>JAAGEH010000226.1:38695986-38845337 GCA_011751065.1 Lasiurus cinereus
AGTTGACTCACACATGCATGATACATATAAAGCTCTTGCTGGCACCAATCGCACATGTGTGTTTTGATCTGTCATTGTCGATTATAGAGAAAGGGCAAATAGCAATATTAAAATATTTCTTCTAATTACTTTCCTTTCAATGTGCAAAAATTCGTGCACTCGGCCACTAGTATAAATAGAAAAGCATCAGAGCAAGACAATAAAACAAAACTAAAGTAGAGAGTCACCCACAAAAAATAGCCTAAGAATGGGATTCAAAGGTGCAATTCCACTGACCTTGGGCAAAGGAACTTGGTTGCATTTGTGCTAAAGTTTAGGAACAAATGTGAAATGTTATGAAATAAAAAATTTCTTGTCATCTACATTGCTTTTATGCAGAATAAAAACATTGTTGCTAACAATAAGGCCTATTTTTTAGTCTGTCAGTGGTCTTGGAAGATGCATGGTGATTGAAGATAAACAGCTATATCATGACTATAAATAATGGCTGGATATGTGTACTCTAAATTCCCATGGATTCCAATCCAGGCTATAGAGTTTTTAATCTCCACAGGTGAAACCTTTCTAGACAGAAGATTGGGACAGGATTTTGAAGAGGTACACCTAAGAGGTAAGTAGCAGAATTTTCGTCATTATGCAGTTAAGTTCAGGGAACCATCCTGATGCATAGGCACACCTTCATGAGGATAACCTAGATTTTATTTTCCTTGCATTGTTCATATACATTATTGTAGCTAATAATTATGGATGTCAAGATCAAAGAGGATGAAAACCTCGAAATAAAAAATGTACATGTGTAGAGTCAGCGACAGGACACTTGATATACATATCTCTCCCCATATGAGAAATTAATACCTAAATGCTTATTTTGCTTACCTTTACTTTACACTGTCATTACTATGATTATTACAAAATACAACCACTATTGGTGGTTACTTCAAAATACAACTATTAATCATGAGATTTCAAAATTGAAATAGACATTTCTTAGCTAAAGCTACAAAGCTTTCGCTCTGTCGCTACTGGGTTAGAGTTCTGCACCAACTCCCACCATATTTACATACATAAGGCATCAAAATCTAATTCCAGGTCCCGGAACATGACACTCTGATGCATTTTCAAGCACTGCTCCTTCTCTGCCCAAAATGTTTTCACCAATTTCCACTATATGTTAAATTTTAGTCATCAATCAAAATTCAGCTAAAATAACACCTCCCATTGAAAGCCTTCCATAATAATTTATTATCTTATGCTGCAAGGAACGTTAAAAAAACCTACAAAGACCACTGTGATAGTTGTCATAAAAAAGGTCTAGGTATCATCTTCTGGTGGTTCAGATTAGATGGGTTAACATGAGATCAACATAAATAAAAAGCAAGAGGAAACTATTTTACTTTTGCAAATTCTATTTGCCAGAATCATAATGGCCTGACTCTGTTACAGTCACCAACACACTTACCTCTTCTGAAATTATACTGTACATATGGGACTATAGATATAGTTGTGAAAAATAAAGTATCTAAAGTGTAGGAGGTTAATATTTAATTTATAATATATAATACAGAGTTAATTCAGAGCCAAATTTCAGGAAATTTCCAACATTCTATTTCTGTTTCAATCTTACTATCATAACATTTCTTTGACATTAAATTCCTTTTCAGACTTCCCCATGAGGTAATCCGAATTATTTATGTGAATAAAAATATAACATACCCAATTCTATCAACCCTTTCAGTTCTGAAGAGTGCAGCAATAAGCTCCATGGTAATATAGAGAAGAATTAACCTTCTTTCTGCAGCCTCTCCCAATTTTGCACTCAAGATGGTTGATCCCCAGAAAGTGGCTCAGCTGTTAGCTGGTGGCTTGTGCCATTTATAGAAGTATATTCACAGAGCTGATTCTTGCTTGGGACAACTTCATGCTGCATCTGTTTCATAATATTTTCCTCTTTGGATTTTCCTAAGTTTATGTTACTGTCACCAGAATTTCTCCTGGGCCCAGATAAGCCACTTCGAAGTGTATAAAAAAGCAAGAGATAATTTAGAACACAAAGTATGCTGAACACAGTAGTGTTTTGAATCCACAATGGTGCCTTATATTTTATAATTGCTCTAAAGCCTGTTAATCAAACTCCCTATTTGTTCTAACATCATTTTCAGATTTTCAAAGTGAGCCTCACTTTAAAATAAAATCTCAAATATCTAATTACTATTTTTCTCTACAACTTAGAGACATGCCTGACTAAATTATGTGAAAGGAACAAATCCAAGCCAGGACAATTCCATAAAAAGAAGTCAGGATGGGGACAGGGACAGGGGCAGGGACAGAGATAGAGACAGATATACAAATATAGATACAGATAAAGCTACAGTTATAGATAGAGATACAGATAGATAGAGATCATATGAATATTGTCTTAGTATTAGATGACAAGTATGCATGATAATGATCACTGTGAATTATTTTACAAAATTAAAGAATAATACAGTGGTACCTCGAGATACGAGTTTAATTTGTTCCCTAACCTTGAGGCGTGGGAAACTATGAGTTGCTCCAGTTGCGATAAACTGGTAGGTCGTGTGCAGCTGGCCGATCCACGCGATTACTCCTTTCTCAACTGTTGCTCATATTTCAAAGCAAAAATCGCTCGCTCGAGGGCTCATATCTCAAAAATCTTGTATGTTAGGGCACTCGTATCTCGAGGTACCACTGTAGTGTAGTATTTTCAATAATTTAGCAAACAAGCATGTTGTCTTCAACCACAGACATTAAAAGCCTTTGAAATTTAAGAAAATATAACTGTCATGATAATAACAATAGAATTTAAAGTGAAAATGAGAAAAATACTAACACAGAATGCATGGGTGGGTTACATATTATGTTTCATGTTACTGAGGATCAAGTAATGTGGATGAATAGCAAAAAATTAATAGAAAAATAATAAGGAAATAAGAGTATATATGCTTCTATAAATGGGAAAAGGATGAAGAGGACTAGGAATTATAGCTTTGGTTATATTTACCTTTTTTAAAACTATGGTATAACTTTTTTAATAGAAAATGCACTAGTGTTTTATGTGAAACTAGAGGCCCGGTGCACAAAATTCATGCATGTGGGGGTCCCTCAGCCCGGCCTGCACCCTCTCCAATCTGAGACCCCTCAGGGGCAGTTAGATATCCCTCTCACAATCCAGGATTGCTGGCTCCTAACTGCTCACCTGCCTGCCTGCCTGTCTGATCACCCCTTACCGCCTCTGCCTTCCTTCCTGATAACCCCTAATCACTTCTGCCTGCTGGCCTGATCACCCCTAACTGCTGTCCTCTGCCGTCCTGGTCACCCCTAACCTCCTCTGCCTTGGCCCCTGCCACTGTGGCTTTGTGCAGAAGGACGTCCAGATGGATGTCCAGAAGATGTCTAGTGTAATTAGCACATTGCACTTTTATTTGATTATACAACATAAGCTTTAAGGTAGAATTGCATTAGTATAAATGAAGAAACATTTCATTAAAAAATGTATATTGGTTTGATATGATTCAAATTCATTGTTTATGACAAAAATCAAATCTTTGAGAATAGGATTACTTGCCCTAGCTGGTTTGGCTTAGTGGCTACAGCTTCAGCCTGAGGACTAAAGGGTCCCAGGTTCAATTCTGGTCAAGAGCACATGTTTGGGTTGTAGGCTTTGCTATCAAAGCCAAGTAAGGTGTGTCATTTGTTTTCCCTGATGAAGTCTCAGTTGCTTAGTGACTTCACTGGGTTCTTATCAAATAAAATCCATGGAGAAGCAACTACACCCACCATGCATTTAGGCTATAAAGACCGAAAGTTGGGGAGGATAGAGTGCTTCTGAGGTAGGAAACAGTGAGGGTCAGCAGCTGGGATGCAGGAAAGATGTGGGAATGCCCAGTGCCTGGAAGCACAGTGGGGTCTGAGATATGCAAATCTGCTGGGGGTAGGTCAGGCCTTAGGCTCCTAGAGTCAAGTCTGGAGGGAGGGCAGGGGTGCAGTTCCAGGGATCCCCTTCCTGTGAGACTCTACCTCCTCCCCCTAACTCCCTAACCTGTCCATTTGGATGAAGAGGGTGGGAAGCAGGTATGCAATGCCTGGGTGGGACACCCCCCAGTCCCAGATCTCTCCCAGGGTGGGGAGGTTAGTTTGTATTGGTTTCTTTGATTCTTCTTACACGCTGAAGGGGAGTGTCTGCCAGACAGAATTTCCTTCTGCTTGCTCCCCAGAGCTGCCCCGCTTGATGACTTTTCCCTTACTTCCCCACTGCACTGAGCCAACGTGCATGAGATCATCAGGGACAAAACTGGGGTGCCCGTTGTATTTCATGGAGATTGTACTCCACAGGAATCTGCCTGATTGAGGGAGAGTTGAGATCATTCACTGTGAGAAAGGCTCAATTTCAATGAAGACGCCGCTTAGACAGGTGCTGGCTGAGCTGTATACGGAAGGTTTATCATCCCTTCTGGCTGTTTCCTTGCAAACCACAAACTCAAGATAGCAGAGTCAGGGGCTGCCCGCAAATCTGCCAATAGTCGCCTCTTCCGGGAGCTGCCCCCAGGCTGTGCAACCGCAGAGCTGGGCCATAGGGGGGCTGCCTCTGATGGGGGCTGCCCTGGGTTGGGCCCCAAAGAGGCCCTCCTGGTGATGGCAGTCCCCGCCCATCTGCTCCTGCTGTGCATGCCTCCTAATGAGCAGTCGCGACATTACAGCATCCCGGCTAGTTTGCATATTCCTCTATTATGATATAAGGTTGATATATATTACATCATTAAATTATATTTCACTATAGGATATATATTATGTATATATATACAATATATTCCTCAAAATGCTAAAGTCGATGTTTTTTTTTAATGCACCTTTTCTGACATTCATTTATCTTTTTCCATAAACACACTGATAATGGCAAATTCTTTCAAAGTTATGAGTAATACATTATCCTATACATGTATGACCCATAAACATAGTCAACAGTGTGGTGATGGCTAGATGGAAGGAGGGTAAGTGGGGGCAGGGGATAGGAGGGAAAGGGGAAAGGGTAGGAACATCTATAATAGTGTAAAAAATAGAAATAAAGTTAAAAAAACCTTAGAACTTTTTCAGTCTTGGCAACATAAATACAGATTCAACAACAGGAAAGTAATTTCTCAGGCAAATAAAAAGCTAACAAACTACACTGTAGTGAATGTTTTGATTAAAGATTTTAAACCTAATTCCAGATGCTACTTTAGATAGTCCTAGCTACCTAAGAAAACAAAAACAAGACAAAAACAACAACATGAATGTAATCAATCAACAAGTATACTCTATTTTCTGTACAAACATCACTCTTAGTTTACTAATGTATAACTTGGAAAATGTAATTCCCTATACATGGTTTTAATTCCCTGGTGATACTAGCTTCAGAACTTTACATTTTCGCCTGTTTAGAAACACCGGTGCAAAATGCGGGGCTATAGCCCTAGCCAGTTTGGCTCAATGGATAGAGCATTGGCCTGTGGAATAAAGGGTTCCAGGTTCAATTCTGTCCAAGGGCACATGCCCGGGTTGCAGGCTCGATTCCCTCCTCCCAGTAGATGACATACAGGAGCAGACAGTCAATGTTTTTCTCTCATCATTGATGTTTCTGTCTCTCTAGCTCTCTCCCTTCCTCTCTGGAATCAATAAAAATATATTTTACAAAAATGCTGCGCTATATTCAGGACTTTGACAAGTAGAAAGAAAAAACAATCAAATAAAAATTGGGGCAAGTATTCCTTTCATATTATCTTTCTAATTTATTAAGTTGAATTTTATGCTGTCATTTGAAATTAAATTTGAATTAGTGTCTCTTTTCAATGATAACATTAAAACTTGAAGATTATAATATCACAATATTTCTATTTTGCATTAACTTATAGGCCAAACCAACTATAACACATTTAAGTAAAAAGATTATTTAGACAAAACAATTTGAAGCTTTGGAGGTCTGTATAAACAAAACAAACAAAAAAAAAAAAGAAGAAGAAAACAGTCTGGAAGACCAGAGCCAAAACGGAAAGTGCATAGAAACAGTATGTAAACAAAAAATAACATGCAATCGTTGCTTAGTTATAGCTAAACTTTATTGAAAAATGGGCCCAGTGTTGCTCACTCTGTTAATATTTTGAGAAAAGTTTTGAACATGTGGCTTTACATAATCTTTTTATTTAAATAGTGTAACTTATTTGCATAATGTTAAAAGTAACTTATGTAAAATACAACAAAAATATTTATAAGCTCAACCAACAGATGCAAGACACTGAGGGCGAGGGGATAAGAGCAAGTGCCGGGTGGTAGGGGAGGCTGGGGGTAGGTCAGTGAAGGGAGAAAAAGAGACATGTACTACTATTTGTAATACCTTAAACAATAAATAAATAAATATATATATATAACAATAAGCCAGTAATAAATTAAAAAATCACTTTTTGGGGGGCCAATCTATAAGACCCCAACATGGCCTTGAAGCTGGCAGTGCACAACCTTGGACTATACTATTTAATTTACAAAATTCACCTTTGGTTCATGAATGTGATATATATGTATAACAATGTTTTTCACTATTCTTCAGCTAATATATCCTAAATTCCAACTTCCTTTGGCGTTAAAAAAAAAAAAAACTTCCTTGATGAACTAAAACTTAGCCCTTTAGCAATTTCATTGTCTGATATCCCTTAAGTTGCTATTGCTTTGCCCCAAGGGAATTAAATCAAACTTGTAAGTCTAGTCTATTGTTGGACAGAACAGGTGTCCACTTACAAGTCATGACCTTTGCAAAATGGTGTGACATTTGTAATTTTTCCATTCCTCACCTTTGCATCCATGGGGATTGTAAGTGGCTACATTTGGTTAGTCAACCACAGTGGCATAAACATAAAGGCAGTTAATCTTCTCATGTAAGAAACAGAGTTTGCTCAAAGAAGCATCAGATGTCTAGGCAAGCTCCCACTTCTTGCCAGAGTATCCTTAATGTGTAATTGTTATGACGAAGACACAGAATTCCACCTCTAGTATGAAGCCCAGATGTTAGGAAGTAAGATGGAGGGTTTATCATAGAGCATGAGGTTCCTGATGATTTTGGTAGTCCTTTTTAGTCAGAAATTCAATTGCTGTTTCCACTAGGTAGTATATGTCCCCTCATATCTGATCAGCTACACTGAGCTACCAGACCAAAACTAGGTGTATGAGAGTCTGGGGAAGGAGATCTTTATTAACTGGGCATACTGCTGCCCCAAACAAGGAAGAATTATGTTGCAAGAAGGAACATATCCTTGCCAGGCATCTACCATTACGTGCCTGCCATGGTGATTGTACCCATGTATCCGGATGTGGGGCTCAATTTCACAGCAAGAAGACTTTTGAGAGCTTATCAGTGAGGCTAACAAGTTGCTGTTACTGTTTTTTCTTTCTTCTTCCCCATCCTCCCCCTTCCCCTCCTCCTCCTGCTCCTTCTCCTTCCCTCCTCCTCCTCCTCTGCTCTCTTTCTCTCTCTTCCTCTCCCTCTCTCTCTCTCTCTCTCTCTCTCTCTCTCTCTCTCTCTCTCTCTCTTGCTCTCTCATCTTACAATCAACTCTTATGAAATCACTCATTATAGAAAAATAGAAATAAAGGTAGTAAAGCCCACTGTGTCTATTGGCAAGCTACCAGCACGAGCTACTGTAAGATGATTCAAAAGGATGGGTAGGGGACAACGCCTACCTAAGCTATAATGCATTATTAATCCATCTCTGAAACTGTAATTACCTTCTCATTTCTGTCTCTCCACGCTTGCAAACAACTGCACTTAGCCTTCTTCTCTGTGGATGAATTAGTGATCATTTCATACTGTGGTTTACAGTCTGTTACTACATTAGATTTAACATTTGAAACCCCCTTTAACTTATAAGTATAACTGAAATTATAATAGATGTGAGGTACAATATACCCCTTGTATAGATGACAGCTTTGGGGGGGGGTGATCTTTAGAACCTCTCTTTACCAGCTCCATTACCAGATTAATTTAAAATGTTTCTGGATTATTTTATTTGCATTTATTAACAAGTTGGATAATTGAAATATTTTTCTTCAATTATTGTTTAAATAAAGTTACACAGAACATAAAATCAGACTAGTAAAGATTTTTACACAATAAATAGATATAGAACATAGCTAATGAATGCAGTAAGAAATACAACTACTGCCAAAACTGTTTTGGCTCAGTGGATAGAGCGTTGGCCTGCAGACTGAAAGGTCCCAGGTTCAATTCCGGTCAAGGGCATGTACATTGGTTGCGGGCACATCCCCGATAGGGGCCGTGCAGGAGGCGGCTGATCGATGTCTCTCTCTCATCGATGTTTCTAACTGTCTATCCCTTTCCCTTCCTCTCTGTGAAAAATCAATAAAATATATATTTTTTAAAAAAAGTACAACTACCCACCCACTGTTTATGAAACAGTAAGCTTTTATATTTTTAAACAACAATTACTATCTTATAATAATAAAACATATTTAAAGGGACCTCATGAAGGAAAGATAAAAATATGCAAAAACTGAGAACTATAATAAAGGATGTGCTAGCAGGAGTTCTAGATAAAATATTTGGACACAATATGTTTTCCTTTCTCCTATAATTTAATTCATAGCATTATCAACCCACTCAGTTCAATCAGTGCTAAACTAAATATATATTTTCTAGTGAATTATTTCCAGACATCAACTGTGATTTCCCATGGAAATCCTAATAAAAATGCCTGAAATGCATTATCTGACATTTTAGTGGATCAGTAAGTAGCTTGTCAATTGCGACTCTAAAATCTTTACATGGTATGGATTTCTGCTTTATGTTCTAAATTCTTGACTTTTCACAGAATAATTTACATCTCCCTGCAGCTATTTAGCAAGGAAGTCAAAAAAATCAAGTTCAATTATAAATAACAGTTTCTGTTATACATCTACACTGCGTTATGAAAAAAAACTAGCAATTGAATAGTTCTGCACTTAATATTGATAAATAATGTCTCAGACTTGCTAAGTCAGCAATGCCTATAGCTGAGGAAAAAAGAGCTGACTACATGAGCTTGAAAATCCTCTCTCTTAATCACACTAAGCCTTATTAATACAAGGATAAAGAATGTAGAAAAGCTTGGCCAGGTTTCCCTCTAAAATGTTAAGATAAATGTTTTTAAACAACTGCTTTTGTCATGTGCTTGGTAGACACCTTTTGCAAAAACCCGTGGATCTTTTGATATTACATCATCTCTTTATTAGTACAGAAATTCAGCTTATTACCATCTAAGGCATTCAACACTAAAACCTGTAGAGATCCGAGATCTTAATATTATTGTTAAAATGCAAATTATATTGCCTTCTCTTTATGGGTTTTTAAAAATTATTACTTAGAACATCTATTTGAAGGTTCTTCCATTCATTCATTCACTCAATAAATATGTATACAATAATGGTTAAAATTTAAACACTAGATGAAAACAAGGTAGGTAGCCTCAGCTCTCATGCACTGTTAGCCAAATAATAGACTTTATACTAATAATCATTTAAGCTAACAATTAATTATAATTATAACAATGGCTCCAAAGAGAAAAGAACAACTGATATAAAAGTATATTCTATTTGGTCCTAACAGAACCTAGAGAATCAGAGAATAACCTCCCTGAGGAAATAACATTTAAGCTAGAATATGAAGAGGTGGAGGAGATTGGTCAAGAGAATGGTTGAAGAAATGATAACAAAAGCAGATTGAACTATAGGTGCAACCAAAAAATAAAATAGAATTACAAAGAGCCTGAAAGAAATTGAGGACATCAAAGAAATTGAGAGAACCTTAATAATTTTTGGAAGATTAGAGAAATAAGATTATGTTGGAGACAGAGAAAGGCCAAACAGGATATTCTATGTAGATTGTTAGACTATAGATTTCATCCAGAGTCAATTGTTTAGGCTAATCTGTCAACTGATAATAAGCTGATTTTATGTTGTACAAAAAAGCACAGAGGACACACATTAACAATTGACCTTGGTGCTAACCACCCCCTAAAAAAAATGATTTTTAGACTGAATGTAAAAGGGTAGGTCAGAAGGGTATTCTTCAAGGGGGTTGAGGAGGGAGTCTGGAGATTGCACTTGTATGAATATTTAAGAGAAATTCAAAATAAATTGGATGATTGCCTTTCATTGAACTAAGTTACAGAACTGGAATCATTTAAATGGGTAAATATTTTGATTCATGTCTTTTTATAAACAAAGCAAGCTCTTGGCGAATTACAATGCCTCTTCTCTCACTGTGCTAGAATTTTAGGTTAAAGTATGAGAGCCCTTCTATAATCCTGGAAATTGATTGACACTTCTCTAAAGAGAAGAAATACAGCATTCACAAAGAGAGTTTATCAATACACAACCCCTTGTAGGAAGAAAGTTCAGTTATTAGATACCCTGATAGATACTTCTCTCAGATGAGAAAATTAATAAATGAACTTTTAAACCAATATCAATGTAGATTTAAAAATCCCTCACCATGTCTCATTGATAATAATATGAACAAAGATTTTGAACATGGCAGGTTTAGGAAATATTTACTTTTTAAAATATTATTGATTTTTTTTTGAGAGAGAGAAAAAGAAAGGGGGAGAGAAAGAGAGAGAGAGAGACATTGATTTGTTGTTCCAATGACTTATGCATTTATTGTTGATTCTTGTATGTTCCCTGATGGGGGAAAGAACCCACAGCCTTGGCTTATGAGGATGATGCTCTAGCCAAATGAACTAACCAGCCAGGGTCTATAATTTACTTTTAATGCAAAAAACTAATCAATGATAATTAAGTGCATCTGATTTCACAGAAAGAAAATATTCAAGGACAAGGTATATTTCTGGCTTGGTTAATAGGTAGATTATTATCATTGCTAATACTATCATAATGAAATGAATATGCAGAACTTATCCATCTGAGACAGCTGTCACTCCACTGATTCCATGTTGAATTGAGCTGATAGATTGTTTAGTGAGATAACCATGTTTTTGCCAATGACTTTATAAGTATCTCTCCAAAATCCTCATGTTCCACCAAATGCAATACATTTTCTGAGATAGAATCTGCTGTGATCAGATGACCATTCTGAGAATCCTTGCTTTCAGAGAACTCAACATCTTTTTGTCAAATCATTATTAGATTTTGAAAACATAGCTTATACCTCTAACTTTTGAAATACTGTATCAATAATAAGACTTCACCAAATATAAGATCTACTACCAGAACTCTGCAGGTGGCCTACTCAAAACTTTGGATATATTTAAAATAAAATATCCCTTCACCAAGACACCTAGATTGCAAATAATACTAACATATCTATAATCTTAACAGGCAAAACACCTCTTTGTATTTTACTTAAATGAGGCTCATAATAACCATTTTCGGTCAGTTTTGTTATTAGGACATTTTATGAAAGAGACACAGATTAGCTAAATGCCATGCCATTTAGATACTGAGCATTAAAATTAGTACGTAGACCAGGGTGGTTCTAGAATACAAAGCTACTTTCTTCATCTCCTAGCTAGTATTCAGTGCAAAATAGAGAGACAGGTGCTCCAGAACACTGCTTCTCGAATTTAAATTTGCACCATATCACTTGAGGGACTTGTTGAAATGCAGATAACGACTCCTATAGGTCTGGGATGGAGCCTGGGATTTTAATTTCTGACAAATTACGATCTTGCTAAGAATGCTGGTAATAGTCCTAGCCATACTTCAGTATGCAAGGACAATACACAGTAGATAATCAGAAACAGTTATGTTATACTTATGCAGCACTTAAATCTCTGTTCTGACCATGCTTCTTTTTGTTTTGGGGGAAGATACATTCTGATTAACCACATATCACTTTATTGATTATTTTGTAGGTTATATGCAATTTTCCCTTATCATCTTCATAAACTGTACTAAGTTATGTTTATCCCAATATTAAAAAGAGAGATAACAATAAAGGAGAAAATTCACACAGCTACATAATATCTTATATTTGTTTTTATACTGCTTAAATTCTTTGTTATTCTGAAACCTTTGTTATAAGAAACTCAAAGAAAACTAAAGAAAAATCTTCATTTTGAGCACATCAAATAATCATCAAACATTTTTAAACAAACAAAACTCCTAGCTGAGTATATTGTTCTCAACCAAAGAGATCAATCTCACATTCTATAATAATAGTAGATTGTTGTCAGATTTTTTTCAGCATAATGACTAAACACTGGCCTAGGTAAAAATTCAACTATTGGTATACAGTACAACTTTCATAAAATATTAAGTATAGATATCATTAGTTCAACTAGGAAGAGCAAATAATTCACAACCTAGCATGTGATAATATTGTATGCATCAGACAGAGTCTGCTTTAAGGTAATTTTCTTTTCACATTGAGGAAAATATCAGAACAAATATCCCAAAAGAAAAGTGTGTTCAAAGCTGGAATTTGATATACTGATTAATTCTAAGGTGGACTTATTTCTTCCTTTTCTATTCTCATTTCTCTTAGCTAAAAACACAAAACAAAGCAAGATAAGAAAGTAATTGACCATGATTGGAAAAAAATTTTAACTCTTAGTCCAAATAAAGCGGTCAGCTAGGCTCAGCAATTTTTGTGTTCACTAATGAAAAGCTCCCAAATAACTCAGGTAAAATGCTAAGATCACAAAGGAAGCCCTCTGTGCTTACTTGGTCAATTAGAAATCTGAATATGCTCAGTGACATGAGGATATATGTGTAAAGCATTTATTTGATGTTCTTATAATGAAAAAAAAATTATTAATTAAACAAAGTTCAAAGTACCCTCATAGTACAGAACTTAGAATGAAATAATAAAAATGAATGGCACATTCTTAAATATGTTAATGAAGGCAAATCTAAAATTTGAATTTTTGATGCTGTTATTGTTATCAGATCTTATAAGAAAATTCCCAAAAGCACAAAATAGGTACTTTGATAATGCCACAAGCCTCAACATCTGTCCATAGAAAACCAGTTTATAATTGTAGTATGGAGCTTCTGGTATTAGAATGATGAATTTCATTCCCAGAGTTTAAATTTCCCATTACTAGCTTATACACTAACCATTAAAGACAAATTCAACTTTGTATCACTAAAATTATTTTAGCCCAGACTGGCTTTGCTCATATCCATTCCTAAAGAATCATAACTTATTTCCCATCCACTCTTCATTTCCAAATTGTATCTCATTTTGGTATTATTAGCGTATTTATTATAAAAGTAAAATAATAATTTTTGAAACTTGAGGAAATGTGAAAAAGCATGAAGGAAAAAAGCAGTTGTGAACTTTATCACCAGAAGAATATCACTTTCACTCTCTGTGTGTGTATGTGTGTGTGTGCTTACATATGTTAGAATATTTCTAAATAGAAATAAGCATTCTATACTCCCAACATACTTTTTTTCTTTTATCTTAAAATGTATTCAGGCCAATTTTCTATTTAAGATTATAATGTAATGTCCATCTATTTGATCTAAAATTTCTTTGGAATACAATATAACTATGGGAATTTAAAACATCAATAAGTGCTGTGGTATGAAACATATACACACATCTGACAAGCTAGGTACAAATAACCCCAGAGTTTTGTGATGATTGTAGATAGGGTTTAACTAGTTTGGATGACCAATTGCTAATTCTCTATTAGGCCATTTGGTAGGGGTTGAAAACATAACATATATATATATATATATATATATATATATATATATATATATATATGTTATATAAGCATATTACCTATTAAAAAAGTAACATGCTAATTGACCATACCTTCGTGACACCCACCAGCCAATCAGAAGTGAGTATGCAAATTGACCAAATAAAGATGGCGACTGGTGGGTGGGGCAGGACACGTGTATCATCACCATGGCAACAACGCAGGTGTTCCACGCTACCTCAGCCTCTCTGGTCCTGTGGGCAATGTGGGAAGGTGGAAAGGTGGATCTGGTCTAGAAGGGAAAGGTGGCTCCAGCCAGAGCAAAGTTGCTGCCAGCAGCTAGGAGAAAGAAGTTTCATTCTTCCATGAATCTTCATGCATCGGGCATCTAGTATATTATAAACATCTAAAAACATATATAAAGATATTATATAGAGATGTATAGAGATATCTTTATATATAAAGATAGCACGTTGTTATTCTCTAATTCTCACAGCTTAGTCAATAAAAAATAAACCATACTTGTTTTTATTTGGCACTAATGTGATCCTTTCCCCTAAAATAAAATATTATACTCATAAAAGTTGATTTATCTGGAACAGTCAGGTCATTTACCACTCAGTGGGTTAACTCAAAGCTGTGATATAAATCATTATAAAATGTGTATGTATCTACATATTATACTCTATCATTTCCTAATTATTTATGATAACTGGAATTATGTTCAGGTCTTAAATTTACATGTACTTGATAGAATTACTGAAGTTAACTCTATTTTTAACTAATCTCTATTATGCATTATATGTTATAACAATATAATGGACAAATGTCCCAAAATGTAGAGTTCTCATATAAAAGAAATATTAATAAAGCATTTCTTATAGCTTCAAGGAAAACAAAAACATTCCATTGGCCAAACCTGAGGAAATTTACAAAAAGTGAAGCTTGAAACTATTTTTCCCTTTCCAAACCTCATGAGAAAGGATGTACAAGAAAATAATCAGTCCTGTGTTTTGTTTTGTTTTTCTATCCTCTATGTCAATACAGGAATATCTAGTGCTCAAACAACAAGCTCATCAAGAGGGCCCACTGATGACTGTCTGATAGTCTCAGGGCCCCTGCAGAGACTCAGTGCCACCATTCAATATCCCTTGGAAGAATGACTCTTGAGTTCTTGCAACAGGGAACAAATTACTTGCCACAGTTTCTTGAGTCTTGATTATAACAGTTTCCTGCCACTAAGCTGAGATAGAGGAAAAGACATTTACATTCCCTAATATAAGCTTTCTGTCTCTGTAGATCAGGTTCCATTTTAAAAACTAAACAACCCTAAATAAAAGAAAAGCTTTACGTAATTGTTCCTACAAAGATTAAGAAAAAATAGAAGTCCTGATAAATATTAAGAGCCAAACATATTAATCAGTGACTCAGTAAGAACATGAGTGTGGTTACAATAAAAATGTAAACAATTTGGCTGAGTTTTGGGCCCAGCCATGAAGACATTTCACCAGGACCTTGCTATAAGACCATTCAGCAGTAGCCAGCTAGCCTGAAGGAAGCTGTGAGTGAGGGATTCAAGAAGAAAGGCCAGCCCCTAACTATGCTATCTAATAAAAGAGTAATATGCAAATTGATTGTACCTCTGCCATGCCCACCAGCCAGGCCCACCAGCCAATTAGAGAGAGTATGCAAATTAATCCAACCAAGATGGCTATGGCTACAGAAAGAGCAGAAGGAGGTGTGGGTTGCCCCTGGCCATGGAGGAAGCCAAGTTTTCCACTCACCCTGGCAGGCCCAGGCCTCCACTTAAGGCAACAAAGTTTCAATGGCTGTGCTAGCAGGTTTGGCTCTGCTCCAGGCTACAAAGTTTCAATTGTAGAAGATAAATAAATCCCAGATACCAGGGCCTCTGCTTGGGTTGCTGGGGGCCTGCAAACCAACACAGGTCCCTCGCCCAGGCCACCCCATGTCCCAAGGGAACACCGACCCTGATCCAGAACACCCTTCAGGGCAAACCAGCTGGCCCCCACTCATGCAGCAGGCCTCTATCCTATCTAATAAGAGAGTAATATGCAGATTGACCATCACTCCAACACACAAGATGGCTGCCCCCATGTGGTCAAAGATCCTGCCCTGATGTGGACACAAGATGGTCACCACAAGAAGGGCAGCAGGGGAGAGTAGTTGGCAGGGACCAGTCCTGCAAGGGAAGGGCAGTTGGGGGTGATCAAGCCTGCAGGGGAGGGTAATTAGTGGTGACTAGGCTGGCAGAGGAAGGAAGTTGGGGGTAACTAGGCCTGCTGGGAAGGTCAGTTGGGGGGTGGAGGGAGAACCCAGTCCTTTAGGGGAGGCCAGTTAGGGGTGACCAGGCCTGCAGAGTAGGGCAGTTAGGGGTGACCAGGCCCACAGGGGAGGGCAATTTAGGGGCAATCAGACTGGCATGGGAGCAGTTAGGCATCAATAAGGCTGGCAGGGGTGTGGTTAGGGTGTGATCAAGCTGGCAGGCAGAAGTGGTTAGGGGCAATCAGGAAGGCAGGCAGGTGAGCAATTGGGAGCCAGCAGTCCTGGATTATGTGTGGGATGTCCAACTGCCCATTTAGGCCCAATCCTATATTTCATGCACTGGGCCTCTAGTTCTATATAATAAAGTCTAATATGCAAATAAACCAAATGGCAGAACAACCGGTTGCTATGACATGCACTGACCACCAGGGAGCAGACACTCAACATAGTAGCTGCCCCCCGGTGGTCAGTGCACTCTCACAGGGCAAGTGGCATTCAGCCAGAAGCCCTGAGTCAGGCTCAGGGCTGGCAAGCACAGTGCTTATGGGGAGTGGGCTTAATCCATCCATCGGATATCTCCTTGAGAGCTCCCAGACTGCGAGAGGGCACAGGCCAGGCTGAGGGACGCCCCCCTGAGTGCATGAATTTCATGCTCTGGGCCTCTAGTTTGAATGAAAGCCAGTTACTCTGGTCTTCCAGTTGAGAACCCTACCAGTGCAGTGCAGAGGCAAACCATCCCTTCTTCAGTGAAGTCCTGATGCACAGGCTGTTTTATGCCACTCAGCTATGAGTGGTTTGTTTACAGTGAGAGATGATTCATAAACAAATTGCTGCTCAAACTGAAGCAAAGTTGCATCTGCCTTCCTGCTCTTGAGTTTTACACTATGCTTCTAGAATCCTTTATGCTTATGGAAAATTTCCTCTTTTTACTCATTAGTCCAAATTGAGTTTTACTAATTTGCAATCAGAGAGTCCTAACCCATCATACAATCAACAGAAATAAACATCTTTTTTAAAGTTCATCATGTATATTTCTCTCAAGAAATTATCCCTCTCTCTTTCATATATATCCTTCCTATTTTTATGACATGTTGAATGAAGAATGGCTTCTACTTGAAAAAACATGAATCCACTTTCATTCAACATTTATGTTTAAACTTAAATCAGTTCTTTTGTTCAAGGAATTACACAGTCATCCATTTAATCATCTCGGAAATATTTATTGAGCTCTTTCATTGTGTAAGGTAGTGGGTTAAGAAGAGAGGAGGATACAAATAATTATATAGCTTCTGAGTAGTTAATCACACAGTGGTAGCAATTAAAAATACAAACAGAAACAGACACATTTCCATGATACAATAGCACCTCCATTTTTCACATTTTAAAATCAGGGCATGTCTTATAATGAATGGATGCATTTAATGTGGGAGTGTTTCTTTGTTCCCCTTGAAAAACTGCTATTAAATCTACAAGATGCTCCCAATCACCTAGGATGTTTTTGAAGGGAGGCAATACAATATAGCTAGTATGTGATAACTAACATGTGTGATATTAGGAGAGTTCAGATTTTTACCAGCTGACACATATGAGAAGATGTCAGAGCTGGGTCTAGAAGAGGAGACATGACATTTAACAAGAAACTCTTATGAATCCTATATAATAAAAGGCTAATATGCAAATCAATCGAACGGCAGAACAACTAGTCACTATGACACACACTGACCACCAGGTGGCATATGCTAAATGCAGCAGCTGCCCCCCTGGTGGTCAGTGTGCTTCCACAAGGGAGTGCCACTCAGCCAGAAGCCAGGCTAACAGCTGGCAAGCACAGTGGTGGTGGAGGGGGCCTCCTCCCGCCTCTGCAGCAGCACTAAGGATGTCCAACTGACAGCCCCTGAGGGCTCCCGTACTACAAGAGGGCGCAGGCCGGGCTGAGGGATCCTCTTGAGTGCACACATTTTGTGCACTGGGCCTCTAACATATAATAAAAACTTTGTTATACTCCTGACCAGAGGCCAGTGTGCTAGGAATAACCTTAATTTTTATGATCATAAAACTGACATCCAGATCAGTGAGGAGAAACAAATCCTTGCATTTTCACACTCAGATGTCTCTAAATTGTAGCATCCACACTTTTCAGAAGTCAGTAACGAGGGAATTCTTACTGTACTTATTGCATGTACTATGTAATGTGTACTACATGCCATATTTCAAATCCTTTAAATACAGTAAGACTCAATAGGCAGTATAAACATTATCACCACGCTAGAGATGGGGACACTGAGGTCTTGAGGGATAAAGTAAGTTTCCAAATCACACAATTAAAAATGACAGAGCTAGATGGACTAAAAACCACAGCAGTCTCGCAAAGAGTCTGCTATTTACCACTCTTAGGACCCCATAAAGCACTTCCTCCCGAACTTCTGACTACCCGATTAAAAACTGCAGTCTCTGAATCTTGATTTCCCTTACCCAACTGTACAATTGACAGATTTATGAGGCAAATAATGTATTGCTGCCTCTGTGCAATCTCCTTAGAGGCAGAGGTGTCTGCCTGTTTTGTTCACTGATGTATCTGAGCCTGGATTTATGCCTAGCACAAGATAGGAGTTCAATAGATTATGTGTTGAATAGATAAATGAATTTTACTTTTAAAAAGAGGAGATGAGAGAGTGTACTACATGAGTGCACCACAATTAGAGAAAAACAGGCAGAGCCTTGCAAGTTATGTTCTGAAACACCGATCAGCATGGACTGCCTAAGGCGTCAGGTGAAAGCTGGAGAAATCAGCTGGAGCCTCCCAGAAAGGGAAGAGAAGCCACCGGGGCTCCTAGGAACTAGCTTTTGCTCCCTCCCATTTTCATTGTCGCTTATTCAGCAACAGACACTGGAGAGGAGGCTAAAGAGACATCAAAGTAGCTGTGTGGCTCATATTTTCTCTCCCTTTGGCAGCTATTTGCTCTATTTACTGCTGACGCGACAATTTTAGCGATTTAATGATACAATTGTTTCTGAAAACGACACAGAAACAGACACCCGCAGCCATTTAATTGGCTGCCCTGATGAAATAGAAGCTGCTGTTTTCTAATTTCATGTTAGAAGGGTGTAGGATACAGAGAGGCTGGGAGAGAGAGAACATTTACTTCCATTAAAAAAAAAAGAAAAGAAAAAAAAAGGTAAAATCTTGGGGAGAGATATTAAGGTTCAGTCTCTCTAATTAAAGTCGCTACTTCCAAGTTCACACTAGTACACCTATGAAGATCACTCAGTCCCCACACAAACTTTGCTATAATTGTTTATCCTCCAACGCAGCCTGCCTTTTAGTCAATGGAATTTCATTTGCCGTAGGAGTATCCATTATTTTATGTCAAGTTAATTCTGAAGTGGTTTGCTATTCCTAATAAATCTTAGCAAGAAGCACGACAGACGCTATTCTAAATGCCCGATCCTTTCTCCCGCATGGTTAAAGTTTTCCGTATGCAGGTTTCTGGGCTTGCTGTGTAATCAGCTCCTGCGTCTGTGCACGTGACCAGGCCTTGCCGCCTGCCTTATCAACATGTGAACTAACGCATTAAATGCAGTGATGTTTACATTTTCTGTTAGTGCAAAAAATGATCCTCTGTTGTGTCCAGGCCCCTCGGCCGGGGACTGGACCCCCTTGGATGCTAGCTACTCAACAGAGAAGATATGAGAAGTTGTAGGTATATAAGAGAATCTTTTTTTGTAGCTTAAGTAGCTGTCGCTATGATAGGAGCTATTAGACAAAGTTGTTCCAAGTAAAGTAGCCTTCAACATAAGAGCTATTCAGGAGCCTTCCTGAGAGCTACAGCCTCACTAAGCAGGCGCCTTCCAACCAGCTGCCTGCCGTACTTTATTACCAACACGGACAAAAGAGGCTTCTTTCCAAACAGTGACCTCACTGCCTGGGCTACAG
The DNA here is from genome assembly GCA_011751065.1 of Lasiurus cinereus. Classification (NCBI taxonomy): domain Eukaryota; kingdom Metazoa; phylum Chordata; class Mammalia; order Chiroptera; family Vespertilionidae; genus Lasiurus; species Lasiurus cinereus. Next base: position 38,715,922 of record JAAGEH010000226.1, read on the forward strand.
AAGGCATGCTTGCACAATGTACACAGTCAGATAGCTGTGTTCTTGCTTCTGGCACCTGCATAAAACAACATAGCCTTGAGCATTCTGATTAAGATTACCACGCTCAGTGTGGCCTTGAACATCCTCAGCACTCTAGACAGGGTCCCCACACCCTCCTTCTGGCAAATGTTACAGAGATCATCTCAAAGTTCATATGTTTTTCTGGTCTTCATTTTTAACATACAAAATGAAATACTAGATTTCTAAACAAGCCAATTTACATGGTGATAAAAAACATGGTTAGTACACAAAAGTGTTACTGATGCCCAAGTGCTAAAGCTAAATACACAAAAGTCAGTGTAAATGACTTCAAATGACTAATATTTAGTTGGTTCCTCTTCCTAACAAACTAACTTTCTCAAAAGTACATATAAAAGTTCCATGGAGCCCAGCCAGTGTTGCTCAGTGCATGGATGTTGGTTATCCATGAACCAGGAGGTCAGGGCATATTTCTGGGTTGCAGGCTCAATCCTTAGTAGGGGCGTGCATGAGACAGCTGATCAATGATTCTCTGTCATCATTCATGTTTTATCCTCCTCTCTTCCCTTCCTCTCTCTGAAATCAATAAAAACATATTTTTAAAAAAATTCATGGAAATACAATGGGTAAGCATAAATGAACAAGTGCTCCACTCAGCAAAAGGCTAGCAGAGCATCGTTCCTTGTTCTTATTTTGGTTTTGTTTTGGATTTTGCCTTTGTAATTAAAATAAGCATATGTAATGCTAACTAATTATTGTAGAATTCTAACCATTATTAAGCCAAAAAGAGGTGAAAGCCAAAGTTGAGTCCCAAAATCTGGATGGAAGGAGATGAGTAAGTAGTCAGGGAAAAGAAAAATCGGAAGAGTTTTGGGACTGCACTAGTTTAATGTGGCTCCCAAAGTCATCACAGGAAGGAGAAGTGATTGAAGGATCATGTGTGGGAGGTTAGTTTGGGCCAGGACATGGGACATACAGCTTTAATTATGTTCTGTGGGTGAAAAGGAATTCATGCTAACCTGACAAGCTCAGAGACCTATGTGGCAGCTCTGCTAACTCAGAGACCAAAAGTAACCACAAAAGATGGTCTGAAATTAAAATGTTTGAACCAAAAGCAGTTCATGGCAGGTAGCCATGTCCTAGGCTAGAGTCTTCCCTGACAAAATCTATCTTTATTTTAACTGACTCTGCCTGTTATCTTTTGCATTAAACCATAACATATCTTTGGAATGTCAGAGTAACTCCCCTTTATCAAGACCCCCTCAGGGCAAAAGCAATGCACCAGGCAGAGACTATAAATCCTCTCAGGGTTACTGTTATCATGTTAATAGCTGACTATTAACTACCCTGTCTCCACCTACTTAAAAGATGTACTAGTATGTGTCTACCATTTTCATCAATCCCAGAGGTCCCTTGACCCTTTGCTTTCTCCTACCTCCCTAATCTATCTCATTGTAAGCCATTTACATCTTCTTTTTTTATTGCAATGTATAAAATAAGGTGTAAAACCACCTCTCTCTAGAGCATTATCTCAATTTGTTGAGATTTTTCTTTCCAGCAACTGTCCACAGTTTGGCTCAAATAAACTGACAAACATTTCCTACATGTTTGAATGTTTTTTAAATTACAGTCCCACTGGCCAAAATTCAATCACAGTAAGAACTAAACAAGGAGAGAAACTGAGATCAATGGGCATGCGTGTACCAACAGTTAAGAAAATTATGTCCAGACCATCTTTATGTCTGTTCCAGATGACAGGAAATCTTTCAAAAAATTTTTAAAGCCAAAAAAAAAAAGAAAGGAAGGAAGGAAGGAAGGAAGGAAGGAAGGAAGGAAGGAAGAAAGAAAAGAAAGTTTTCTTTTTATTAGTGACAAAAAAAAAGTTGACAATTAAATATAGGGCAGTAGGTGAGAGGAGCTATATCAGAAACTAGGGACTAAGGCATTAAGGGTGTGGGTGAAGGAGCCTCAACAATGATAATAGGAAAGTGATATTAGAACCAGACTATAAAGGACAATGGGAGCTTTGGAATTTGGAGATAGAGATGAATGTCATTCTATATAGAAACAGAGATGAAATGTTGCCTTGTGTGTGTATGAAATGGACCTCTGTGATCCAACTCCAACAAGTTTGGCTTTTGATGGAATTGACTGAATTTCCCAGGGCAAACAGAATGGAGGGAGGAGGGAAGAAGAACGAAGAACTCTGCAAGTGGGCCAATATAGTGGAAACCCCCAAGGTGTGTGCCTCAGCTAGACAGGGCAGGTAGAGGCATCTAGAAAGACCTCAGCCTAATTTTATTAAAATGGTCCAATGGGAGACATAAGACCTTGGCGATGTTTGAGGAAACAGGTGACCTCATAGTACTCAGTCAATGAGGATCCAGAGGAGGGACTATATGGATAGACTATATTCCCTGCCCCATGTGTGTGCCTTACAATGGAAGCCCACTCTGGACAGTGTATTAAAAGTCTCATTTTTACCATACTTCTGTTTCTGAGCCAGTCATTTGAAATTCGGACAGGTGAGCCATTTCTTACATGTGCAATAAAAAAACTATTTTAGTCCAGGAGATTTGGAATGGAGGATACCCCTTCAAGAGCAAAGTTAGGGACCATTTTACCAAGTAGGCAGGTGAATTAATTAGCTTGCAAGTACATCAGCAAAAACAGGCAACTACTGAACTTCACTAGAATATTTAATTCCTTTAAAAAAACAAGAGTCCTTTCTTTTATAATTATATGTCATCAAAACTTAGTGCCCAATTTTTGGTTTAATAAATGTGGGGAAAAAGTATTATATTAAAAATTATTTTTAAATCTCCTTAATAAGTGTCATTTTTAAGAACAGAATCCATCCTCAAATCACATTATATGTGTATGCATTTTATTATAAACTCAAATAAAATTTTAATAAAAATATTTTTAAAGTAGGGTTAGAAATATAGATTTATAGATAGAGATATACCAGCAACATAACATGCTTTACTTTTCCTAATGTCATATTCCAAGTAGATTTAGATATAGTTCAAAAGTTGAATAGGAAATTTGAATAGAAAATTTATGTGTAAAATATCAGGCATGATGTAAATGAATAAGCAAATTCACAACGTTTTTAACATGCAGAAGTTGTACTTTTGCCAACATAAATATAAAACAAGAATTTGTATATGTATTCAAGAAACCAAAAATTTTATATGTAATTAAAAAAATACTAAGTCAGTAAACTTTAATAATATTTAAACCAAAAACTTATATATGCTTATGTGTCAGAAAATTTGCATGCATTAATTTATTTGATACCTAGAATAACTTCATAACCCTATGAGTTAAATGTTTTTACAGGGGAAGAAAACGAGGCACAGAAACATTTGAAAACTTATATAAGGTCATACAAATAATAAATGGTGAAACCTATGATATAATGCATATTATGTTTCTCTATAATCTATACTCCTATCTCAGTGCAAAACTATCTCCCATAATATAGTTATTTTTCATATTTTAAAAGATTTTTTAACAATCTTTTTTCTTTAAAACATTTATAGCAATATAGAATTAATTTATCATCTTGAAAAACAAAGCAAATATTCTGCCTTGAGTCCCTATACCAGATAATACTCAGGATCCTATGAAACTCATTCTATTTTTAGCCCAAAGACCAATTTAAAAGAAGAAAACTATAAACGGAATATCATTGGGTCTTGCTAACAGTATCATATCCATAACCAAGAAACAATGCTGAGAACATTATGTCATCTTCAGTTCTCAGCACAATGGGCTACCAGGAGTCAGTCACCGCATAAACTCGTCTTTTTGGCTAATGAATGACGTTCAAACAGAGGACTGATTCTTCAGACAATTGCAGAAAATCTAATGCTAAGTATGTGTCCATATCAATGTAACCTTTGATTGATACACTACATTCACAAATAGACAAGTGAAACAGACAAAAGAACTGTCAGTTACAAGACAATAATACATTATTTGCTCAACAAATAATACTTCTGTGTACCAGACACAATCTTACTGATATTCATTGCTCACATCAAACCCTCACAAGGTTGGCCTATTTTGACTTTTATTACATCTTTAATAAAGGTGTAGTGCTACTTTCCTTTCTCAACAAAACATCTAACTCACGTTTTCATTGCAAATAATGGGCCAAACAAAATGCTAAATAGTATATATAGAATTTACTTGAATAGACTCTATATCAAAGTGCTGCCTTCTCAAAAGAGCTGAAATGTTAATGTGTATTAGTTTGACAAAAAAAGGATCTCAAATGGCAATGGATCTCAAATGCCTTTGAGAAGGATAATCCATGTTTGTAACAGGGATACTTTTTTTTTTATTTTTTCTCTAGGAAAGCAGAACAGACATCTAATATGCAAGGAATAAATTTAGCAGATACATTACATAAAGGCAAATTAATATAAATTAAATGAAGTACATTCTTAAAGGGGATCTGGAATCAAAAATATAATGCAAGACAGAAAAAATAATTCTGAACAAAGTTACAAAGGTACGAATTCAAATGAGCAGAAGAAAGCAAATTGTTCAGTGGGTAGTTGCCAGTACTTGAAAGAACATAGTTAGGAAGTAGCAAGGTATGGGGATGGTATTGTTCAGGTTCATTAATAGACACATAATTTCTGGAAGAGGAAGCATTCTAAAATAAGTGTGAGTGTTTAAAATGGAATTAAGAACAGGAGTTGCCCTGTATTATATCTAATAAGAGGACATAGAGCTTTCAGATCTCTTGCCTCCCTATATGGGTGTGCAAACCTAGCAGTTGACCTTTATGATGGTAAATAATTCTTAATTTGCATAAGGGGCTTTTCCTTGCTATTGTTCTTTTGTTATCCCAGTAAAATGCTAATAGCTACTTCCTACTTGTTTATGTCCCTCAGGAAGAAAACCAGTATCCCTTACTTTTTTTCTTTTCCTCCATCTCAGTGACAATATTAGGTAAACAGGGATTTTCAAAGCATAGGGAACGTTTTCATTCAGAAAGTTTTCTCCTCTAAGTAGAGATAGGGTTTAATAATAATAATGATAATGATATTGATAAACAACTGTCATGATATCTATCATCTCCCTTACATAAGAAGAATTTTCAAGGTGGACAGGCAGATTGAAAAGGAATTTATTTAATATACAGATGAGGTATTTTAAAATTGTATACTCGAAACCTATGTATTTTTATTAATCAATATCAACCAAAAATTTAATTTAAAAAATAAACTAATCTGCTATAAATAAAAAGAAAATTTACTTACTTATTCAACAAATACTTATCAAGGAAAGGTCAACTGGGAGGAAAATGAATACTGGATCTATGAAATTTCATATTTGTTTCTTTGAGGCAAGCCTGACCTAAGACCTGGTAGAAGAGGTCAGCAACATTTTTTTTTTCTTCAAGGTTACTATAGAAATATGAGTGAATACAGCTACTGGGGAGGGGAGATATCTTATTTTTATTTTAACAGATAAAAATTAAGTAGGGATGTTTGCCATTATTATTTTTTTTTATACTTGCTCCTTGGTCTACTCCCAACTTTTTACCCATGCAGTCCACCCAGCGTAATGCTATCATAATTTGTCTAAGACTCAGTTCTGACTATAGCATTGTACAGATGAGAGCAATAAACACAAAATAATAATGAAAGGCCAGCACTATCAATGACTAGTTATTATTTATGTGGTAAAATATAATTTTTAGATCAAACTTCAAAGATTTCTACTAATAAACCCAGTCCAACTTTCTGAAATAGTGCTTCACTCCTTATTATTATATCTATGGTTTAGCATATCCCCTATTGCTAAAGTATCCCTGCTCACTTCTACCTCCATGCTTCTCATACTCTCCTCTTGAAAGAAAATTTTACCTGACCCCGCACTCTTTTTAAACTCTCATTCTATTTATCTTGATAAGTCATCAATCTCTAGCAGTAATGTCATTATGTATATGTATTGTCAATAATTTTCCACCCATTTACAGGTATCATTATAGCTAATGTGTTCATAAGAAGCTTCTAAAGAAATGCTAGTTTCTCAATAGCAAAATCATATCAATCTTTTTAAGTGTCCAGACCCAAAATGACCTCTAATACTCAGTTTTCTCTTAGCACTTGGATGCATACACTGTTCATACAACAGGTTGTACTGTGAAGGTAACCTGGGCAGCCTAAATCTGTGTCCAGTCAATCTACATTCTGATCATATGCTTACAAGCTTATAATTAAGCCCCAACACCCTCTTTTGTGTTCTAGCCTTGCAAAACCTGTTTCCCTGAATACTTAATTTACAGAGGCCATAAACCATGCACAGCCCCCACAGGAGGGTTGACTGCTGACACCAGCCAGGGCCATTGGTTGTAATCTCACTCTCTCCTTACAACCATCATAGGGTCCACCAAAACAAACAAACAAACAAAACAAAAAACAAACAGACAAACAAACAAACAAAAAACACGAAAAAACCCAGAGGCTGGGAAACAAGGAATTTAGGACTATCTAAGACAAAGCTCCCCTGCACTCGAGGCTCAGCTTTGGGAACAGATTTCCCTGAGCCAGCACTGGTGCTCTTGCAATAAAGTGCCTTTTCTGGATCTTCCCAGTGCCTGGTTGTCTGTCCTCCCACTGCCTAGCAATTCTGTGATAACAGTAGTACCACACTTGTTTAGATTTATGTATTATTTGTATTGATCCCTACCTTATGTACAGAAAAATAGGGATCTTGAAATCAGAGAGATTTAGATTTGAAATAAAACCTGACATTAAATTGGTCAGTGTACTAGGACAAACTATATCAACAATCTTAGAGCTTTAGCTTCTTTTTTCAATATGAATAAAGCCATTTCACAATATGTTTGTGAAGATTAAATGCGATAGCTCATAGGAAGCACCTAGGGCATGGGCAGCCTTCAAATGAATGCCAGCTTTCTTCTTTTGTCACACTGTCTCATGAGCTACATTCTTTCTTTCTAAAAAGAACACCCTGTAACTTATTTTCTAAGTATATTCCAAAGTGTACAGCAGAAGTGAGCGCAGGTGACATACAATTAGTGTCACTGACCACAGGTGGTCTTATCAGGGATGAAAAGAGAGTTTCACACAGAATTTGCAACCTTGTGCCTGAAATGAGAAGCAGTTATTATGCAATGGATAAAAGTTGAGCCCAGCACCTTGCTCTAGATCGGCAGACATTACTTACTAGTAGTGTGACTTTGAGACAGGTCCTTTACTTCTCCGATGCTCCATTTCTTCACCTGCAAAAATGAGGACATTGGACTAGAACCAGGACTTTTAATTTAATTAATTAAAATAATTATTGGCACATTTATTATATAAATGGAATATTATGGAAGTAAAAAAAATAAAATATGGAAAGCAGAGCTATTCTGGATGATACAAAGAGGAAGTTTAGGGCTCTGCCGACACACCAAACTAAACCTGACTTAAGTCTAGACAGGGATTTTCAGAGGAGACATCAAGAATTGTGATAGTTATTCATTCAGTCACATGGTCTTACTCAAAGAAAATGACAAATTTTATCTCATTCATCCATGGAGGGATGTTTAGGTTGTTTCCATATTTTTGCTATTGTGAAAAATGCTGAAATGATCATAAGAGTCCAGGTATCTCTTCAAGATAATGATTTTGTGTCCTATAGATATACACCCAGGAATGAAATACTGGATCATAAGGTAATTATATTTTTTTATCTTTTAGGAGGAAACACCATACTGTTTTCCATAATGACAGATGAATATATAAAGACAATGTGATCATACACACACACACACACACACACACACACACGCATGGATATTAGTCACCTTTTTTAAAAAAAAAGAAGGAAATCCTGCCACTTGTGACAACATGGTTAAGCCTGTAGACTTAATGCTAAGTGAAATAAGCAAGAAACAGAAGAACAAACTCTGAGTGTTCTAAATTATATATGTCTTCTAAAATGTCAAATTAATAGAAACAGAAAATAGAATGGTGATTATTAGAGATGGGATCAGGTGGGGGCTGGAATATAAAGAGAAATTGGTCAAGGGAAACAGAGTTTCAGTCATGCACTGTAAGTATGTTCTAAAGATCTAATCATTAGATTCTAATATATAACAATGTAACTATAGTTACTACTTGAAAGTTGCCAAAAGGGTAAATCTTAAATGTTCCTGCTATATACACACAAAAACATTTTAACTATATGAGGTGACAGATATGTTAATTAGCTTGGTTGTGGTGAAATTTTCACAATGTATATCTATTTCAAATTATTGACTTTTTAAGTTTTATTTTATTGTTTAAAGTATTACGTATAGTATTTCATGTCTCCTTTTTCCCCTATTGACCTCCCCCAGGCTATCCCCCCTATCACCTGCCCCCACCCCCCAGTGTCTGTATCCATTGGTTATAGTTAAATGCATGCATATAAGGCCTTTGGTTGATCCCTTCCTCTCCCACGCCTCCCCTACTTTCCCACTAAAGTTTGACACTTTGTTCAATGTTTTTTTTGTCTCTATTTGTCATCAGTTTATAATGTTCATTATACTCCACAAGTGAGTGTGATCATGTGATATTTATCTTCCTCTGACTTATTTTGCTTACCATAATGCTTTCCATGCTATTGCAAATGGAAAGCATAATGATAATTTCTTTTTTACAGCAGCATAGAATTCCATTGGGTAGATGTACCATGGTTTTTCAATCCACTCATCTGCTGATGGGCACTTAGGTTGTTTCCAAATGTTAGCTATGGTGAATTGTGCTGCTATGAACATAGGGTGCATATATTCTTTCTAATTGATGTTTCTGTTTTCTTGGGATATATTCCTAGAAGTGGGATCACTGGGTCAAATGGGAGATCTATTTTTAGATTTTTGAGGAAACTCCATACTGTTTTCCACAGTGGCTGCCTAGTCTGCATTCCCACCAGCAGTTCATGAGGGTACGTTTTTCTCTGCATCCTCGCTAATATACCAACACTTGAATTGTTATTTGTTGATTTGTTAAAGATAGCCATTCTAACAGGAGTGAAATGGTATCATTGTTGTTTTGATTTGTAGCTCTTGGATCAGTGGTCGGAAAACCATGGCTCGTGAGCCACATGCAGCTTTTTGGCCCCTTGAGTATGGCTCTTCCACAAAATACCAAGGCCTGGGGGAGTCTATTTTGAAGAAGTGGCATTGGAAGAAGTTTAAGTTTAAGAAAATTGGCTCTCAAAATAAATTTCAATTGTTGTACTGTTGATATTTGGCTCTGTTGACTAATGAGTTTGCCGACCACTGTCGTGAATGATTAGTGACTTTGAGCATGTTTTCATATGACTCTCAGCCTTCTGTATGTCAGCTTTCAAAAGGTGTCTACTTAAGTCCTTTGCCTAATTTTTTTATTGGATCATTTACCTTCCTTTTGCTAAGTTGCATGAATTCCCTGTAAATTTTGCAGATTAGGCTCTTATTAGATATAACATTGGCAAATATGTTTTCCCCATGCAGTGGGCTTTTTTGTTGTTTTGTTGATGGTCTCTTTGGTTGTGCAAAGCTTTTATTTTTGATGTAGTCCCATTTGTTTTTATTTTCTCCTTAGTTTCCATTGCCCTAAGGGCTGTAAAAATATTCTATGATATATGTATGATATTTTGTTGCCTATGAATTTTTCTAAGATTTTATTGCCTACTTAGATATATCAAATTGAACTTCTCAAAAATTAAATTAAGTCATATAGCCTTTTTAATTTGGAGGGGAAAAAACATAAATGCCAAACTTTAAGTCATGTTTAATATTCACTGAATATTTCCTAAAATTTATTTGAAGCTACCAAAGTTATATCTTATATCTTATGATATGTAGACATATCTCCAGCCTACATGAAGAAAAAAGTATCTTGGTTTATGTAAAGTAACACAACTAACAAATGAGATTTTTCAGATATTGATGTTTTGTGTTTTAAAGACCATATTGAGCACAAAACTCATATAGATGAGCTGTCTTTACTAGTACACTTTCAATATCACCTAGTATGTGTCCAGGTGACCACAATATTGCGGAATGGTCAGTGTGTGCCAAAATCTGGCAAGAAATTATATAAGAAATTAAACATATACTTTGGTGTCAGATAAAAAGAAATTAACATTTAAATATATGGTTCTGAGAAATTTACTTATCCTCTCTAAGCTGTAGCTTATTTGTGAAATGCAAATAACAATATTGGCCTTCCTTGCTTTTGTGTGTGTGTTCTGTGATTCAAGTATTATTCTGTATAAGTAAGCATTAGATCATATTAAGTGCTTAATAAATACTAGTTCCTTTTTCCTTTTCCTCCTATGCAATTTCATATATACAGTAATGTTGGTCAGCATAAAATGTGAAGCAATGCTAGCAACTCAACTTTTTAATGATCTCTTTCACACTGGTTTCTAACTTTCTAACCTTTAGAGGCTGTTAAAATAAAGTCAAATAACGATACTGCTGTGGCATAAGTGAATGCCTGGATCAATAAATTCTGGTTGTTGGAATAAATTGCAATTAAAGGGGTAGCACTTGATTGCTTGACAGTAGGTAGTCTTTCTGGCCCATATAAACTCAAGTATCAGTCTGATTTATACGCTAATTAGTATGGACTTCACATGCACTTTATTGGGAGTCCATCACACCATATTGACTTCTGTCCACAACATGTGTGTGCCTTTGACTTTGTTCTGTGTCTTTATATGTGACAAATCCTCTACATTTGTTTACTTTTTTACTAAAGAATGCAGTCATCATATTAATAAGGTAGAATATAAAAGACATTTAACATGTGTATAAATATGCACTCAAATACTCTAAAAATTTCAGTATATCTGCTGGCCTTTTTTTCTTCCTATTTCTATATATTTTTAAAAAATATACACCTATTCATAAATAAAGGCAAAAACATAGTAAAGAAGGATAATTATTACTGAATCTTTGCATCAATAGAAAAATGCATGTAAACAATTAATTTATAGTCTAGAAAAACACAGGTTAGGTATATTTCATGCCAATTTATTTGAATAATACACTATAAAGCAAAATTTTATCTTCAAATAAAAGAAGTATACTTACCTAAAGTATAATTTTGTTTATTCTTAATTTTCCTATTCAATGTGAATGTGGTATTTTACATGTAATAAATTCCAACATATGCTTGCATAATTATCTAGTGAAATGGGATATTCATAGACTAAAGCAAAGGAATTAAGTAACCTTTGGTTCATAAATTCCATTAAGGCACATGATGTATTTTCTTCCACTAGGTATTTACTCACTAGTATATTTCTTACTAAAATGTAAATAAGTGAAAAAACAAAACAAATTAAGAATAGCACTAATCCTCAAAAGGCAAAAGATTTATATACATATTTTTGACTGTTTTAAAATAAATAATTATTCTCATTTAAATAGCTCTACCCCCACATGTCTTGTAAATGCCACAATTTTTATTTAAATAAAAACAGCAAAACTCAGAATTATGTAAAGATTTCCTGATTTTATGTCTTGTCTTTTGTCCCATATTATGTTAGATATTTATTTTAGGTGCTGTTAACCCAGTAAGTCTCTCATCATACTTATTATAGTACAATTATGTAATTTTGTTTCTGAGCACTACTTGCCTTTCCCTACCTCTCACAGAAAGTTTTGTGAAGACTAAAGCAAAAAGACTCTTTTCTATCTTTATTCCTTCCTTCATTTTTATTTTGTGTATACTGATGAATTTCAATCACCTATCAGAGTTTCTCATTCATAGCAAGTGCTCAATAATTATTTTTTGCATAAAGAAATTAATCAAAATCATTATTATCACTTATAATCAGAATATATTTCTGACTTTAATTTATTCATGAAAATATATGTTGTTAATTTTGACTACTCTTTTTTTATATTGTCTATTGATTTTTTTACAGAAAGAAAGGGAGAGGGATAGAGAGTTAGAAACATTGATGAGAGAGAAACATTGATCAGCTGCCTTTTGCACACCTCCTACTGAGGATGTGCCTGCAACCAAAGTACATGCCCTTGATCAGAAGCAAACCTGGGACCTTTCAGTCTGCAGGCTGACACTCTACCCACTGAGTCAAACTGGTTAGGGCTTCAGTACTCTTTTAATAACTTTTCTAGGCAAAAACCGGTTTGGCTCAGTGGATAGAGCGTAGGCCTTTGGACTGAAAGGTCCCAGGTTCAATTTCGGTCAAGGGCATGTACATTGGTTGCAGGCACATTCCCAGTAGGGGGCGTGCAGGAGGCGGCTGATGGATGTCTCATCGATGTTTCTAACTTTCTATCCCTCCCCATTCCTCTCTGTGAAAAATCAATAAAATATATTAAAAAAAAATAAGAAATAACTTTTCTATATGACAATTCGAAACTATATCACATTAAAACAATTTTTTAAAAAAAGCAGTATAAAACATTAGAATCAATGACAGGATTTTAAAGAACAAAATTAAAAATTAGTAGAAGTCCTTGAAAAGAAAAATTAGAAGCAAAATCCATTTCTTAGCTCTTAGTTCATGTAATCTATATATATAAAAGGCTAATATGCAAAGTGTCCCCTCACAAATTTGACAGGGAGACTGGGAGTTTGATCACTTGCTATGACATGCACTGACTACTGGTGGGAGTTTTGGGGTGCGGACCGAAGGAAGGTCCCATCCAGCAGCCAGTAGCCAGGGAAGGAAGGCCTCAGCCAGGAACAGGAAGACCCTAATTGGTCCTAATCACCAGCTAGGTCTAGGGATCTTACCTGTGCAGGAATTTTATGTACTGGGCCTCTGGTCTAAAATAAGAACTTGTTCTCCTCAAGAGCAAAATATATGTTTATTGAGCTGGTTATTTCCAGGACTCAACACAATTCATGGTTGTTATGAGGACTTGATTTATGTTTAAATGCATCAATCAATCAGTCAATTACCTGATCCATAATGTCTAAAATTTAACAAGTGTATAAAATATCAGAAAAACAAAATAAAGATTGAACAAAATATAAAAATATATGATATAGTAATTTAAAATATTATGGCATAGAGTGCATGTGCTCTAGTTTCATGGTGATATTATTCTAAACTCCAAATGATATTAGAAGTCCAGAAATATAAAATATAGATGAATAGATTTTAAAAATTCCTTAAAGAGCCGTTACCCCTTTCTATTCTAAATTTAGTGTCATAGGATTAGAGTTGAACATAGTATTTGAGAGCATCTTTTGTCCACCCCTGTAGGCTGACCTGATGAAAGAGAGTCAGCATCTAGTGTTCCTCTCCTTGGGTTACATTTGCTAAGTCAATAGTAGAAAACTTTGAAACATTTATAGGTGGTCAAATCCTATCCACAGGAGGAAATACAATTATCCTCTCTCTCCTCATTTGCTCCTCTCTCCACTTTCATTCTCCTGACCTGCAGATACCTCCCCCAACTCCTACCCATTTGTGTTTTGCTTCTCTTTCTTGCTCCTGCCTCTCTTTACACTTCATTGCCTTTCACTGGGGCTAGTCCAGACCTGTCCTGCTTTTCATGAGTGCATTCTGTTTTTTTCTACAGGTTTATTATTTAATTACTTTTTATAAGGCAATATTAAGACCAGTCTGAGCTTCAAATTGTAAATTATTTAAAATAGGCAATCACATATGCCTGTGATCCTCTTTCTTAATGTGAAACGTAATCTAGATTTTTAAGAGCACCACTTAATTTTAGGCAAAGGAGTGTTAGAAAATAGTGTTAGGGATATAGTACAGAACCCTACTGATTTAACACAGAAATGATGAGCACATACTACAAGTGCAAAAATACTGCCCCCTGCATAGCATTCATTACCATAGTCACATTTCTTTCCGTCTGAATAATAATAGGGCCTGTGAATCTTCCTCAATAATAGGCTCTTGGTCACCCATATCACCAAGATAAAGCTTTTTATCCCTTACTAAAAATATACCTTTTCACATACAGTATTAAAAAGCAAAAAAATAGCTTACCCCTTTATGTGCATATAATATGTGGTCCATTATTTCTTCAGTTTCAAAATCTCTTTAATATTTTTCTAACAATAAGATTGTAATGCAATTATTAGAATGTGGAAACATAAATATAGGTGTGCATCTATTCATACAAGTATCCACATACATGCACACGAACACACTCAAATATACCCCACTCACACATATTTTCTAGTTGTAACTCCAGTCTCTGGAAATAAGTCATTTTAGCTCACACTGTGATCTATGTTCCCATCTGTAATTTCTAAATGAATAAATTGCTAAATAGTAATATTCATACTAATATACAAATGCATATATATAAACTCCTGTTTGACATATTATAGTTTTATTTCCATATTCTTTAATATATTTAGAGTGTCTTTTGGATGGGTCATTGATTTGGAAATTAATTTATGATTTTGAAAATATGAAACAGTGTAAATGGTCATTTTCCTTAAGTAATATCTGTTGAATTGAGAATTTTAAATTAATCATGTAGCAACAATCAAGTTAAATAGAAAAAAAAAAGAGTCATCTTTGGCTAGCAGAAAACCTGCCCCTAAAGATGTCAATGTTCTAAATCCCAGGAGCCATTAAGTATGTTATGCTACTTGGCAAAGTGGGTATTAGGTTGTAGATGAAACTAAGTTTCTAATATGCCGGACCAGTGTAGCTCAGTGGTTGAGCATGAAGCAGGAGGTCATGGGTTCAATTCCCAGTCATGGCACATATGCTGGTTGCTGGCTCAATCCCCAGTAAAGTGTGTGCAGGAGGCAGCCAATTGAAGATTCTCTCTCATCACTGATATTTCTATCTCTTCCTCTCCCTTCCTCTCTCTGAAATCAGTACAAACATATAAAAATAACTGCTGATCAGCTGACTTGAGATGGTGGAGAGGATCCTGGATTATTCAGATTTTCCCAGTGTAATCAATCATAAGGATACTTTTAAGTAAGAAAGAGAGATAGGAATATGTGAATTGGAGTAATGTGATCTGACAATGACTCTACCAGCAATTACCATATTGGCTTTGAAGTCAGAACTGTACATCTGAAAAGCAAGCAGCCTGTAGAAACTGGAAGACAAGGAAACAGTTTTCCCCTAGAGCTCCCAGAAAGAAATACAGCCATACTGTGAACATTTGTACACAAGTTTTAGTGAACATATGTTATTATTTATCACTAGGGGCCCAGTGCATAAATTCATGCACCTTGAAAGGAACTGTGGGCTGCTAGGCTACAGTATGCACAGGGGCAGATCTCGGCCCATCGTCTGCACCCCTGCCTCCAGTCCCTCCAACCGCAGCCTCAATCCTTTGTCTGCCAGCATCCTTGCTCGGGCTGCTGCTGCCCCCATGCACTGATGGTGCAGGCCCCCTTACACCCACTGACTGAGTGGACTGACTGGGGCTGGCACCAACAGCGGGTGCAAGTGGGATGGACACTGTCAGTGGGTGTGAGTGGCAGCTGCTCTACCCCAATTGCCCCTTAGGAGGTGGACAAACTCTCAGGAGCAATTGGGGCTATCAGCTGACAGTGCCATGTGATCAGGACTGGCACCAGGCACTAGCAGTGGGTGCAAGCACTGGGCAGGGAGCAAAGGATTTTCAGTAACCACCAGAATCTCGCCCCCATGACAGCGACTATTGCCCTGACTTGGTCTGGCGCCCCCACTCACCTGCTCCACTATCCTACAGTGGTCAATGCCTACCATGTTCCATGCTCTGCCCCATGCTGCTCACACCCGCCATGTTCAGTTCTCTGCCACCTGCTGCCAATGCTTGTCATTTTCTGCATGTGCCTCTGGGTGGTCAGCATGCATTATAGTATCAGTTATTTGGTTGTTCTGCCATCCAATCTATTTGCACATTAGCCTTTTGTTATATAGGATGAGGATACCTAGGAGTATCCCCTATGTTTTTCACTTAGAGAAACTGTGACGTTGTTTTCCCAAGTGATGTACCATTTATATTACCATAAACAAGTGCATGAGGATTTCAAATTTTCCACATCCTCAAGAATACTTCTTATCGTCTATCTTTTTTAATTACAACTCTTTGAGTGGGGCTGTAATGGTATCTCAATGTTGTTTTGATTTGCACTTCTCTAATGGCTAACGATTGAGCATCTTTTCATGTGCATATTGGCCCATTGCATTATCTTTTTGGAAAAATGTTTGTCCAAGTACTTCATCCATTTCCAGTAACTTTTTAGGAAACAGTTAATAAAAATGAATATTAAAAAATTATAATCAACATTTAGTTTTTAGAACAGTAGTGAGTTCATGGCAAAATTTAGTGGAAGGTACACAGGTTTCCCATATTCCCCAAAACGTGCACAGCCTCCTCCTTCATCAACATCCCCAATGAGAGCTGAGCAAAGTGATACATTTGTTCTAATTGATGAAACTACGTGGACACATCATTATCACACAAAGTCTATCATGCACATTAGAACTCACTCTTGGTGTCACATAATTAGTGAGTTTGGACAAATGTATAATGATACATATCCATCATTATCATATCATAAACAGTAGTTTCATTGCCCTAAATATTCTTGGTGGTCAATCTATGCATCTCTCCCTCCCTCTAATCTTTAGCCACCACTGATCTCTCTTTTTTAAAAATGTACATAGTTTTGCCTTTTCTAGAATGTCATATAGTTGAAATCATACAGTATGTAGACCTTGGCTTCTTTCATTAGTAATATGTATTTAAAATTCCTCCATGTCTTTTCATAGTTTAAGAATTCATTTCCCTTGGCCACAAAAAAAAATGTTCTATTGTCTGGATGTACCACAGTTTACCCACTCACATACTGAAGAACACCTCGGATGTTTTCAGGTTTTGGGAATTATGAATAAAACTGCTATAAACATATGTGGGCAGTTTTGCAAAGATAACTAAAGATCTTTATAGCCATATCATAGTATAGTAAGAATATGTTTAGCTTTGTAAGAAACTGTCAAACTATCTTCCTGAGTATCTGCCCCAAATTCATTCCCACCAGTGATGAATGAGAGGTCCTGTTGCTCCACATCTTCATAAGCATTTGATATAACCAGTATTCTGAATAGTGTCCATTCTATAGATGAGTAGTGGTATCTCTTTTTTTTTTCTTTATTGATTAAGGTATTATATATGTGTCTTTATCCCCCCATTGTGGTCCCCAATTCTCCACTCATGCCCTCACCCCCTCCTGTCTACGTTCATTGGTTATGCTTCTATACATGTATACAAGTCCTTTGATTGATCTCTCCCCTTTACCCCCTTCCTCTCCTACCTTCCCTCTGAGGTTTGGTCGTCTAATCGATGTTTCTCTGTCTCTGGATCTGTTTTTGTTCATTCGTTTATGTTGTTCATGATATTCCACAAATGAGTGAGATCATGTGGTGTTTATCTTTCTCTGACTGGCTTATTTTGCTTAGCATAATTCTCTCCTGCTCCATCCATGCTGTGGCAAGTGGTAAGAACTCCTCCTTTTTTACAGCAGTGTAGTATTCCATTGTGTAGATGTACCACAGTTTTTTAATCCACTCATCTGATGAAGGGCACTTAGGCTGTTTCCAAATCTTAGCTATGGTACATTGTGCTGCTATGAACATAGGGGTGCATTTATCTTTCTGATCGGTGTTTCTATTTTGGGGGGATGTATCCCTATAAGTGAGATGGATCACTGGGCCAAATGGGAGTTCCATTTTTAGTTTTCTGTGGAAACTCCATACTATTCTCCATAGAGGCTTTACCAGTCTGCATTCCCACCAGCAGTACATGAGGGTTCCCTTTTCTCTACATCCTCACCAACACTTGTGGTTTGTTATTTGTTGATGAGAGCCATTCTGACAATTCTTTATTATTTTAATTGCACTTCCCTGATGACATATGTTGTGGAACATTTTTCTATTTGCTTATTTTCCATCTACATATATTCTTTAGTAAGATAACTTTTAAGGTTTGGGGTACATTTTAATAAGGTTTTTTGTATTGTTATTGAGTTTTAACAGTTACATTGTATGTTTTGTGTAACAGTCTGCAATGGACTGAATTTTTTGTGTTCTTGCAAAGTTCCTGGGTTGAAATCCTAACCTCTAAAGTAGTAACATTAGGAGATGGAAACTTTGAGAGGTAATTATTTCATAAAGATGGGGGCCCTTATGAATCATATTAGTGCCCTTATAAAAGGTACTCAGGGAATTTTCCCACTCTTCTACTGCCATGTGAAGATACAATGAGAACTTGGCCTTCTAAAACCTGGAAGATAACCCTCCTCTTAAACTTACCAGCCACCAGAAATGTGAGAAATAAATATTTGTTGTTTAACTACCTAGTCTTATTCTGTTATGGCTGTCTGAACTGAGTTGTCTTTAGCAAATGTTTTACTTAAGTTTGTGCTAGTCTTTTATTCTTTTGACACTTTCATAGATGAAATATTTTAATTTTAATGAAGTCCAGCTTATCATTTTTTCATGAAGGAAATATTATTTAATATAGTTGTTTCACTTATAGAGAAGAAGCTGTTAGGACTGTAGGGCAAAGGAATCCTTAGCGGCCATTTGTAAGCATCCTGCCACAGGAGACAAAGCTTGTTGGATACCATGAGTCAGACCATACAAGAAATGGAAACTGTCCTGAAGGAACCTGATCACACACCTGTATTCCATGTACATTCCAAGCCCACCAGCTCAGCCCCCAGACCCACAGACAATAGGTTTCCCAACAGTGACTGCATATAAGGATGAGACTCCAGCTCCAGGAAGCTGCCATCACCAATTCAGTGGCTCCCTGGCTCAGTGCTGTGCAGCCCTTCCTTCTGGATATTCCATCCTCCACCTCCTTTCCTTAAATAAATTCCATTTTCTTTAATCACCACCTGAAATGACTGTTTAACTTGCCCACATGCACCATCCACCATGCTCACCTTTCACTTCTTAAACTTTGACAGTGTCTCCTGGCCTGACTCCTTTTGGTACAGACGAAGCACAAACCTGTATATCTTTTAAATAATGAGCACTGGGAAGAGAGGGGAAAAAAAGGAGTGGATGGGATTTGGATGTCATTTGAAATTTACCCTGGTAAGACTGGAAAATTTCCAGGATCATGTTGCTACAAAGAAACTCAGCATTCAGATACTTTGCCCTTTAAATAATGAAAAGAGAAATACTAATGATGCCTGTGAAGGCAGGTGAATACCTGGAATTAGCTGTTGGGTGGTGCAAGTTCACAGGCTATGGTACAATGTGAATTAGATCAGAAATTTTCAATCTTTCATCTTATGGCATACATAAAGTAATTACTAAAGTTCTGTGGCACGTCAAACATATATATTAATCCTCACCCAAGGATATTTTTCCACTGATTTTTTAGAGAGAGTGGAAAAGAGGGAAAGACAGAGAAACAGCAATGTGAGAGAAACACATCGATTGGTTGCCTCCTGTAGGCACCCCAACCAGGGCCCAAGCTGAGTAGCCTACAACTGAGGCACATGCCCTTGACTGGAATTGAATCTGGGACCCTTCAGTCTGCTGGTGATATATCCAGTGAAACAAACTAGCTATGGCAATATATTATGTTTTTTTAATGATCTGACAAACTAATAGGTATAATTTTCATTTCTTCACACTGGATGACTATCACTGTGTAGGCTATTATACTTTTATTTGACAATCTAAAGGGAAAGAGATCAGTGCCCCAGACTAGAGTCAGATAGTGCATATGTTTTGTTTTGTTTTGTTTTAAATTCTTATAGCATGCCAGTTCAAAATCACTGGATTAGATAATATTTTACAGATTAATAAAGAGACTCATTACATTGTCCACAGAATATACTTTTCCCTCTTCATATTTTATCATAGGAAAGACTGTATCTTGACAGTCCTATCGGTTTATGTCTCAGCAATTAATCAACAAAGAATTTCTCTTTATAGTAAAATAGCCTATCTAATAAAAGAGTAATATGCCAATTAACCATCACTCCACTAGACCATAAGCCATGCCCACCAACCACGACCACCATCCAGTCAGGAATGAGTATGCAAATTAACCCCAACCAAGATGGCTGCAGCCACCAGCAAGCAGGAGAGACGCTTGGTTTTCCCCAGTGATGGAGGAAGCCAAGCTTTCTACATACCTTGGCAGGCCAAGGTCTCCACTCAAGGCTACAAAGTTTCAAATATAGAAGATACATAAATCTCCCACAAATAGCAGCAGTCAAGGAGCTAAAGAGACCAGGAGGCTAGGGTTGCCCCTGGCGATGGAGAAAGCCAAGTTTCTGCAGACCTGGCCTGTCTTGGCCTCTGATTAAGGCTACAAAATTTCAATTATAGAAGATAAATAAATCCCAACAGAAATGGCTGCCATCATAGTGTGAGCAGGAGGCTTGGCTCCATTCCAGGCTACAAAGTTTCAATTGTAGAAGATAAATAAATCGCAGATACCAGGGCCTCCACTTGGGTCACCAGGGCATGGCCAGCCTGCAAACCATGATAGGCCTCTCCCCCAGGCCACCCCATGCTCCAAAGTGGGTCTGGGACACCATTCAGGGAAAACCAGTTGGTCCTCACCCATGTCCCAGGCCTCTATCCTATCTAATAAAAGAGTAATATGTAGATTGACCATCACTTCAACACACAATATAGCTGCCCCCATGTGGTCAAAGATGGCCAGGAGGGGAGGGCAGTTGGGAGGGACCTGGCCTGCAAGGAAGGACAGTTGGGGGGATGCAGGCCTGCAGGGGAGAGCAGGTAGGGGTGACCAGGCCAGCAGAGGAGGGAAGTTGGGGTTTACCAGGCTTGCAGGGGAGGGCAGTTAGGTATCAATTCGGCTGGTAGGGGAGTGGTTAGGGAGTGATCAGGCTGGCAGACAGAAGCAGTTAGGGGCAATCATGAAGGCAGGCAGGCGAGTAGTTGGGAGCCAGCAGTCCTGGATTGTGACAGGAATGTCCGACTGCCCATTTAGGCCCGATCCCCTAGTTGGATGTCCCTCTAGGGGTCCCAGATTGGAGAGGGTGCAGGCTGGGCTGAGGGACACCCCTCCCCCTCATGCACAAATTTTGTGCACCAGACCTATAGTAGTCAAATAAAGTAAAAAGTAACATTCAGAATCAAGTCAATTTATCTTAGAAGTAGGCATTCCCAGAACAATTCTATTATCTAAAAATACTTCCTTTATACTACATAATATTTATTTTGCATGATATTCTCTGGGATGGTTCTTCTGAACATGATTAAAATAAGTGAATCATGTCTTTTCCTGGCTCTCTGCAGTGCCTATCACACAGTTGACAATAACCAATGTGTTTCTCTCAGCACCCAATTACACTTCAATGGAGATTAAAAGCCACACACAAAATCTCTCTAAATAAGGGGCTGGATTTTTTCAAATAGAACCTCTTATTCATCCCCAAGAAAGGATATTGTGTTGTAGCCATGAAATGATTACAGGGTACAAAATGGCCATGTTGGTTTTAGTCTTAACCTTTAACTGTGCAGAGGTTTGGCTCAAAAGCTGTAATTTATTCAAGAATTAATACTGGGAAACCAGGGGTAACAGCCCCCAGGTGTTTGAATTCTAATTTTTCAAGTACCAGAATCCTGAAATTTTGTTTCACTACTGCACACACACACACACACACACAAAAACAAAACAAAAAAAAAAAAAAAACTATTTCTCCCTTTGTTTCTTAAGCTTTTGAATAATAAATATAGGGTGTCCCAAAAATGTATACACACAATGTCTGTGTAGTCTATTACATTTTTAAAAATAAGTTGTATTTTAATAAACACTGTCTTTATAATTATTCAAAGTGTGAATACCTGTTTTGGGGACTCCCTGTAATTGGGGATATAGGAAATGAAAATAAAAAATAAAAATCTTGAGATTTGAGTAGGTATCAGGTACATATGTTAATTTTGGAGTCATTTATGGGTAAATCTAAATTCATTAAGCCTCACTTTGAGAACAGATTCTGATGGAAAGGGAAGTGAATGAGGTGGGTTCTTATGTCATCCATCCCTGGATCCACCTCCTGGTTCCAATGCAACCCATTTGTTACTCATTAACCTTTGGCAGGTGGTCCATTTTCACTTAATTTTGAAACTAATTGAACTGTATTCACTGAATTTCTAAGAAAACACTGCACTAAAATTAAAAAAAAAACATTGAAAATTGGCTTATCTTGTTTTACTATGAGTAGGTTATTATGATTTCTAGTATACAAATACTCCCGCTGATATGAGTTCTTGTTTCATAACTGAAAGTACTTAACCCAATATTATTGCATCAATTCAACTGGGCCACTTCTTACACTCCATAGTTTGTTTTGACCATTCTCATTCCTATCATTAGCCATCCTCTCTACCACTCTTCATATGACTAGGGCTGAATTAACATAATTTATTGCTATTCAAGGAGAAATTTTACCTCACCTCTGTAGATGGAGCAATTCAGGTCCTGCATATTAAACAGAAAATTGTCTTATATGTAAGTTAAAGGAATGAAATGTGAATCACAAGAATTAATAGCTATATAAATGTGTGTGTGGATTAATAATTCCAAGAGCATATGTAATTAATTGTATTGCATCTTCAAGCATTTTGAGGCATTGGATAGAAACCTTGTTTTACAATCTATTAGTATTTGATTATATGATAATGACATTTCTCTTACCATTCTATCTAATAAAAGAGTAATATGCAAATTGAACATACTTCCACTGCACCCACAAGTCATGTCCACAAGCCATGCCTACCAGCCAATCAGGAGCAAGTATGCAAATTAACCCAATCAAGATGGCTATGGCCACAGAGAGAGCAGAATGGAGGCTTAGGTTGCCCCAGTGATGGAGGAAGCCATGCTTTCCATACACCCTGGTATGCCCAGGCCTCCACTTAAGGTTACAAAGTTTCAATTATAGAAGATAAATTCCAACAGAAATGCTGCAGCCATGGAGTGAGCAGAAGGCTTAGCTCTTCTCCAGGCTACAAAGTTTCAATTGTAGAAGATATATAAATCCCAGATACCAGGGCCTTCACTTGGGTCACAGGGGGTGTGGCCAGCCTGCAACCACCACAGGCCCCTTGCCCAGGCCTCCCCATGCCCTGATCTGGGACACCTTTCAGGGAAAACAAGCTGGCCCCCACCCATGCACCAGGCCTCTATCCTATCTAATAAAAGAGTAATATGAAGATTGACTATCACTTCATACAGAAGATGACTGTCCCCATGTGGATACAAGATGGCCACCACAAGATGGCCAGCAGGAGAGGACAATTGGGAGGGAGCAGGACTGCAAGGAGGGCAGTTGGGGGTGATCAAGCCTGCAGGGGAGGACTCTTAGGGGTGACCAGGCTAGCAGAGAAGGGAAGTTGGTGGTGACCGGCGCTGCAGAGGAGGGCGGTTGGGAGGACTCAGGCCTGCAGGGGAGGGCAGTTAGAGGTGGCAAGGCCCGTAGGGGAGGGCAGTTAAGGGCAAATAGCCTGGCAAGGGAGCAGTTAGGCATCAATCAGCTGGCGGGAGAGTGGTTAGGAGGTGATCAGGCTGGCAGGCAGAAGCGGTTAGGAGCAGTCAGGAAGGCAGGAAAGCGAGCAGTTGGGAACCAGCAGTCCTGGATCCCAGATTGGAGAGGGAGCAGGCTGGGCTGAAGGACACCCTCCCACTCCCCATGTATGAATTTTGTGCACCTGGCCTCTCATAGTAACTATAATATTTATATTTAACATGTTATCTAAATGAGTTAGATAAGTACAAAGTTTAGAAAATAGGATAAACCAATTCTATGCAGTATTTTAACTAGAGAATTCTGTATTAGCTCTTATTTCTCTAAATGCTGCAGTATCCTTAGGTTGCTTTTGTATCATGAGCGAAAGATTAACTTATATTAAACAAAGTTTAGAATTGAGTAAAGTTCCTTCAAAGCTGATTAGCCACTCAGAGTTTATATGTAAGACAAAGTACACATGGTAATTTTCTTTTAAAAATACTCTAATTAGCAGAAAATCCAATTTTAACCAAATTTATCAGCCTGTTTACTTGAAAAAAAAACAACTTTCAATATGCTGAACTATGTTACAATTTTGTAACTTAAAGTTTTGTTTTAAAATCTCACTTGAAAATCTCTCCCTTAAAATAAGGGTTTTGGAATTGTGATCATTTTAATATTTTACACCAAAACAATCTCTGAGGAAAACTTGCAGTAATGAGTAATGGCCCAATGATCCTGATGAAAGCATTAATGACAAAACCTAATACTCTTCCTTTCCAGGCATTTGACAATTCCAAGCTTGTTTACTCTATTTCCTAACAGTACTTTGCAGTTATCAATATTAATTGAACAAACACTTAGTTGGCATCATTATAATAAAGAGTATTTTAATTCCACTATCCTCTATTCTCAACAATACTACAAAGTCTTAGCACTCCCTTCAACTTCAGCATCAGAAAGAGAGGATTTGGTGAGCCTGCGGGATGGATGAAAACGTCCAGATGAAGCATTCTTAGGTCATTAATATAAAGCCTCTTAAAAAATAAAAATAAGAATAGAATGTCCGAATAAATTTATAGCCTTTAAAAATTAAGACTTTTTATCTCTCTCGAATGAGGGAAAGCTCTTTCAAATTAAACTTAGTGATATTATAGCATTGGCCAAATTCTTAATTCATTTACTAGTATTTTAAACTTCTGTCCAAAACAATTGTAATCAACATGCCAGAAAATACGATTTGGTAAAATTGCTTTTTCTATATACATTGGAAAGTTACCCCCAAAATATAACAAGTGCCTATTAAAATTAAATGAACTATTAGGAATCACCCAATATTTTTTCATAGATGAATTGAATAATTATTTACTATTATCAAATATCTAAAACATAATAATAATAAAGTAAACTTCAATATATGTACAATCCAGCTAACATAGAACCTTATCAATAAAATTGAAACCTGCTGAATTATGTTTCCAAACCACATGATTCTCTCAGCCTCTCAGATTGCTAGCTACTTAACTAGTCCCTATAATTCTCATGCTCTGTCTACATATATAAGTATCTCCAAATAAGACATGGTACTATTTAGTTGTTAGTACTATATGTATAAATGATATCATTATTTATGATAACTTTGCAATCTTTTTTAGCTATATATTTATAGAATTCATCAAATGATATGTGTTTGTTTATGTAAATCAATAAGTATATAAAATAGATTATTAAAATGCTAATGCATGCATCTGTACATTTTTGTGTGAGTATACATGAGAGTCAATCTAGCTTAGGGTAGAATTTCCCAAATTCCTCAGAGAGTGTCTCTTGCCCTCTTTATAATCCTTAGAACCCAAAGTTTCAAGGTTTCTACTGTTCACAAATGTGCACAGAATAGCCACATTTGATTCATTCCCCTTAGGATTTTTTTAGAGATTTTCCTTAAATTCTTTGATTCTCAACCATGACTTTACAAGAATGTTTACTGCATTTCTTTCAGCAATTGTTTTGTATCATGTTTGCACTTGGAAAGTGGTTTGAGATGCCTTTTCTGTCATGTTGCTGGAAGGAATCATATGAAGATGATGATGCTTGAGGCTACAGCTAGTCTGACATTATGTCTTATTTTCTTTCATTGGCCCCATCTTCATGTCTTTTTTTTTTAATGAAGAATGGGATGTACATCAAATAATTCTGGTGGAGGGGGAGTCATTAGAGTGCTATGTACTGTATGAGATTTGTGTGTATCATAATTTATATGTATTATAATTTTAGCTATGGTCATGGTACCTTTCTCTGACATTTTGCTATGGCCCACTGCTATGTACTGGGGGTAAGGTGAGACCAATTTAAAAATGTCTTCAGTAAACCAATGTATATTATTTCTGAAAGGCATATTAATACGTTAAATTATTTCTATTAGTTAAATAATTCAAAACACAATACCAGGCAAATTAGAATTATGTATAATTATATATTTATATCATGGTAAATTTTCTTTTGGTAAAATAGCTAAGTTCTTTTGCAAAATAAAAACCTGCAAAAAAGTTATTTCTACTTTTGCACTTTCTAATCATCTGACTTGAATTATTGTAGAACTTATGAATGAGAAATTTGTGCCTTGTTTTCCATCTTACTTGGTAAAATTTAGTTCTGTGCTATGTTAGCAAACAAGCAAAATCCAAAAAGTTTTATTAGTCTAATTTTGTGAAATATTAAAAATACTCATATTTCCCAGGTTCAATAATATGCTAATACAAACTTATTGTTTATCAACAATATAGAAAATGGAATAAACTCTCTATTACCCATTTACTTAACTAATGCACAGATTTAAGATACTGAAATATAGGTTAATAGTGTTGGCAGAAATTTACTGATTATGCTTACTAAGCTAGCTCTAAAGTGGTATTAGAGGATACAGTAAGAGGTGCACTGGGAATTGTGTGAGCACTTCCAGAAAAAAATATTAATAGCTATTACCTGGATATAGTCATATGTCAAGTAATTAATTCAGTTTTTTTCTCCTTTTGATTTTCAAAGGGAGGCCTTTAAAGAAAAGGCCTACTTAGTTCTTTTTCAGAGTTTTAAAAATGTTGTTTGTTGGAACCAAGCTCCAATCTTCCTGGCCAGAGAGCAGTGCAGCTGTTTAAAAGCCTGTTCATGCACCTCAGGAACACCAGCCACAAGAGGGCCAGTGGCAGAGGTAGTGCCTCTAGGAGGTTATTTGCCTTCTAGACCATGTATGCTTGTCCAGCCACACTGAAGATTAAGCAGATGACTTTACCATACAGGGGCCCAGAAGCTTCCCTGTGTAGAGATTTCTCCCCTATGGGGTTGTCCCAGGCACTCACAACACCCTTTCAAAGTGTTGGTGAGTAATAAATGAGTAAATAGCAGTACTATAGATTTATGCCTTTAAAAAAATCACACATTTAAGTCATTTAGTCATCACAATAAAACTATAAAGGTACTTGATATTCTCATTATATAGATGAGGAAAAGAAAGCTCAGAAGAAAACAAAAACAAAGAAACCCCATATAACTATGCTTACATATTCTAGCAGACTAACATGCTTTATTTTTCTTGAAATTCTGAGTAGTTTCTCTAAGATGATTATATCCAAACTTTATAGCTAATATACTAGTAAAATTTTTTAAAAGTATAAAGAAGCCACCAGTACTTTGGTATTACTTATTTGTGTCATAAATATGATAATATATTAGGTTTTATATATTTTTTTATAAAATGACAGAAGACACCTCCAAAATAAATACACACACACACACACACACACACACACACACACGTGGAAAAACTAACAAATATAATATAAACAGAAATTCTAAGTTTTCTGCCATCCACCAGGGATTCTTCTTACCTTTACATGTACTGCATATGGGCTCTTTGTGTTTATGTGTTGCACAGGCCTTATAGATTTTGATTAGTCACAGAAGGATCAGTTTTGCACATTGTCCTGCATTCCACAAAGAGGAACTCTCCCCACCCCTCTCCTTCTTCCATGCCCCAGGCCAGGATCTCCCTACTCCAGCTGAGGCACTTGTCTGTTTTCTCACTGTCATGCTCCCTGCAACTAGGACACCCGGCCTCCAGTAGAAGCTTCCAAAACACCTGTACCCAAAGGGCAGCAGAGTCTTGTGGGCAGCCTCAGAGTGCACAGGACATCACAAGACAGAAGTGGGGTGGGCAGAGCCCTATACCAATCACTTCTGAGAACACTGCTTTGAGGGAGTACATACACTTGATTTTTTTTTTGTCTGTGTTTGATTTGATTTAATCATTACAGAATTAAGTTTTAAAGAACTCTCAACTGGAAGTAAATATTTTTAGAAGGATTCATTCCTCAATGAAAATTGGCAGTATTGCATAGGATAAATTCTAGTGTCCAATGGCCTACTTATAAAATCTTGTTCTTGCTTACTGTCTGGATATGCGCAATTTATGTATCCTCTTTGCTCAGTTCCTGTAAAATGGGATAAGATTAATAACTACATCAGGGAGTGGTGAGGATTAAATCAGCTAATATATATGCAAAGTGCCTAAAGATGAAATTGGCACACAGTAAGGACTGCCAACGTATTGGTTATTACTCATCACAGAATCTTACCTAATAAAAGAGAAACATGCCAATTAACCATCACTTTGCTATGCCCACAGCCAATCAGAGTGAGTATGCAAATTAACCCAAAAAAGATGGAGCTTCATTTGCATATGCAGGCCCAGAGTGGTTGGGAGAGGCATGATGCCTGCTATGAGGGAAAAGGAGGCAGTAGAGGGAGCTACAGGGGCAGTGCTCCAGACAGAAGTGAGGACTTGCTGGCTCCTGGGCAGTTGAGATTGAAAGCAGGGGAAGGAAGGCTTATTCTTGCATGAATATCATGTAACAGGCTTCTAGCTATTATATAACTAGAGGCCTGGTGCACAAAATTCATGCAGGGGAGGAGTGTCCTTAGCCCATCTTGCTCCCTCTCCAATCCAGGATCCCTCTCACAATCCAGGACTGCTGGCTCCCTACTGTTCATCTGCCTGCCTTCCTGATTGCCCCTAACTGCTTCTGCCTGCCAGCCTGATCACCCCCTAACCACTCCCCTGCCAGCCTGATTGATTCCTAATTGCTCCCCTGCCAGCCTGTTTGCCCCTACCTGCCCTCCCCTGTGGCCTAATCGCATTCAACTGTCCTCCCTTGCAGGCCTGGTCCTGCCCAACTGCCTTCCTCTGCTAACCATCTTGTGGTGGCCATCTTGTGTGCACATGGGGACAGGTTCTTTTGACCACATTGGAGCAGTCATCTTATGTGTTAGAGTGATGGTCAATCTGCATATTACTCTTTTATTAGATAGGATAGAGCCTGGTACACAGGTAGGGACCAGCTGGTAACCCAGATCAGGGTGGGTGTTCCTTTGAGGTGTGGGGTGGCCTGGGCGAGGGGCCAGTTGTGGTTTTCGGGCCAGCCACACCCCTCAGGAACCCAAACAGAGGCCCTGGTATCTGGGATTTATTTATCTTCTACAATTGAAACTTTGTAGCCTGGAGCAGAGCCAAGTCTTCTGCTAGCACAGTCATTGAAACTTTGTTGTCTTCAGTGGAGACCTGGACCAGCCAGGGTGTGCGGAAAGCTTGGCTTCCTCCATTGCCAGAGGCAACCCAAGCCTTGCTCCATGGCAGCAGCCATTGAAACTTTGTTGCCTTAAGCACCGTCCTGGGCCAGACAGGTTGTACAGAAAGCTCAGTTTTTTTCATCACCAGGGGCAACCCAAGCCTCCCTCCTGGTCTCTGTGTGGCTGTCACCATCTTGGTTGGGTTAATTTTAATACTCTCTCTGTCTGGTGGGCATGGCTAGCGGAAGTGGCTTGTGGGCATAGTGGAGATAAGGTCAATTTGCAAATTACTCTTTTATTAGGTAGAATTTTGTGACATTATTATGGAAAGAGGGAATTGTTTTAAAATCATTTTTAAAATCCCTACTATTGACAAAAATTTAGTGTGTGCAAGGATATAAAGAAAGTTCCCTGACATTAACATAATGTGATCCAGCAGAGGCCAATGAATGATCACTGGAGACTTTTTCATTAATCAAAGTTTCCCATTTAGTGTTTAATTGTCTTAAAGAAGGAAAGATAATTGTGTGGAGAGAAATCAGTAAGAGATTTCCATGAAAAAGCCACTGATGTAGTAAGATCAACCAATTAACACAATAACAACAGTAACTAATTTCCAGATGCTCTGTAGTCAAAAGCTGCAACCTCAGTAGAGAGCTAGACAAGAAAAATCTTATTAAAAAGCTAATGTATAAAATTCCAGAAAGCAATGTATAGGGGGAAAAATAAAAATAAAATAGTGAGATGATGATATTTCATAGTCTTGTCTCCATCCAAAGATCATATTTGGTTCAAAAGTTCTTCAAACAGAAAAAACAAGTACCTTTAATCATACAAAGTAGAATAATTAGAATAGAACATGCTTAGATGAGGGGGGGGAAGAGAGAGAGAGAGAGAGAGAGAGAAGAGAAAAGAGAGAGAGAAACATCCATCAGAACCTTTTTGGCACACAGAATGAGCCACTCTGGCTTGGTATCTTTCTTGTAGGACAGGATATTATAATGTCATTGATCATTAAAGCAACCTTTTAATATTTTAACATGCAATTACATTGCACATTTACTTTAGTTTGGCATTCTTTGATGCATAAAACTTCCTTAGTTAATAGTTGCACTGTCTGTGGGTTAACTTTGAGAACTTTGTATTAGCATCGTGTTCAGTACAATATAGGTGAAAAAAAAATTTTATGATATAAACCTTATAAAGTATCCTGTATTTAATTTGATTATTATATTCCACCTCTGGTAGCATATACACTAAGGAAATACATACACTATATAAAAATTATTTAATCTGAAATTTTATCTACTAACTTATTTGTATTCTCTGCTCTAAATAATTGCTTAGGAGTAGGAAAATGTCACTAAATAAAACAGTTCATCAAAATCATATATTTTTGAGCTTCATTAAATGATGCATTTGCCAACCATGGAGTTTACTGTTTTCTGGATATTGTATTAGAACTTGTAACTGCCAGGTTTGAGGTTTGGTGTACACTAGATAGATGCATAGGCTACTGGTGAATTTATATTTTGCCATGAAAAATCACATCACTGCTTTATTATTATTGAAATTTGTTTGGCTAAGATGTGATTTTGTTGCCAATATGTGTTTATATATTATAAATGTAGTACTTAATATGAAAATGTAAAAAATAAAACCAGTAAAAAGTATTTTTTTCAAAACTCTGGAAATTCTTAAGCTTATTTGTGTAATTAGATCTGTTGTCAACATTTGAACATTCACTGTTAAGCCATCTTTTCTACAGAAATAAAAATAACAAAAATATGTTGTACCAGAAAGATTTGGAGTGAACACTATTATTTATTATTATGTATGTATGGGTAGCATTTTCTTATATTTAATTTTTAAGCAAAGTAATATAAAAATCCAGTAATAAAGAAAAGTTTTAAATTAAAACTAAAATTGCTATATTTCCCTTCCACCTCTCTAATGGCCCACTTTTGCTTCCCAGAGGTAAATATTATTACTATTACATCTTTTAGCTATTTCTTTTCTTAGTTTCCTTACCATATGTTGGTAATAAGAACATATATTAAATAAGGCACAGAAGGCATTCAGTAGTTCTTAAATTTTAGAGAATGTTAATATTAAAATACATATAAGCTTTTCAGTACAGAGATTATTCTGGCACTAATTATTAATATGTTTTATTTAATTTATTTCTGGAAGCAATGAAAAAAAGTAGTATTAACTAGCAATGCAATGGGGTTGAATATAAATCTCCAAAATATCTGCTTTTATAATTAAGAAGAATTGTGTATGCTACAGCAAACTAGGTTCTACAGTGTAATTAAACATATTTAACATATATTAACTCTATAAGTAATTTGCATAAATTATTCTGCTTCACAACTTTAGTGTACACCAGGGGATATTGTGATTTTTATCAATGTACTCTATTAACTGAATGGGTAATGATATGTTTTAAAACTTGAGATATAAATACTGTATAAGGCCCTCAGAGTCCCCAAATGAAGGTGTTATAGGCTACTAGAATTGCCAATATTACAGGGAGAATTAAGTGTTATTTTGAAAGTTAAAGTTGAAGAAACCTCTGTGTTTAACCTTTTGAAAACTAACAGCATTTATCTTTTCTCAATGTTCCTTTTCAGATTTATTAGTTCATATTTGAGTCTTATTCAGAGTAGTAGTAGTATGCATATAGTTTTATATAATTGCTAGAGGCCTGGTGCATGCATGGGTGGGATACCTTGGCCTTGCCAGAATTCAGGGCCAATCAGGCAGGCCGACTGGGGGGAGGGACCACAGGAGGTTGCCAGCTGCAGGAGGTCAGCTGTGAGAGTGCACTGACTGCCAGGGGAGAGCTCCTGCATTGAGCATCTGCCCCTGGGATGGTCAGTGCGCATCATAGTCACTGGTTATTCCTTTACTTAGGCTTGTATATAACATATAGATAGTCATAATTTATCTAAACATGGATAAATATTCACTTGTAAGATAAACTAGTATAATAAAACTAGGGAACAAACATTTGATTTTTGCTTCTTGATTTGGTCATTGAGAAGATGTGACTCAGAGCAAGTCCTGTCATCAAGACTGGCTTCGGTTTCTTTGCCATAAAATTCAATGAACTTGGACTCATTAATATTCAAAGAGGCTCCTTTGAGTACTTCACTGAATCAGTTGCAATCACACTCAATTAGTTTTGTAATTCTATTTATTTTTCTAAATCAGGAAAAATAAATGCCATGCCCTACTGTAGACACCTGACTATCTAGAAAGGAGAGACTCATAGTATCTCATGTTTTCTCTAGCTCACTTTATTACTGTCTTTCCCTTCCACCCTGCCAAGGCAAAGCATTAGGGAGGGTACAGAATTGGCAAAGGGTAAAGGAGTGAACTGACTACTTACTAAGCATCATCATCTCCCTTGTGTCACTCACACTAAAGAAATAGCATAGACCTGATTTTTTAGAAAATTTGGTCTGACAACTCCTTTACACTCTTAAAAATTACCAAGGATCCCCCAAAGCTTTTGTTTAACATGGTTTGTATCTAATGATATTTACTGGCTTATAAATTAAAACTAAGAGCATTTAAAAACATTTATTTTTATTAACTCATTAAAAATAGCCTCATTAAATGCTAACGTAAAACATTTTCCATTGAAAATCTTTTTAGACAAAGGAAGTGAGAAGAGTGGCATTATCTTACATTAAAAAAAAAATCTCTATGTCTGATTTAATGGTATTCAGGTGAATTTTCATATCTGTTTTTAATTTACTGTGACATGCAGCTTCCTAAAAATTTCATTGAACACTTACAAGAGAATGAGGGTGAGAAAGGAACATAGGTCTCTGTTACAAAAACAGTTTAACATTGTAGGTATCCTGAATAAGTTTCATCCCCAAACCACACTTTTGAGAACTGCTAGTATAGAGGAAGTTATGGGGATAATATACAAAATGCTGGAAGGAGCACAGTGACCTGGTCGAAGTGGGGCAGGAAGGGACTAGTTAGCAAAATCCCGACCATGATGAACTTGTACACAACTGTATATACTGCACACGTGGTTTATATTATTCTTGAAGTTATTGATTTCAAGCAATAGCTGAATCAGGGGAAAAAAAAACCAACATTTGAAATGCATGAAGAATTAATAAGGAATGTGAATTACTTGACAGAACTCCTCCTTCCACTTGTACAAGAAGGAAAAGCAATTCCAATGAACAGAATCAGTATGTGATTGCTTATATGGTTTCAGTGGTTTTGTTAGGTTTTGATTATTATACTACAGTACTTAAAAGGAAAAAGTCATCACTTTCAGAGGTTTCACTAAAACACATGGGAAGATTAGGAAAAACAAAACAAAAAACAAGGTAAGCAGAAATTAACTTCCTGCTCATTTACCAACACTATACTAGTAAGGAAGCTCATTAAAAGACTAAGAGCTCAGACATGTGAGCAAGGCTTAAAGTAAATCAGGTGGGAACATACACTTTCTCTCTGAAGAGCACACAAAAAAATCACCTCTAAATGTGCAAAATGAAGGAAACCATGAAAGGCTTTAAAATCAGCATCTTCTTGTTCAGGTTTTCAGCCCAGAATAAAATCTGTAGACATCTATCTTCTCCATCGACATCTAGTTGACCACTGACCACTGCTTAACTAAAGGAAATGTTTCAAATCCATAGGTGACTGGTTTTATCTTAGACTTTCCACAAATTATAAAATTTAAATGTAGTCCTTAAAATTCATACTCAGAGAACAGAAAGGTGTCACCAATAATTTTCCACTAACAACAATAGTAACAATCTCTCACACTTATACAGTGCCCCCAAAATACCAGGAACTACCCTGACTACTTGTGTAAATGAATTCCATTGATTTTCACATTATTCTCATGTAGACATTACCATTTCTTCCACTTTTTTTTCAGACAAGAAAACAGACACAGAAAGGTTGAGTGTTTTGCTTTAAGTAAAGGAGTGAGGACTTGAATCCAGGCAGTCTGGTCCCAGAATCAGAGTAAAAACTAAGCAGCAACTGAATCTGAGCAATGCAATACAAGAAACAGAAATACCAAAGTTTTTCAGGGAAAGTCCCCATGTCTACACAAGCCCACTTCTTGAAGTTCTTGCTTTAAATAAAAATTGGAAAGCAATAAAATATTAATACCTTGAGTATAAAGAACTTTGCCTATTTGGTATTCCACTGTTATGTTAATAACCCAAAAGAAGATTACTAGCACAAAGTTAAGTACTTAATAAATATTTGTGGAATAAAAATAAGTATAATGAATATACTTATAATGAATATACTTATAAAGTAGGTTTATTTCAAACATTCAGTGAAGTGGAGGTAGAAAGAGGGATTTTTGTTTTGTGTTTATTCTGCAACAATTTCATTAATTGTTAATCTATTAATTATTCCCAAGTGTCTATATTCAGTTACTCTCAAATTTTTAAAAATTATTTTTTTATTGGGGGCAGGAGGGAGGAGAGGGTAATGGGAGGGAAAAGGGACATATGAAATACTTTCAACAATAAAGAATTATTACATATATAAGATTTCAGAGAGGAAGGAGGAAGGAGAGAGAAACATCAATGATGAGAGAGAATAATTGGTCAGCTGCCTCCTGTATGCCTCTACTGGGGATCTAGTCTGAAACCTGGGCATGTGCCCTGACCAGGAATCACAATCACCTACCTCCTGGTTCAAAGGTCGATGCTCAACCACTGAGCACACCGACTCTTAGATTTTAATATTTATAAATAATCACTTTGGGATCTTGTTAAAATGCATATTGTAATTCAGAGGATTTCAGAAGAAGCCTGTTGATGTCAAGGCTATTGGACTAAGCACCGCTCTTTGAGTATCAAGGTCTTATATATGTAACTTTCAGATTTCTGTAAAGTGACTTCAAAGTCATAACAAGTAACAGAGATTACAAACATGATGTATATCATGATCTATTTTTTTACACATTCCCCTTCTCATTTACACTGCTGCCATTATTTTAGGATGAACTGAAAAGTGACATTTCTCACTGCTACTGTCACATGGGATTTTAAATTCTTCAAGTTTTACTGGGGGACATACTGTGATGCTTTGTTTGCCTCCAACTGTCAGTGTGTTTTTCCTATAACCTTTCCCATGGATTAAACACAAATAAACACAAATTTAGCAATGTTGCAAGCTAACTTATACAGTTAAGATTAAAATTGAGAATGCAGAAATATCAACATGATTTTTGGATTTTGGAGATTCATTCATCATTCCAGAATTTAAATAGATCACAACCGTTAAAATAAACTAGTAAGAAAAGTGACCCTTTATATTTTTGCAATAAAAATGTCAGACAAATCCTGTCCGGATACTTCAGTTCCAACATTATCCTAATCTGCCAAGGGGGCAGATTTGATCCCTGGTCAGGGCACATACAAGAAACAACCTATGAATGCTTAAATAAGTAAGTGGAACAACAAACCCATCCCTTTTTCTCTCCTCTCTAAAAAAAATCAATACATTTAAAAAATGTCAGACTTGATTCCCTCCTTTTCATACATGCTGACAGAAACCATGGAAAACTTTGTCCAATGGTAATGCAAAGCAAATTTGTCAAATCCTGCACAAAAATGTTCCTTCCCCTGAAGTCCTTTGTTGCATAATGATATTAGCATCTTCTCAATATATTATGACCCTCAAAGATATTGTACACAGCTAATATTAATTGTACCTCAGCATGGGACATCAGCTGAAGTCCTCAGTTCTCCTTTGTCCTATTGTAGTACCCTCCTAGCTTCTCATGACTTTTACTTCCCCAGTTATTCTTTTATAATCTCCTCAGGCCTGCTTTTCTAAAGCACATGTAGGTAGTCTTGTGACTTGCTAGCCTACGGATCTATGTTGTCTACTTTCTGCTTATAGATTTAAGTCCAACTACTTAGTGAGGTATAAAAATCATTTCTAATTTAACTCTATATTTTTTTCAATCCACTATTTCTTTTCTAAGCATCTACCTAACTTTTTGCTTCAACACACAATGCCTTTAAAATCTTTTTTAATAAATGTTTTGTTCTGTCCTTGTCTACATTTTAGCTTGACAGTTTTTATTCATCTTTCAAGATGATGCCTTACACATGAAGTATTTTTTTTACCTTTCTAAGAAGGAACTTTTTCACTCTAATTTCCTATTATATTTTAAATGGAGTATGTATGAATCACTCTAGAGTATGACTTTCTAGCATGTTATAAAGTCTCTCACAGGTGTGTTTTTTTGTTTGTTTGTTGCATATTGGAGGAGCTAAGTATATAATTACTAAATAAAAAAAGCTAAAAACAAATAATTGGGCTTAACCCAAATATTTAAATTAATAATGTATTTTGTAACTTTGGATATAATTAAATAATTGAATAGTTAACACAAATAATATTCATTGTCATAACTAAATAATAGTACAACGTTTCATCTCACACACTATTATGTCAAGGATTTCTCCCTTTTGCGTAAAACAGGATATTATTTGTAGCTAGCATAACAATGGAAGTAAATATATCTAATTAATCTCATAAATCCCAGTAATCTTTTCTGTTCTATTCCCATAGTCATACCTACCCAGAGAACAGATTAAACTAAAAGTCAAATGCAAATTGATGTAGGCCGTTGACTGCCAAGAGAAAATAAAAGCTATTTGTGTTGAGTTCAACATA
The DNA here is from genome assembly GCA_011751065.1 of Lasiurus cinereus. Lineage (NCBI taxonomy): Eukaryota > Metazoa > Chordata > Mammalia > Chiroptera > Vespertilionidae > Lasiurus > Lasiurus cinereus. Next base: position 38,752,743 of record JAAGEH010000226.1, read on the forward strand.
GATTTCATTATCAAGAATGTGCTAAAAAAAACACTGACACTGCTGTGGTCCTGTGTAGGTGGCTTGTCTGATACATGGGAGGCTCAGTTTTGGTAGAAACATGCTGTAGTGCTGCTGATATATGACTATGATTTATGCTTCCCCACACAATCTGTAAATACAGGTAGTGCTTTGTGCTTTGACAGGATACTCAACTGGAGAGAAAGCAATATCACACAGATTATTTTTTCCACATTCGCATAAACAGCTATGTATATTCAGATTTGAAAGCTTGTATTTGAAAGGTCATTCAAGTGAGGACATTTGCAGTTATTAACTCGACCTCTAGATGGGGATGCAGTACCAGTTTGACATGTGCACCACTTCTGTTCCCCAAGACAGCCAGAAATTGTGGCAGGAGCCCCTATTCTAGGCAAAGGGGAAGAAAATCTATTAAATGTCTTGAGATGAGCGAAGTGGAGAGCTGAAATATAAACTAGTAGATGGCTGAACTTAAATAACACTGAATGGTGTTTTTACTAATTTTGCTGAGACAACATGTAAAATTACTATATCTGATATTTTAACAATTATGATCATGGACATTTTATAATAATTTCAAAAGTAAGGTAAGTGATGTAACGTACCTCCATGTACTCATAATTCAGCTTGAGCAATTAACACATGACCTATCTTATTCATATTTATTCCCACCTATGGGTGACATGTTTTGATGCCACATATATGAATGCATTAAAAGTCTCATAATTTAAGAAAATAATTTTTGTGAAAATATTTCTATAGTCATTAAGCTTTGGAGGAAAACTAAAGGTGTACTGTTTAGTAAGAAGTAAGTAGGTATCTTCTTGGACCTATTTCTTGACCTAGGTATGAATATATAGGTATTACTTTGCTCTAATTCATCAAGTTATAGACTTTTAATTTGTGTACTTCTCTGTGGGGATACTTTATTTTTAAGAACAGAGGGAATGACAAGCAGAAAAAGGGACAAAGGCCTTATAAATTGTGGCCTCTTGACAGTATAAGTGGCTCCTCCTATTGACAATTGGAATCATACAGAATAATGATGGCAACATTTGACTGAACTGAAAACTGTAGGGAGAAACTAAGGAGAAAATTCAGTTGTGCCAAAGCCCTACACAGAGATCCTTGACATTTATCTCATGAAAAGTTCTTAAATGTTCAGAAAGTTATCATCTTGAGCTTTCTTTAAGTGGGAGATATAGTAAGAAGAAGAAAGGGTATACCCATCTATTTGCCTGCAACTTTATCTACTGTGGTCTGCTTTGAGTTAACCTCTGCCACTGGGTGGTATGCTGCTTTATGGGAATTAAACAAGTGTTATACCAAATTGAAAAAAATGATGGAAGTTCTACCTCTTGGAAACCCACCAGGAAAATAAGTGATATGCCAAAGGAAAAATAAAAGAGTGATTCTTTTATTTTCAAATACAAAGAGATAAAGAATTAGTTTATTTCAAGGAAAATCTACCTTAAATTCAGATAAATCTTGACTGGAACTTTGAGGAAAGTATATTACCATCTTGTTTCAGTTCACATATTTGTAAAATGGGGTTAAGAATGGCTGTTTCACAAGGATATTTCGATTGTTAGGGATATGATATGCAATATAATATTAGAACACTGCTGGTGATCATTTAGTAACAACTATTATTATTATTTTATTTGTTAGTATTATCTCTGTACTGAGAAATAAACCAAAAGCTATAGCATGTGTTAATATATTTTCAGCTTTAGAAAAAGTGTAGTTTGAATACAAGCAAAAATATTCTTAGATACTATTCTCTAAAATATATGATAAAATATGAGTTTTCTTATGTATACAATGTTCTATTAAAGCATGTGGCTAATAATCACTAATTTTACAATTCATTAAGAATGAAGGATGGTAAGTATAATACATAAGGAAGTCACCTGGTTCAGAGGTACAAGATGTTACAATATCTTCTACAAATATCTAATGGGAGTCTTAGAGATGGGCTTGTCTCCCCTGGATACAATAGAATGAATACATAGCAGTTTTCCCTGTATTTCTTTTCTAAGTTCAACTACTAAAATGAAATAACACATGACTGACAGCAAACTGATCTCTCATCTTTCCTAGAAATGAATTCCAACCAATAGTTTTTATTTAAAAGAATCAATTAGAAAGCAATAAGCTTAAAAGAATATGGTTTTAATGCAGGACAGAGATAGATCAGAAAGAGCAGAAAGTATTGTAATTGAATAGTGTTAGATATTTCTTGCCCTCTTAAAGTTAGATTGTAAACACTAGATATTAATTTCACTTTTTAGAAACCAAAGAGACACTAACAAATACTATGTAAAATTCTTAGCAATTTTAATGTTTTATGGTTCCTTTATTATTTTTATTGTATTTAATGAACACCTTTTTCTAAAACATCAACCATGAAATGACAATGCTTCAGTGCTTCAATTCTAGTAGCCAAGAATCCTGGTGGAGTGCTGGCAATTATGGGGCTGACTCGAGACAAAGAAAGAAAACAAAGCAAGCAGGTGAGAGCTGGCTGTTATTTCTATGAAGAGCTGCAGTTGTAGTAAAAAGCACCTTAAAATGCCTTTGAAAGCCAAGTTTGTTGATGTGTCTAAGAGTGTGGCTAATGGAAATGATTCCAGATGATATTTTAACTCATATTTAGTAGAAACATCTCTTTTCTAAGAGTGTGGCTAGTGGAAATGATTCCAGATGATATTTTAACTCATATTTAGTAGAAACACCTTTCTTCTGAGTATTAGTCCCTTTAATTTACTTCTTATAAGTGCTAATTACTAACTGCTGTCTACTCACCTCCATTCTTTGTATGAACTGAATATTTCACAGGAATAAAGGGTTTTGGACCAGACACAAAAAATGGAAAATGAATAATCAGTAACATCCAAAACAGTAGCATTAAGTGAGCTACACAAAACATCAGAATCTTTTCAAATGAACAGCAACAAAACAATTCTGCTAAGATTGAAGAAAGCACACTTAACAAATCACATCAAAAGGATTAAGAAAAGAGCAATAATGATAGCTGCTAGTCAGCCAGTGCTTAATTAAGTGCCAAGTATTGCCCTATCACAGTGTGTGTGTGTGTGTGTGTGTGTGTGTGTGTGTGTGTGTGTGTGTAATTTCAGCAAATATTCACAGCCACACTGTGAGGCAGACACTAACATAATCCCTGCTTTACCAGTGTTGAAACTGAAGCGAAGAAAGATCAAATGCATTGACGGAAGTCCCACTGCTCAGAATGGTAAAGACAGGACTTGAACAAGAGACTCCAACAATCACACCATGCTGCTTCTCAGCAGTGTTGTCAAGTTGTATATTTCAGAACATTCTTTATTTTCATTGTTCTTCATATGTTCTATAGCCTCCGACTTATTTTTTTATCATTACAAAATAAAATTAGACTAATCAATGAGAGAATCACAACACATGTTCACTTGCAAGCCACATAAAACCATTCTCACTAAAAATCTCAACTGAGAGTTAATGTATTAATTATTTTTTAATGGAAGCTTCTAACAACATGAAATATTTTACTTTCTTGATGCTACTCTATTTTTAGAGTAACTATTCACTGACACAGCACAATGCTTAATGTTCCATGTCAACCTAAAATCAAATAGCTCTCTAAATTTCCACATGTTTGGCCTTGGGAACATTTATGCAAAAATTTAAAATATGTTGAAGTTGGATTAATCAAACCAATAAGTAAATAAGAATCACTTTGCATGGAGGTCTCTCTATAAAATTTCTATACACAAAATAGTGTTCACTTATCTAACTATATTTCCAAGTCCTCAAAGATATACTATGGTGCCAAAACCGGTTTGGCTCAGATAGAGCGTCGGTCTGTGGACTGAAAGGTCCCAAGTTCGATTCCAGTCAAGGGCATGTACCTTGGCTGCGTGCAAGAGGCAGCTGATCGATGTCTCTCTCTCATCGATGTTTCTAACTCTCTATCCTTTTCCCTTCCTCTCTATAAAAAAATCAATAAAATATATATTAAAAAAAAAAATATATATATATACTATGGTTAAATAATATTTAATATATTAAGAAGCAAGCATGCTTTCTTCAATATTAAATATAGTAGAGGTCTGGTGCACAGATTCAGCACTGGTGGGGTCCCTCAGCCTGGCCTGCACTCTCTCATAATGCAGGACCCCTCGGGGGATATAGTAGTATGTGAAGTGGCAGGTAGCTGGGGAGGAGCCTGAGCCCAGGCCAGGTGCCTCGCAACTTGCACTCATCCTGGCCCCAGCTGCACCTGCCACCGGTGCCAAAGCTGCTTGGACAGCTGAGTGGCGTTTCCCCTGTGGGAGTGCACTGACCACCGGGGGAAGCTCCTGCATTAACATCTGCTCTCTGCTCTTCAGTGCATGTCATAGCAACCAGTCAAATAGTCAATTGGTCGATTGGTCGCTTAGAATTTTATATATATACATATAGATTCCACCTACATGGCCCTCTTTTATAATTTGTCTAAAGAACTCAGCGCCCACCTTACTGCTGTCTTTTAATAAAAGATCTCTCCTCTTTCCTTAGATCACAAATGTCAGGCATATAATGAGTTTTTCTCTAATCAATAACCCCCTTTCCCCTATCAGAGTGGTCAGAGTGACCATTCAGAGAAGTTGGGCATGTGTACTTTGCTGGCTATGTTTCTGTCTGATGGAGCTAGCAAAAAAAAAAAAAATGCCTCTTTTTAAAACATGCATTAATTAAATTATTTTATTAAAATAAAATAGGTAAAGATACTTAAAAGTTAAATTTGTAATACAATTATAATGAAGAAGAGAAGTATCCCTGTCCAACTATCTAATATAATTCATGCTTAGCAGTGACCATACCTTTCAATGCTTTTAAAAAAATATATATTTTATTGATTTTTTACAGAGAGGAAAAGAGAGGAATAGAGAGCTAGAAACATCCATGAGAGAGACACCAATCAGCCGCCTCCTGCATGCCCCCTACTGGGGATGTGCCCACAACCAAGATACATGCCGTTGATGGGAATCGAACCTGGGACCCTTCAGTACGCAGGCCAACACTCTATCTACTGAGCCAAACCATTTTTGGCCCTTTCAATGCTTTTAGTGCATATATAAACACACACACACACACACACACACACACACACACATATGCATTTCCATATATCCATACTTCTAAGTGATAAATGCATACTCTTCTTTTTAATTTTAATGTTAAATATTGTACATTGAATTTCTAACATAAAAATATTTAAATATCTTATACACTCTCACCCACACTTATAGCTCCTCAACTCAACCAATACAGCATCGTGATGTAAGGTCAAATGACTACTCAGTGTTTACGCTATTAGTATTTGCTAAACATTGCTTACAGCTGAGCCAGACTGCATGCTAGAATTGTATTTCTTTTTTATATACATACAATATTTTCCTTTATGCGTTGCCCTGTTTTTTATATCTTATTAAAAAACAATTCCCCAAAATTTCTGATACTACTAAAAACTCTCTTGGTTATCTACTCCCATCACCCCTCCCCTTAGATATAGCCCTTTGGAACATGTTATCCTCCTTTTCCAATCTAAACTAGTTATGCCTCTAGCTCTGCTGAGCAGCTGTCCCTTTGGGAGTTCCTATTATAATTATCTGGAATTTTCTTTTCCTCTCTTCTGTGATGGATACCCTATTCTCTGAATCCAACTCTCTCTCTTTCTTGGTTTATTCTTTCTTTCTTTCTTTCTTTCTTTCTTTTTTTTTTTTTTTGGTATGGGGGCATCTCAGAACTTCTTCCTGAAAAAGATGCATGATGGGTAGATTTTGGAAATACAACACATAGAAAAGTGATAATTTTACTTGACTCAAAACTTGGTGGATAATATAACTTTAAGAGCATACGGTGTCTGTTCTAGAATTATGCACTTGCTACTCTCAGCATTGCTGGTAAAATCTTACTCCATTTTATTTCCTGATTCTGTCATGTTATCTATTTCTTGGGTCATAGATATGATTAACTAACTCTTAATCAGAGGATGTAACACTAAAGACTTAGCAGCCATTTTATCAACCACCTTAATGCCAGATGGTGGGCAGGAAAAGCCAATGGTGGTAGGCAAGGACATGGGCAACACAAAATCAGAAGCGGAGCTGGAAAATGAAAAGAAATAAAGGAAGAAAGGAGAAGGGAAGGGGAGAAAAGGGAAGGGAAGGAAAGGGAAGGGAAGGAAAGAGAAGGGAAGGGAAGGAAAGGGAAGGGAAGGGAAGGGAAGGGAAGGGAAGGGAAGAGACCAAAGTGTTTGAATCCTGGATATAGTCCTTCCTAAAGTGAAGTGTACAATCTATCCAGCCCAAATGTGTTCTTCCCTTTTGTTTTGTTATCAGTTAAGCTAATTTCATGGGTGCTAGTTATTTTAAAGAGAAAGAACCTATATTAAGAGTATACTAAACAGCTGAAACCAGTTTGGCTCAGTAGATAGAGCATCGGCCTGCGGATTGAAAGGTCCCGGGTTTGATTCCAGTCAAGGGCATGTATCTTGGTTGCAGGTGCATCCCCAGTAGGGGACGTGCAGGAGGCGGCTGGTTGATGTCCCTCTCTCATTGATGTTTCTAACTATCTATCTCTCTCCTTTCCTCTCTGTGAAAAATCAATAAAATATATTTTTAAAAAAGAGTATACTAAACAGTAATTTTTAAGAGAACCACCTATATAAGGAAAAGTAATAGTCCTTACAACTATCAGATTAATGAAGATAGTATTTGAGAACTTATTAGGAGCAGAACATGGGGGTAAAACTGAGATAGGTTGGTGATTTATGGAAACCTCATTCTACAGTTGTGTGTGTGTGTGTGTGTGTGTGTGTGTGTGTGTTCACACACACGCACATTTAGGGTAAAATATTCAATTTGTTTCATAAATGTAAAACACCTACATTTTTAATACTTCAGGTTGAAGATTTACCTAAGGCTGCATTTTTAAATTTCCTATATAAAATAGGAAATTTTTGATGTTTGCATTATTGACAGTTATTGATAAGAGTGTAAAGCAAGTCACATGTCTTCATGTTTCTACTCATTTTCATTTTGTTTCCAGAAATTTTTACCTATTTCTAATGAAATTTAAATTTCACTAGTTAATGATACCTGTACTGTAGTCATACCACTTACTAGTAAAAGGAGACCCTCTTATTCTTGTTTGTACTTTTTACCCTGAATTCATTTATTTTCCCATTGATGTTAGAGAGTGGAAGGGAGGGAGAAAAGGAGGAATACAGGGAATTAGAGGGAGGGAGGGATGGGGAGAGACATTGATGTGAGATAGACACATTGATTAGTGCCTCGACTGGGGGCCTTGGGTGAAATCTGCGTCTTGATGGGGAATCAAACTCATGACTCCTTGGCTTGCAGACCAATACTCTAAACACTGAGGCCCACACCAGCCAGGGCCCCATTAATGCTTACATGCATAAAACATCATTGTACAAAATGACTAGCTATAGGCCTAAAGGTAGAAGCAAATGCATACATAATGTTTACCATCATCACTTAAAATTGATAAATTTTATAAAAATTCAATATAAAGTAGTGTACATATACTAAGTTAAACATTGAAGTAAACCAATTTAGATTGGGAATAAACTTGATTAAAGTACTCAACTTCATAGATTCAAATATATGATCCCATGTGGTAAACTGATTTGAATTTAATCTTTACCCACAATTTATTTCTTTTTATTTTTTTAAATATGAACCATATTTATTATTGTGTATGGCATTTCTAAATTTCTGCTTTTCTGTATAATTCAGAAGGCTTATTTTTAAAATTTTTCTGTATTGCTGAAAGTATTACAGGTACTTTTCTCCTACTATATCCCCATCTTAGCCTCTCCCCAGGCCTTCACTGCATTATTGTCCGTGTCCATGGGTTATACATATATGCATGTATGTTCTTTGGTTAATAATTTCCTGCCCCCCTTTCCCTCTGAAAGTCATAGTCTGTTACATGCTTAAATAACTTCCCTTGTATTCTGCACTTTTACGAAATATGACATCAAACTTACAAATTGCAATGTATCTCAATACAATTAATGCTTCAACAGCTTATGTCCTCTAAGCAAGCACTTCCTTATAAAAGAGATTCTCCTTTTGCTCATTAGAACGACTCTTACATTAGTTAATGCTATGGCCTGTAAGTCATAAGCTGGGTGATGCAATTGTGTTAGAAGGAAGATACTTGAATTTATGGGCAAGTGCAATGTGAGTTATGATTGTGGTTGATTTTAGTGATGTTGCTTTATCTAGAGATTGTGTATCTCAATACATGGTTGCTCCTGATACCATGACTGAATGAGTTAGCTACATAAAAGGTAGCCCCCTCCCCTTGGAAGTCGTTAAGGAAAAGACTGATCCAACAAGACAAGCATGCTAGTTCGTACTCATGGTACTTTACCTGCTGAAATCTGCTCATAAAATGTCACTCCCTTGGCCAGGTGAACTAGACTCCAGATTCTTCAAGGCCTTACAATACCTGGTTTAGGAAAGTCCTAAAACTCTTAATCCTGTCAGGACTAGAACCCTCTCCATCCTCCCTGTTCATTTTAAAAAGGGGGAGGCCCAAATTAAGTGGCTCAATTGGTTGAGCATTGGCCTGTTCTCAAAAGTTGCCAGTTCGATTCCCAATCAGGGCATGTCCAATACCTGGATTTCAGGTTCAGGGCACATGCAAAAGGCAGTCAATTGATATTTCTCTCTCATGTTGATGTTTCTCTCTTCCTCTTTCTCTAATCATGTCTGCAGGTGAGGATTGAAAACAATAAAAGTTAATGAAGGGGGAGGTGATAATATACTATGATTTTGTTTTCCAAATATCTGCTAGTTACATATAAGGAAACTGGAAGCTCTCCTTAGCTAATAACTAGAACATCCTTTTTTTTTTTTTTTACAACCAGTTGATATTTTTTTCTTGGCATATATGACTATCTGAAATCAATACAAAAGTAATTTGTGAGCTGTTACTAAATATACATGATTACCAAAATCTTCATATCTGGAAATTCACTCTGTGTCCAACTATTTGAAAAGGCTTTGAAATACTAGGAAACCACACACAGGTGACTTATTTTATATGATTATCTTAAACTAAAGAAATATTGAACTAATTAAACATTTTTTAACATTTTTGAAACTACAGATTTTCATAGGCTTATATCAATTTCCTTTTATGTAAATTGGCAAATCAATAACTGTTCAAAAAATTGAAAATAATATACTTCTATGTTTTTCTGCTTGATGTGATAAATATTGCCAGATCAAAGTTAATTGGGGTATTCCATGGGCAAATGACTAAGTTTCATTCTAAGTTGATCCTTGGACCTGTATTATAATTTTGTTAGATCACAGTGATGCTGTGTGCTAAAATTATTTCCAGAAGGCTGTGGGATAAGTCAATGCATACACAAGTAAGTCTATTTAAAAAAATACATCTCTGATCCCTTTGTTTCCTTTTACTATCTACATTATTACTAGTATGTCCATTGCTGATACAAATTTATATTACAATGACCCTTTATAGACTCCGAATGTTACAACCCTGATACGACTTGATTGTCATTTTAGTCCGTTTATTGCAAGTGAGGAGAGGATAACCAAAATGTATTTTTAAATACTTTCTGATCATACATGTGATGAATCCCAAAGCAAAATCATGTTAGTGTGTTCTATTCTTGCTAATAAGATTCCCTGGGAAAAACAAACAGAATAGTTCAGTAATTTAAAAACTGGCACATTATAAATTTAATAGGAACTGTGAATATTTTATCATCATAATCACCAATGAATAATTCTGTTTTGTTACTTTCCCTTCCAGGAGAAGAATATGTGAAGTTACATGTGATGATAGATTCTCTCAAAAACCAAGTGACTGAAAATCTTGGGCATTCTCCTCAGGATATTAAGAGGTAATGTTCAAAATGTGAAGGAATTGTTTAGTCAGTTTGGCTCAGTGATTGGAGTGTCTTCCCGCAGACTGAAGGGTTCCAGATTCAATTCCTGGTCAAGGACACATACCTGGGTTGCAGGTTCCTCGGCCCAGCTAGGGGATCGTGCCTCCCACCTCCCTTCCCCTCTATCTAAAAATCAATGGAGAAAATATCCTTGTGTGAGGACTAACAACAACAACAACAACAACAATAACAACAACAACAACAAAAGTGAAGCATTTCTTTGTCAAAATTCCCTAGTGAATAGTACATGATTTTGAGTTTTCCGGTGCATACCCAGAAACTCTATTCTGAATTTTTTTAGGAATCATCGGATTGCTTTCCATAGTATTTAGTTGTACAGTCTACATTCTCACCAGCAGTAAATGATATGTTCATGTTGATCAATGTCTCCCCAATCAATTTAATAAATATTTTAAATTCTGTATATTTTGAGATTATTTTATCGTATCCTCTTTTGAATCTGGACTTTATATTTTATTTTTTTATTGTTTAAAGTGCTACACATGTCTCCTTTCCCCCCCCCATTGACCTCTCCATGGCCATCCTCACACCCCCAGCACATGCCCTCACCCCTCCAGTGTCTGTGACCATTGGTTATATGCATGCATACAAGTCCTTTGGTTGATCTCTTACCCCTCCCCCACCTTCCCTCTAAAGCTCAATACTTCTCAGCCTCTGGATGTATTTTTGTTCTTTCATTTGTTTCAAATCTGCTGCATACTAAGGAAAATTCCTTTAAGTCTCTAGTATTTATCTATTAACATTGCCCTTCTGCCTTTTAGCACAGTGTCATACACCCTTATTTGCACAACATTTTCACCAAAGACTCTTTATAGAGTACCTACTATAGATGTGAAAGTGATGCTCACCAAATGTAGAAAGCATTTACTTCCCAACATTTCTCAGAATACAATGCAGTAGGTCAAGGTTATGAGACTAGTTACAGCTAATGTGTGATAAGACAAAATGAATTTCTTAATAGCATCTTCCAGATCAACTGTCATGGCATCCCAGTGCCTGTGTTTAATTAACCCTTACTTTACCTTAATAATATCCCAACGCCATCCATATAATTTTTATTATAGTCAGTGTAAAAGAAGCATGGCATAGATGGATGGATCTCAGAGGAAAGGTGGGGGGTGTAGGCAGAGAATAATCAAAGAACTTACATGCATGATCCATGAACAGACAATAGTGTGGGTAAAGCCTCAGATGGGGTGGGAGGTGGGTGGAGGCAGGTGATGGGGGAAAATGGGGACATCCACAATATCCTCAACAATAAAGATAATGACAAAAAAAGAAATACACAATTGGTCACCTATCTTGTACACAATATAAAAATAAACCAGTTGATTGGGAGAACACCTATTATTGACATTAAGATAGACAGAAGGGTCTCCCTTTTATTTTCTTAGACAGGGCAACTTGCCCTAATGAAGCAATTTATTCTTTGATGCCATTTAAATGCAGGGCTATGTAATTTTTCTGTCAGGGGAAGAAAATTTTATTTTGATTATGTAAATCCTCAAAAGTGATTATTTTTGAGGTTCAGTTAGGTCAGGTTTAATTTTTTGCTTATTTGATAGGGACATTTTAATATCATACAAATATTCCAACTTTCAAATACATTGCATGCATAAAATTCCACTTGAAATAAAGGTATTTCATGTCCAATAACTGATGTTATGTTAAAAGTATAATTGAGTTCAAATGAGAGTATTTGCTTAGACACCAAAGCTTATTTTTCTGTGGTACTTTAAGAGTCGTTCATGAATCGCTTCTCAGCCTTTTGTACTAAGATCAAGTGTAAGAGTCATTCATTAAAACATGTCCATGTTTCTAGCTTTGTTTCCTTTGTGGAATGTTACAAGATTGTAATGTGTTTTAAACTATGTGATACATTGCTCATAAATCCACATAGAAAATTTTAAATAACCTATGTGTTGTTATGGTGAGTATGTTTTATGCCTGATTATTATTGAACTATAATATTTTTATTTATATGGGCAACATATTGGTAAAAAATCTAAGACTCCTTTTTTTTTCTCAAAAAAGCTAACTTATCCATTTGATTTATAGTTAATTTTAAAGAGAACCACAAAGAAACAGAGAGATGTTGCATTTTTTTAAAGCATGATATCAACAAGGAAAGCATTGTAGCTCTTAAAATGGTTTGCTATGCAAAGTTGAGATTTCATGAACACTCTTGGAAATCAATGATCCATGAGAACAAAATATATACAATGGATTCTGAGCCAATATAAACACCAAAGATCAAAAGGTGAGAGCAAGATAGTTTTGAATATGGTTGTATCCACTTGAACTTTAGCCAGATATTTTTAGCTCCCTTGCATATAAGGGTTTAGCAGGCCTTGGAAAACTAAGCTCCGCTAGAAAGACATCCTTCACCAATCACCATAATATGTCCCTACTATATCCTGACTAAAAGAAAAAAAAATACCATCATATGTCTCACCGCCTTTATTCAAAAAGAAAATTGTGTTTAATTGTACTTAATTCAGGATTTTTTATGATATTAAAAAGTTACTGAATGTTCTGAAATGCACTTAAACAAAATGTCCTAGTAATTTCTATAATACAGTTTAAAGATTGATATATGAACATAAACATGGTAAAAACTATATTAAGATCCTTATTATCCCAGCTCAAATATTCTAACAACTTTCCTTTTTTTTTTCTAGTTTGATTTCCAGATATTCTGTGCCAAGTATATTTGAATTCCATTGTGGCAGGTCCATTATGCCATGATCAGAATAATTTTATCATCTTTATCAGTTTGAAAGATGCACTTCACACACTGAAAATGGTTTTTCACAGGTGGATTTAACACTCAGACAGTTTCTCCAAAGAGAATTGACATATGGTAGAGAATTTTAAAAATTCACCAGCTGCTTAAAATAGAAAGAGATTAGTAGATAGTTCAAATTGATAATTGTGAATTGCAGAATACTAAGTCAATTAAATAAAATAGAATTAAAATACAAATAAGATGCAGTCACTCTAATCTTATATTGCTTTTGATAATGTTCTCAATTACATACCATGGACAATTACTCATTCAGTAAAATAACTTATTTTTTTTTCATTTCAGTATTGTCTGGCCACACATCACCTTTGAAAAAGAGTAATTTTATTTTAGTTGTAAAGCACTTTCCCACTTAAATGCCACCATTTCTGAAGTATTTTAGCTGCCTAGGAAATATACAAAGGCTTTGCTACAATAGCAGGAATTCATTTAACCACCAAATTCCCTTTGTAAGCCAGCTTCATCATTGCTATATTAAAGAAGTCTTCAACAGAGAACTTGACTGCAGCCAAGTTTCATTATAGTGAAATGGGCCAAACAGATTCACAGAGAATTAAAGCATAGAGTTATGGTCTTTACAGTACAATCCACAGTATCATTTCCTTGAGATTCTAAAATCTGTGAAACCATGTATCTATTTTCAGTTCTGTATCTAATCTGTTATCTAGCTAACAAAAGCACACATTCCTACCGAAGAGGAACACTATGCTCTTCTCAATTTTTCTAAGTACCTTAACTTCTTCAGGAAACTAGGCTACTGTTTATCACATACAGAGTAATCTTCTATAGATTCTTTGAATATGTTTGATTTTTATCTATTATATCAGTACTAGAGGCCCGAGGCATGAAATTTGTGCAAGGAGCTCGGCCCACTGCAGTGGTGGCTGCATTGGCCCCACCCTCTGACCCCACCCACTGGGGTGGCTGCCTCTGCCTGGGTCCTCCTTCCAAGGCTTCCTCCAGAAAGTCCTCCAGTCTAATTAGCATATTACACCTTTTAAAAAAATTATTATTATAGATAGCATTGCATCTTTGAGGAGGAAAAATGGTAGGATTTAGGTCATACAGAAGTGATTTATTATGGAAGCTAGAAATCCTGCCAGTGGAGGTATAGGGGAATAACTTAATTAATCTTTGTTGCTCTTAGGCTTTTCCCATCCAGAATATGATAAAAATAAGAAATGCAAAAAATACTGTGATACATTTAATTCTTATAAATGTATCCCTTCTGTTTTATCCCATGAAATAGTGCCATTTTCCTTGTTCACAAATAAAAAACCTAACAATTTCTTGTTTTGTTCCTCTCCTCATTATTCAAATCCAGAAAGTCACTTAATCTCTCACTGAACTACCAGGGTCATTTCCAAAACTGGTACTTATTTGGTCTGTAAGTCTCAGTTTGGGCTGCTTCAGTTCTCTACTATGATAGCAGATTGATCTTTCTAATTCCTAAAATCTGATCCTGTCATTTAATTTCAGTGACTCCATATAATCTTCACATTTCTAATAAGACTTTCTAAGCCTGTTTCTGCTAAGCTTAGGCTGTGTTCTACCTCCTGTGGACTAACAAATACACAGGGCACACACACATCAATCTAGCTATATTGAATTATTTCTAGTGTCCTTAATATTTTATGCTTTACTTCTAATTCCAGTGTCTCTGTAATGCAACTATCTCCTTGGAACTTCTAAATTCTATAAGAACTGACTAGCCATTGCCATTTAAAAAAAAATCTTACCACAGTATATTTTTCCCATCGATTTCTAGAGAGAGTGGAAAATGGGGGAGAGTGCAGTGAGAGAAACATTGATGTGAGAGAGACACATTGATTGGTAGCCTCCTTCATGCACTGCTACTGGGGCTGGGGAACCTGCCACCAAAGTACAGTGGTACCTCGAGATACGAGTTTAATTCGTTCTGTAACCTTGAGGTGTGAGAAACTATGAGACACTTGAGTCACGGTAAAATGGTAAACTGGTGGGTCGTGTGCAGCCGGCCGATCGGCGCAATTAGTCCTATCTCAACTGTTGCTTGTATTTCAAAGCAAAAATCGCTCGCTCGATGGCTCGTATCTCAAAAATCTCGTATGTTAGGGCACTCGTATCTATGTGCTCTTGACTGAGAATCAAACCCATTATTCTTCAGTCTGCAGGCTGATGCTCTAACCACTGAGTGCAACTGGCCAGGGCACCATTACAATTTTTAATTCCACAACTGATATATAACCTGGTATATGAAGAATTCTTGAGCCAGAATCTGAACTGGATATTGCTACTTTCGCGTAGTAGGGTAGGATAAGACTCGTTCATCAGCATATACCCATGGCTAGTATGCACTCAGTTTGTTTAAATTTCCTAACCATCATAGTAGTATGTGTCATAGAAGTGGGTCTCAAATTAAAACAAAAATGATATAAATATGTCAAAGAAAGTCATTTCAGACAATTTTAAGGTATATTTTTCTATCCATTGATTAGTGTTCATAAAAAAACTCACAGAATCACCTTTTGTGAAGGATGATGTCCCCTGCATAAAATGCTGTGTGCGTATAATGTGGCTTTTTTTTTTTTTAATAAAAGTTCTAAAAGGATCTCTCTGAGCTGGCCCCCTATATGAAGGTATGGTGTGAAATAGGAAGAGGAAAAATCTGTCTTGTTCTCCCAGTGCTGCTGATCTTCTGAATAACCTGGAGATAGTAAGTAACAGTGTTACTGGATTATTACTGTTAATATGATCATATTTGTATCCACAAGCTGGTGATGCCTCAAGACACAGATGATTATTTTTTAATAAATGTCATACAAAAAGGTATATGTAAACATATTGTGAACACACACTTAGTTTGGATTTGTATTTAGTTACTCTATAGATGGTAGAAACTATGAGCTTTCTAATTTTGGCCATCAGACATTATTCTCAACCAAAATACCTCCTGCTTATTCAGTTATTTTTAAAGACATTCTTATCAGGTAAAATGTCTGTTAATGAAGGCCTTTAAGTGTGCTTATTTTAAAAATGACACTATCTAGTAAAGAGTTACTGTCATTTTTAAAATACCTGTCAAACTTAAAAAACTTAATATTCCTGATAACTAAGCAGTTTCAGACAAAAGAGAAGATTTTTCAGTGAATTCATTTTTATTAATGTTCATATGCTCATGGCCTAATTTTCTTGTCTCATTTATAAGGAATTTGAAAGAATGTGACTATACCTCATGCTTCTTCCATTTCTTTCCTCTACAAAGTTCCTTGACAGTAAATACCATGTAAACGGCATGATGGATAATGCTAATGCTTCACTTCATATGATAATAACTATGTTTTAGAAACATAATTCAGTCTACATATTCATCTATTTTCATTTTAAGTCACTTTTTTTTTTTTGGCCACATGTTGAAAATGGATGACATCAGATTATTGAAGCACAATATAACAGAGTTACAGTGTGGAATGGGTTTCATCTGAACTACTTATGAGTCACAGTCCATTGCAAATGACAAGACAAAATCTTTAGCAATAAGATTTGAGGACACAGTCATTCTCCAGACTTTGAAAGCTACATAGGCATTCAACTGTCTCTAATCAAAAGTTAGTGTAATAGAAAAGACTGTACTAGAAGAATACATATTAGCTATTATCATTTTGGAAATGGGAACATCTATAAGCAATAATCACAGCATAAGCAAAAAAAGAGACTTTATCTTAACTATGTTAACTGTAGGTTTAGCCTACCAAAGAGCTTTTAAAATAACATTTCAAAACCTTCATTAAAGAAGATGGATATAATTCTTATTATTCTGCATCAGGTAATTTTCTGATTCCCTACAAAATAGAAAAGGTAAAAAAGATGGCCCCAATCCTAGGCAAAAGAATAAGAGGATCACATAGTTTGTTGGGGAGAGGGGAGGAGGCTAAGAAAAAGTTATTGAAATTAATTGAATACTATAAAGAAATAAGAGCCGAAACCATTTCGCTCAGTGGATAGATCATTGGCCTGCAAACTGAAGGGTCCCAGGTTCGATTCCGGTCAAGGAAATGTGCCTTGGTTGCAGGCATATCTCCAGTAGGGGGCGTGCAGGAGGCAGCTGAGTGATGTCTCTCTCTCATCAATGTTTCTAGCTCTCTATCCCTCTCCCTTCCTCTCTATAAAAAATCAATAAAATATATTTTAAAAAAAGAAATAAGAAAGTATCAATGTAATATTTAAAAGCAGAACCCATGTAAGCATACATGACATAAATTAATTAGGTTTGAGATCCACGGAGAAATAGCCTCTACATTTGTAAGAAGGGCTGCTTCTCCTCCTTAAAGAGGTAAATTTGAATTCAAAATTATTTTTCTCAAAGATGATCTTTTCAGTGAAGTGCTAAATTGCTGCTTTTATCTCTTACGTCCCAATTTGAATTGCATTTAAATATGCACACTCTCTTGGTTTTTAACTCAGTCTTGTCTCAAATACCTATTTCCCTGGTTCACCTTCCCCCACATGTATCGCTCCCTTAGGCCTGATCTTGCAGGCTGGTTTCCAATCTCATAGTCCCTTCCCATATTTCTACACATTGAAAAAGATAACACACACACACACACACGTATATTTTCCCAGTGAGAAATACAAAGAACTTTTTAAAAGAGAGAAAGAGAATGGACCCACTTTTGGCTGGAGGGATAACCTTCTTAGAGAAAAAGGTATTGGTTATTAATTTTAAAGTTTTAAATATTCAATAATTAAAGTTGAGTTAATAGTTATTTTCTCCTGTGGCCTTTAGTATGTGTCCCTGCAGAGGGGTCCTCAAATCCATGAATGGTGGAAACATAACATATCTCACTCTCTCATTCAGAAAATATTTATTTACATGCTGAGATACCAAGAAAAAGGAGGGTACATTTCAGCAACTATTAATTTAAATTAGAAGAATACAAGCACAGGATTTAGATTCAATCTATCTTTTTTCCTTAAATATAAGGGATATCATTATTGCAGAATATGGAGGTCTTTTTAATTTTTTTTTTAATTTTTGGTCAGAGTCCTGGCTTTCATTTAAATGTTATGCAATGTGAAGGAATTAGTCCCTTAGAGCTTTAGATCATTTACTTATAAAATATAGATGAAACTTTACTTACAGTTTATTATAAAGGACAAATGGCAAATATATAAGTATTCAGCTTGGTGCCTGGCACACAGATGGTTATTCTAATTAAATTCCCTTGTTGTGGGTGGATAGCTAAGGATATGAACATTAGTTTTTTGTTTTGTTTTGTTTTGTTTTCTTTAAAGTAAACCTTAGGACACTACCATCTTATGATTACAACAGAAAATTATGTTTTTACACTTGAAAAAGAAAACTGACAGGAAGATCACATATTGTGCTTTCTTAAAATAGTGTCTTTTAATTATTTATCTAAATCAACACATTATTTACCTTTGGGAGCCTTTTTTATTTTTTGAGCTAATTTTTGAACTTTCTGTTTTAATTTAAAAACTTAAAGCATGAAATTCAATTTTTACAAGGTATATTTATTATGCAGAATTTAAAGTATACTATATATGATGAAACACACAGAGACAAACTAAGATCAAGTTGTATAGGGAGCCTATATTTCTGACTTACCCTTGATGGGCATACCTCCATCACAGAACTGTAGAGATATATTTACCGCAAATAGACATATTTTTCCCTAGAAACACTTTTTTCCTTCCTTGCATTGCTATACAATGCACATTTTGGTCTCGGTTTCCTTATTGTTTTTCCTAACTAGCAGACTGGGGAAAGTCCTTCTCACTGTGTCTTCCTCTCCCCGGTCATAAATCTGTACCATACAGGGGAGGGTGTGTTAAGGTCTGAGGAAAAGGAGCATTTCATTTTGTTGCTCACAGAGGCAGTGCACATGACAGGACTCAGAAATCACAGACCTAGGAACCAAGGTCACACCAGTGGATGGAAGATGACTTTTCCTTCCCAGATTGAACCTAAACTTAGAAGACTGAAGCCTATTAGCTGGTGGTAAGCATTTCGCTGCCTTGTAGAACTTAATAATAAAGCCCTAATAAGATGAAAGAGAGCTAGGAAACGAGAGGAGAAAGACACCCCCATGGTAGGCAGAAAAATGGGTCCCCAAAGATATCAGCATTAAAATCCCTGGTTATATTAGTGTAAGAGGGAATTAAAGTTGCTAATCAGTTGACCTTAAAATAGGGAAATTATCCAGGTGAGGTCACTGTCATCAGAAGAGTCCTTAAAAGATGGGAGTGGGGTGAAGGAGAGCCTATTTCAGGGTGACAGAGTGATAGAGTAATAGGAATGATTCCATCAGCCATTGCTGGTTTTGAAGACAGGGCCACAAGCTAAGGAATGTGGATGACTTTCACAAACTGAAAAAGGCAGAGAGGGAGCGGGATGGGAAAAGAGAGGAGGGGAGGAGTGGGAAGGGAAGTGAGAGGCGGAGGGGAAGAAGATTATTCCCAAAAGCTTCAGCAAAGGCATGAGCTTCCTACATACAACTTGATTTTAGCTCAGTGAGACCCATTTAGGATTTCTGCCTTCTAAATAGATGAGATAATAAATCCGTGTTGTTTTAAGCCACCAAGTCTATAGTAATTTACTTCAGCAGCCACATGAAGCACAGTGCCCTAACTTGTATTAAGTCTTCAATATGCCTATGAAGGTCTTGTTAGTGAAATGAACCACATGTTTCTTTCTTTATTTTTCTTACACATTCTTTGGTTACTGTCGTGTAGTTTACCAGGTAGGCACAATGGTTAATTATGGGTTAAGAAGCAGGCTTTATTTAAAATGTAAATATCAGGATTCAGTCAGAGCAGAAGGCATGGGTCCCCTTATTCTCATTAATTTCCCAATGAGAGCCTTCCTGGGCCTGGCTGGCATGTAATAAGAATAGAGGTTCAAAGGAGGGATCTGGCCTCATCTTACCTCCATGGCAAAGGATATTGAACATTAAAGTAGCCAGGCATTCTCCTCTTAACCCTGGATAGCAACATTTCCCAGTAAAGCCTATTACTTTAACTATAGTTTGTATTGTTGTGCAATTCACTCCGAGCCCTGGCACATGGCAGGTGGGAGCCCAAAAACGGCTCCTTGCATGGGAGCTTAAGCACATTTGAGGCAATTTCTGTCATTTCCAGCTGAGCTAGTTGTTACTGAATACAGTGATCAAAGAATTGTCATGTCTTCATCCTAGAATTCTCTTAGGTATTGATCCTAAATTCTCTGGAGTACCCTAGAATTGCACTCATCCATTTGTTTATTCATTTGTTCTTTTAGACAATGCAATTCATTAAACACATAACATAATCTACTTCCTAAAAACATATAAATAGATAACATATATCTCTCCTGGAGGAGTTCATACATAAAAATGGAAAACGGGTAAGTAAGTAGAAAGTACAATGCAATATGATATCTATATTCTGTATATTATAAAAGACCTGTGGCCAAAACACTGTAATGCCGCCATAATGACCAGTCACCTGGAGGTGCACTGATGGGTCCCACTTGTGGCAGCGTGGTGGAGGGAGTCTGGGTACCACAGCGAGAGGGGGTATGGGTCTCGTGCGATTTCGCACACTGGGTCTCTAGTATATTATAATATGGTCATATGTCAAGTAAGGAAATAGGAACAAAGAAGTATGATTAAAAGACTCATAGATGTTAGCCATACTGTATATATGTAATCTGGACTTAAGTTTGATTATTCTCTTCCTGAATGGGAAGAAAGTACATCATGAGATAAAGTGATTAGAAAGAAGCATGGTTCCTGACTAGAGAACACACATCTGCACATCTTGTCAGGAGGAGTGACTAAATATGTCAAGTCAAGCACAGAGGCTTGACTATAGTAGGTGCTTAATGAATACTTGTGGAACAAATGTCTAAATGGATAATTAGCAAAAAGTAGTTGATGGTGCCTAAATGATGCTACTAATTGTCACTGCTAATAAACACATGCATTTTGAAGTAATTTGTACTTATAGTTAGAAAAAAATCATTTTAAATTTAGCTTTGACAAAGAGCATGCTGAATAGTGACAAAAAGAAATTGGATGCTTTGTGGTTAAGAAACTTAGCTTTAGACACCAGCCAATCTGTGTTTACTTATTCTGCGTATTGCCACTGATACTTTGGGAAGGCTACTTAACCTTGCTAAATTTGTTACTTCTTAACTGAAAACATAACTTTGGAACCTATTCTTTAGAAAGTCTGAGGATTATGGGAGGTATTCCATTTGAATTACTTAGCAGAGTAAAGAATTTAGGAAGCACACAATGAATGCTAGCTCTAATAATAACTAATAATATTACCCATATGAATATAACTTTTAAACATCAAGTGAGATTATATAGAAGTTACAATATTTAACCTGAAAAAATATTAACTATAACTATTACTATAAGAGATCTCATTGGAGTCATCATTTCTTGTGATTTTTGGCCCATATGTTTATGTCAGAGAAATGGAACATGGCCAAGGATTTTCAAGTAATTGTATAAAATTGCTCCTGTTATGTAAAATTAATTGAGGGCTTGCTCCAGCAGCTGTTATGTGTACATAGAGGCTGTAAACCCTATTAACCAGAGTGATAACCATATAATCATGTTTTTCAGATATTATTTTGTGCTAGCTATCACAATTAAAGGTTTACAAACAACAGTGAATCATTTAAACATTATTGACACAAAGAGATTCTCCCAGAGTGTGAATTACTCCCCAGAAATAGATCTGACATTTTGAAAATTAGATCTCTTACTTTCTATCAGTGCACTATTTTAATATAACATTAGAAACTATTTTTTGAAACATCCAGTTCAACTGAAATCTCTTCAAGTTAAACATTTGCACTAGCCAAATCCACACAGAGTAATTTAGCATCATACTTAGCTGTTCCCTTTATCACACATACAAGGTCTTTTCTATAAATACTTATACCGTATTTTATAATGGACTAAATATATATATATATGTACAAACATATTAATATTCTCTGCACTATGTTTACTTATATTTGTGGTACAGATAAAGAAATATACATTCCCATGGTTAAAAGACTTGCACCTAAATCAGAACACACAGTCTTGGAGTCTGTTCTGACTCCAGGACCTTGAGTTTCTCTACATTACACATCATTTTAATAAATGCACCATAAACAGTTTGCAAAATCAGGTGTACACAGTAGTTTTCTAGCTTCCCCAAATATTAATATTTTTAAAAGTATTTTTTAATTGATTTGAGAGAGAGAAAGAAACATCTATGTGAGAGAGAAGCATCATTTGGCTGCCTGCTGCATGCCCTCTATTAGGAATTAAGCCTACAACTTGGGCAGGTGCCCTGACCAGAAATCAAAGCATCCACCTTTGGGTGCATGATATGATGCTCAACCAACTGAGCCACACTGGCCAAAGCTCCCCATCTAACTTTAAATTGGTGGCCTGTATCATATCCATTTTTAATCTAATTTCATTTGTCCTTGAAAACACCTCTGTAAGAAGGAAACAGATAGAGCTTACTGCTGCTGACAAAGGATATTTTGATTTAATTATTCAGTTATAAATTTAGAGGATCCATAGATTTTGCAGTCAATGCACAGCTGATATTTTATGAATTACATTTTCATTTGGATAATTTTATATGGATTACAATAACAATTATACTTAGATATAGTAGCCAGTAGGAACAAACATGAAAGCTAAATATGGACACATAGAGCTTAATTAATGTATAATTTCATATATTATTTCATATGCTTTATACTTCACTTAATTATCTCTGCATTAGAGATAAGGACATCATCATTTGTAATTGGTAAAAGATAAACCCAAATTCATGGAGTGTGGTTTTAGAGTCAAATCCTTGACTTTCACCACATCACATCCACTTAAATATATTCAATGTACCACATCCTGACAAATTTGAACTCTTGAATTAAACTCAGCAGGAAGAGAGCAGCCTTGTATCTCATTCTCTGGGTTAACTTGTGAAGACTGGTTCCCTAGGTAAAAACAGTTGAACAACAACACCCTTACAGAAAACTATTAAAAGGAGCCTCAAATAAACCTTTCCACTAATATATACAGGGTAATCTAAGATTGTTGGTAGAGTATTAAATTTGATGTAAAAGAGTTAGCAAGCTTTCAGATTAATTTAAATTGGCAAACTAAAATAAGCGAACACCCAAGATAATTTAAGTGTACTGGACAAAAAGCTGTTTCTAAAGTATTAATTAAAATTTCTATTGATAGCTCATCTCTTTGTAAAATTGCTTAATATGTAATGAACATAAAACAGGCATATTTGTGTGCAAAAATTAAAATTTAAAGTTATCAAGATTGTATTAAAAATTTTACCAAATTCTCCATTAATCAAAAAGTGGGGGAGGGAGAGTAGGATAATATCATGTAAGGAAAAATATCTAGTAAGTAAATTAGATCTAGAAAATTTTCACTTTAGAAAATTAATTTCCACTTGTAATACTAACAGCAAGACACCCATAAAAAACACACATGGTGTCAAAATAAGCCAAAGGAAAAGCGGGTAGGCAAAAATAAAAAGGACCCCAAGTCAATTTTATAGAAAAGATTCCTTTATTAACTCTTGATCGAGAATATGTTTATATACTTTCAGAAAACAACTCCAAGACCAAGTGGACTCCTGCAACAGACAGGAACTGACAGGTCTGCGCCAACCAGGAAGGCAAGAGGAGAAACAGTCCAGAGATGGAAGATGCTGAGGACACCTTGCCATGTGAGCAGTCAGCAGCTGTACATTGCTACAGGATGCTTAGGACCAAATCAGAGAGGGTTGGACCGGCATTGCCACCATTTGTCTACTATCCAGATACCATTGATGACATGTACACATAAGGAACAGTTTGACATTGAAACTGGGACTCAAAGCTATCGGACATTGAAATTGGGACTCAATCATTTTTCTTTTGCTTGTGGGTTTATTTCTAGCCTACAGGGGCAAGATGTTTTTAAAGACAAGAATCAGGGGGTGGGGGGAGAAGCAGATGCAGAGGCAAAAAAGCAATGAACAGACTGTCCTGCTACAGTGGGAAGGCAGGGGAGGTTGGTGGGGAGGGGCCTGTAGGAGATCAACTGAAGGACTTGTATGCATGTGTGTGTAGGCATACCAGTGGATACAGGGCAATAGGGGGAGGATTGGGGGAGAGACAGATGAGGGCATGTACTGGGGGGTATGGAGGGCAATAGGAAAAAATAAAATTAATTAATTAATTAATTAAAAAATAAAATAAAATTAGCCTTATTTCTGCCTAAGGATTTGCCAAAACAGTAAGCATTTTCAAGAGAATGCAAACACTGGGTGTGAAACCTATGGTGATCTCAAAAGAATGATGAATGTTTGACTATGAAGTTTAAGTGAATTTCTTGGAAAAAAATAATTAAAGAGCACTTATTTTTTGGTTCTGATTGCTGAGATGAGAAAGTAATTTTCTACTTAGGGCATGGAAATAAGTGAAGAGTGGGGTTCCTGGGACTAAACACTTGTAGGAATATAGCAAATTTCTTGGAATATATTTGTCCCGCAGGCCTGCTTCATCAGATTTGTTTATATGATTCATGTCTGCAGGCTCTAGACTTAAGCCTGAAATTAAATATGTTTCTACTAAATTTAATATGGATCTTTCTGTAGGGTTTCAAGCTTATCAGTAGAAAAAACAAATTTCCTAAGGTGTTATAAAATTATTGGTCTACTATCAATATCTGCAAAGCCCTCAGCCAAAGGCCACCAGAAATGATATAATTGAGCAAAGTTTGGAGTATTGTCTCTGTGATGGAGGACAATGCTCACCATGTGAATTTTGGGGCATCTCAATAAGCGGCTTGTTGAAGTAAACTTATAATAGTATGGGGGCTGATGTTAAATTATTTGGGGTAAGACTTTCTCTACATTACACATCATTTTAATCAATGCACCATAAACAGTTTTTATTCTGAATTGATGTAATTAGAAAACAGGGTGATTCTACTCTGAATAATTCTTATCTGCAAGACAGAAGAAACAAAGCAAGACTAAATCTATGACTTTTCAAAGTGGCAACACAGTTTGGACAATATTCCATCATTTAGCTGCATTTCCATTTGATTAATGTGATTAAAGAGTGTTCCTACTTTTATCTTGATCCATGATCCATCATAATCATAGAATGTCCTAATGTATTCTTCCAGGGTTCTTCTGTTACCTAATGTGTGCTCAACATGAAAACATCTGCCTGGACTTTGAACATCAGGGAAACACCACATTTCACTAAGGCAGAACTCATAGTCCAGGA
The DNA here is from genome assembly GCA_011751065.1 of Lasiurus cinereus. Lineage (NCBI taxonomy): Eukaryota > Metazoa > Chordata > Mammalia > Chiroptera > Vespertilionidae > Lasiurus > Lasiurus cinereus. Next base: position 38,777,895 of record JAAGEH010000226.1, read on the forward strand.
CAATTCCCTCTGTCACTGGCTGCTTCTTTTCTCAGGCAGATACGAATGCCTCTGCAACCAACAGTAAATCCCTGTGAGCAAGTCCTTTAAAGTATTTCCAGACTCTGACCATTACTCAAACCTCTCATTGCTACAGTCTTCATTTAAAAATTAACTATCTGGACCTCTGTTTCTAGAGGTGTATCCTGACCCCAATGTTTTGTTGACACTTAGTGGATGGGGGTGATCTCTTCCAACATAAATCAGATCATGTAACTCTCCTGTTCACAAACTCCAATGGCATCCTATCACCCTTGGGCCACTATCCAAAATCCTTCCCATGTTCTCACTCTTGGCTATTCCTCAGACATTTTTCACTGCCTCACAAGCCATCTTGGGTTTTGCACAATTGCTGTATCTTCTATCAAGAATGCTTTTCCTTGCTGAAACTGGTTTGGCTTAGTGGATAGAGCATCGGCCTGCGGACTGAAAGGTCCTGGGTTCGATTCCGGTTGGGGGCATGTACCTTGCTTGCGGGCACATCCCCAGTGGGGGGCTTGCAGGAGGCGGCTGATCAATGTCTCTCTCTCATCTATGTTTCTGACTTTCTATCCTTCTCCCTTCCTTTCTGTGAAAAATCAATAAAATATATTTTTTAAAAAAGAATGCTTTTCCTCCAGGTTAACACAAAGCTCACCCCATACTTCATGCAGGTTCTCACCTGTTGGGGAAGCCTTCCTTAAATACTACTCTTTCTAACTCTTATTTTCTTATCATGCTTTTTTCCCTTCTTCATAGCATTTTTTCACTACTGGATTTAAATTATTTATTTGGACATCTGTTTAGTTTCTGACTTCTCTTCTAAAATGCAAATTACAGCCCTAGCCAGTTTTGCTCAGTGGATAGAGCATCAGCTATGGACTGAAAAATCCCAGGTTTGATTTAGGTCAAGGACACATTCTCAGGTTGCAGGCTCTGATCCCCAACTAAGGGACATGCAGGAGGTAGCCTCCATCAACGATTCTCTTTCATCATTGATGTTTCTATCTTTCTCTCTCCCTTTGCCTTATTCTGAAGTCAGTAAAAATATATAAAAAAAATAAAATACATTTAAAAAGTAAAATGCAAATTCCATGAGACCTGGAGCTACAATTATTTGGCCACAGCTGTGTCTCTTAGAATATTTTCTGGCATATAGTAAAGACTTAATCATGGATAAATTTATATCCACAGTATATGTTTAGTCAGTAACCACATAAAGATCAAGTTAATTCTATGACTAAATGGTATTATTTGAACTACTTAAAACAGCTGCTTCTGTAAGTCAAGATTATTTTAATATTGGCCATTTCATATTACCCTGATAGATAAGGACTCCTTCTTACTATGTATAAAGAAGAGTCAGCCCCACTTAAAAAGAGATCAACTTGAGCATCAAAATCTCTACTACATCAAATGTACCCCAGCTATGCCTTTATTCAGTCTTCACTTAATATTTAGAATGTATCATCTCTGCCATAGGTGAGGTACAATGAATATAAAGATCAATAAGGTAAAATTTTCCTTCAAAGAAAATACTGGAGGAACAGAGTTACAAAAGATCCGACAGGAAGAAAATGTCCTCATGAATTTACAGAAAGTATTCTATGGTAGTCCAGCAAGAGCTCTCTACTTCTTCCAGGATGTGATATCTAATTTGAGGCTTTATTAATGAGTAGCAGTTCCCCAGAGAGATAGATAAATGATTGGAAAGAGGACCATTCAGGTGGAAGGGCAAATCCTGGCTATGTGAGATGGCACATGTTGTTTGGGAAGTACAGACATTTCCTAGATGAGCAAGAATGGAGCTTATTCCCAAGATGTATGGTGGAGGAGTAGGTAGGACCTGGTGTGGAACAGAGTGAGGTCTAGATTCTGAGTAGCAAAACAATGAGAGCTTTAGGCGAGCCTCCCAGTATGAGTCATATACCAGCTGCATCAATGCTCCCACCCTGGACCCCTGATGCTCATCTTAGCCTTCACCACAGTACTTGTAGTTTATACTACAACATATGATCATCAGAAACCTGCTGCTCTATCTTTATGCTTAATGCACTCATTACAAAACATGTAAATCTGAGGATAAAAACCCCACGGTGATGAAGCATTATAGAGAATGTGTATGATCATTAGTTAAATACTTATGAAAGAAGAAATAACAATTGGTCTTTCCTTTTTGGCTAAATCACAGAGAGCAAAAGCTCTATACCTAAATATATTTCTTATGATCCATCTCAGAAGGAGGTTAATAAATTAGGCCCATTTCCTTCAGGGTCCTGATTTGTATTCATTGCTTTTTTTTTTTCCCTTTGATTTCAAAGAAAATGCACAAGGGAAGCCCAAACTGTATAAAATAGAAACTAGCAAAGTCAGTTTCCTAATATCCTACTGTTTATTTCTGTGTTTTAAAGCACTAGCAGAGGTTGAGATTGATAAGGAAAGCCTAATCAATACTGCTATATTCAGCAATCCTTTCTTATGTTTTATCTTACTGAGTAGTTAATGGACTGACAATTTTCTAGAATTCTCTGGGATTAAGATTTTAAATTAAGGCACACATTAAACTGCATTTGTTTAAGTTTTTAATGTACATAATAAATTTCTTCTTGATTAATAGTATGTTTTCAAGTTCATTTTTTTTCACACTTACAACTAAAAAAATAGAATTCTTTGAAGATATATAACATGTAGTGAAAGAGGTGTAGGTTTTTCATATACATTTGCATTGGCAAGCAAGGTAGGCCTCCATGTGGCATACATGAAGGTTGAATAAGCGGCTACCATGGGTTTGTTTCATTGAGCTACTAAGTATTCTCTATTTTTTAAAAAATTATACAAAATGGGGATTTTAAAAAATTGGCCACATTTCCTAGCTAAAGCAATCTTTACCTAGCAAGTCTCTTTTTTGTCATAATACTGCAATTTTACAATTCTTAATTATATTGTTCACTGTTTCCAAAGCTTTTATTATAAACACAAATCTGATTTCACTTGACTCTAGGATACCCTTGGAGAGATATTAATTTGCTAATTAGTCTTATGTGAATAAAATTCTCTTTTCTTTTGACCTACTTTCAATTGAAAATTTGCAGGCCAGGTTTAGTTAATTAGTTATAATTTTTAATCACTGATTTAACCAACTACCCTGAATAACCAGGAAACAAATAAGTAATTTCTTCTTATTAGGTAAGAGTATACAAGGTTAATACTTATACTTAGTAACTATGTGATCTTGTCAAAGGTATCTAACCCCCTAAGCTTAACTTCCCTCATCAGTAAAACTAATTGCCACATGAATTAAATGAGACTGAACAGAACAGAATGAAAAGAATGAGCACCATGAACAATCATGGCACCAAAATATTTCCAAAACCAGATAACCTATCCAACAGGTCCCTGAACAAGTAACACACACAACCTAACAATTGACAGTCATGGGATTAATAACCTTTATCAAAATAGCCTTCAGTAACACCTAAGACACAATTTTATTTACCTTTTTTAAAAATAAATACATAATTATTTTAAGTAATTTAATAGTTTTTATTGTCTTTTGGGTTTGCTAAATAGAATAAACTCTCAATATATACTTAAAAATGTAAACTAAACAATTAAGTGATGTACAATATATGTATCAGTTATCAAGATAATTATTCCAAACAAATAATATGTTTGTGGCACTGACAGAATAGAGTATTAATGAACATAGCTGTGCATTTACTGAACCTACTTATGTGCCACTGATTCTTCTGACTAGCTGTTGGTGACACTGGGTGCTGCTGCTGACACTTCATCAATATACAGATTCTCATCTACTGCTTGATAAGTGCTGAGAAATGTCTGCCCGGGAACCTCTAACTTTGCATGCTCTCTAAGGGCAGTAGTCATGCCTTCTATTTTTTTTCAAAATAACATATACTCAAACAGTCACTTCTTCAATCAAAGGTACTGTATCAGATTTCCAATAAAACAATGAAAGATAAAATATTATTCTTGATGTCAAAGATACTCATGCTTTGATAGGCAAATGTATAAAGAACTATTCACTACCAACCCAATTACTAGGGTCTGCCTCTCACAGCCAAAGTTGTGAGAGACATATACAGGAGCAGACCTAAAGGGGGCAAATCAATTCTCATTCTGAGATATTTATATTGAGGATATAGAACCTAGGAACCTTAGAATTCATTTAAGTGAAATAATCAAAAGTACGGATGAAAAAGGCAAAGAAAACAGTAAAAACCATGCAACACCCAGGAGAAACCAATGGACTGGCTATGTATTGAATAACTGGATCTGGAGACACGAGGTATAGTTCTGGGGAGATGACGATGAACAGAGGAAGAGCAAAAGAGGAGTAAGTCATTTCTTGGCTTTTCAACAATTTTCTGATCTTGGGTTCCAATCAATCCCTCATGAGCATAAGAACATCCTTATGCATAAAGAGTTGTCAGGTTGATATATCCTCCTTCCTTTTTTTTTTTCTAATCTTTACCCAAGGATATATATTTTATTGATTTTAGAGAGAAAGGGCAAGGTAGAAAGAGAGAGAGACAGAGAAAGTTAGAGTTATAATTTGGTTCCCTCCCCTTCAACACCCCAACTGGGGGTTGAATCTATAGCTGAGGTATGTACCCTGATTAATAATTGAAGCCTGGCCCAGTGCCCTGTTTTTATTCTAGGTAATGCAAGGTAGTTTTTTGCTGTTTTTTTGTTTTTTGTGTGTGTGTTTTTGTTGTTGTTGTTTTTTTGTTACACTTACAAACAATAGCTTTAATTAAAATACATGTGATCTAAAGAGAATTGCAGGAGCCTCTAAACTTTATTCCAGAAGTAGCACTGTTATTTTAATTTCCCTGAAATCTTATGATCACAGTAAGGTGGAAGACTTAATTGTGCTTAGAGTAGGGAGGGTGCTGGGGAAGGTTGAGGAAAACCACTGGGCAACTGACCATGTAATTCTTCAAGATCTCTTGGTTTATTGGAATCAAACTTTGGGGAAGGGTTATAAAACATGGCAATTATTTAAGAACTAATTATCTAAATTATTAATCATTCTTTCTTTTTGTCCCTGAGTTTTATTCTGTTGCTAATTCTTTCAAAATGAGCTTCGATCCTATTAATCCCTCTGCCATATTCTGCAAAAAGAATCACAAACAGAGTGAAACTAAAATCAATGTATATGGTTATCTCTTCGCCACATAGTAGAAGATTTGGTGGAAATAAGGGTAAAGTGATGTCTTAATGAGATTTGGGAAATATCCGTGGATTTCATTTATGTCTGTTCAACCTGACTAATGTGGAAGTATACATAACAATTGTCTGTAATGTAAAACTTGCTGATTTTCCCCAGGGACACTGTAACTGTTCATTACTTTACTCTACAGTATAAATTGGCCCAGTGGGGAGGCAGGAATAGATTGAAGTGAACTGAGAACAAAATTACATAGCTAACCCTGCAGGCCCTCCTCCTTATTCGAGGCACTGGAATCAGGCTCTTGATGCTTACAGCCAAATAATCTCCCTGACAACTGCAGGTCACACATCTAGCATTTGACAGGGGAAACCACAGTCAGTAAGGTGCAACCTTACAAGTAGCTTAGAAATGTATACCTCTTATCCCAACACTAAACTAGGTAACTATATTCTAGAACATGCCCCAGCTTTATAGAAGTAGTACTTGTAATCTTTCGACACAAGACCACAAAAGTAAATAGAAATAAATGAAAAGATAGACAAGAACTCCCACATACCTTAACTCTACCAGTCAATACCTATATACTTAAATAAATTACTCTTTTTGTATTGCAGTAATCTTAGCTACATCTGGGTATGGTAACAGTACATTTATCACATACTTATTGTGATATTCTAAAAAGCCATAAATGTCCCAGCAAATGACTAGGACACAAACGTTCTATACTTGGTACCTAGTATTACTATTTTTGTTTGCTGTTACAGCCTATTACAATTTTGACGCCAGTCCTTTTGTTATTGAAGAAAGAGAGAACAAAGTAAATAGTATAATTAATCAATATTTATAATTCCATTTCTTTTTGCATCAGGTTTCTTTAAACTTTTTGTATTATTGGTAAGAGAGAGGGAGGGAGGGAGGAAGAAAGGTATCAATGGAAAGAGAGAGAGAGAGAGAGAGAGAGAGAGAGAGAGAGAGAGAGAGAAGAGAGAGAGAGAGAGGAAAGAAAGATTTGTTGTTCCACTTATTGATTCATTTGTTGGTTAATTTTTTTGTGTGTCCTGACCAGAATCGAACCTGCAACCTTTGTGTATTGGGATGACACTCCAATGAATTGAGCTATCCAGCGAGGTCTTTCATCAGTTTTCTTCTTATAGTTTAAGAACATAAGGAAAGTGGGCAACAAGCATGACTTATGATCTTTATTTCTTGTGCTTTAGATGTGTCAGTCTAGTGACTATGAGAGAAAACATGAGAGGGGTCAAAAAAAAAAACACCAAAAAATTATTGTTTCATTAGCTTATAAACTTATAGCTTATAAACATAACTTACAAACACTAATTCTTGGATTCCTATTCTATCTCCTGTTATAATATCTCTGAACATCAAGATCAGTGTAGTCTTTAGTCCGTGTTAAGCCTTGGGAAGATTTTGACTATCTCTCTGTTTCTTTCTGTTTGCCTGGATTCAAAGTGTAGTTCATTAACTCAAAATTAGTTTTCAATATCATGCAGTATAGTATTCATCTTGCCCCCCCCAAAAAAAATATGACATTTGCCCTAGGATCCTAGCAGGTAATCTCTAAGCCTTGCCTGAAGAATGTCTTTATATATTTGGGGTCTCTGTACATCACTGGACAGTCACTACTAGCAATGTGGTTTATGGTGGGAGCTTTGAGCCATGCAATGTTAATTCATTTCCTGGAGGGGCTGGAAACTCTATGATCAGGCTCCAATAAAAACTCAGGACCTCAAGGCTTGGGTGAGCTTCCCTGGCTGGCAATACTCCCGGTATATTTTTAAATGTCATTGCTGGCAGAAATTACCATGGTACATAACTCCGCTGGGACAACTGGAGTTTTACAATTGGAACTCCCTAGACTCTAACTGCTTCTTCCCTTAGATAAGTTTAGTCTGTATCCTTTTGCTATAAGAAACCATAACCATAAAACAGCTTTCAGTAAGTTCCACCAATCCTTCCAAGGAATTATCAAGCACAAAGATGGTCTTGGGGATCTCCAAACTTACAGTTGGTATCAGAAGTAAGAGTGGTCTTTGTAAGGACCTGCTATGTGCCTGATATTGAGCCTGGCATTATGGATATAAAGATAAATGAAAAACATTCCCCTCCACAATGATGCTTAGAATCAAATGTAATAGCCTACTTTCAAACTATTTCATGGTTAAATAGAAGGGAGTCATTTGTATTAGTGATGATTGTGATCATGACAATGGTGATAATCACAATGGCAACCATTAATTTATATTGTCTTTATTATGAACACCTTGCCAAAGAGCTATCATATAATTCTCACAACAATTCTATTATTGTCCTCATTAGATTGATGGAAAAACAGAGGCATAGGAGAAGAAGTAACTTGTGTGAGGTCACAAGGCTAAGAAATAATGGAACTGGGAATCAAGCTGTCTGAGCCAAAAGTTGTGTTCTTACTCAGAGTTGATATTATCTCAAACATGGAAATATCCTAACTGTGTACGGCACAAGGATATTGCTCAATTAATTTCAAACTTTTCTTTGGCTAGGCTTCCTATAGAACATGATGTCTAGTGAGGTTGCAACTTGCTAGCTACCTGTAGAGATGATGTCTTTATCTAACTAAAATATACTCATCAAGAACTATACCATAAGAAATGGAAGGATTTTGAGATTTGTAAATTAGAAAAGGATATGCAAATATGAGACAATTGCTAAAACTGAATTTAGTGTGTAGAAGGTTAAATATACAGATTATTATGATCTCTGAATGTATAATAATCTAGCCACTCAATATATATATGAGTCCTGGTGCATGAATTTGTGCCTGGGTAGGGTCTTGCCAGCCTGGTCAGGGGGATGGGACATGGGCTGTTGGCCAGCCTGCCTGCTGGTTGAACTCCTAGTTGAGGGGACAATTTGCATATTAGCCTTTTATTATATAAGATATACGCTAAGTGGCCAGAGTATTATGCGTTCAGAGATCATAATAATCTGGTCACTCTGTGAATGTTTTCCACTTTAAATTTTCTAGTATTGAGCATTTTTCTAAAGCAAAATATATATCAATATTGATGTGTATATTTATTGTTTTTAAAAGAACCATAAACATTTTCAAAATAAATATTCAATGCAATGAATATGGCTGAGTCTGCAGTGTGCTTAGGCAGTACTATAGATGCTGAGTGTATAAAGAAAGAATTATGCCGGAACTGGTTTGGCTCAGTGGATAGAGCATTGGACTGAAAGGTCCCAGGTTCGATTCTGGTTAAGGGCATGTACCTTGGTTGCAGGCACATCCCCAATGGGGGGCGTGCAGGAGGCAGCTGATCGATGTCTCTCTCATCGTTGTTTCTTCTCTCTATCCCTCTCCCTTCCTCTCTGTAAAAAATCAATAAAATATATTAAAAATAAAAAATTAAATATAAATAAAAGAAAGGATTGCATGAAAATCTCATTATGGGTATTCATGAAGGTATTTAAGTTGTGGGGTAACAATATCTGTTGATTACATAATTTATTAGAAAGAATATATGGGAGTCCTGGCCATGTATCTCAGTTGATTAGGAAGACATCCCAACATGCCAAGATTATGGTTTCAATCCACAGTCAGCAAGGCACATATAAGAAGCAACCAATGACGGAAGTGGCAAGAAATACTCAAAGTGATGAACAGCAAGAACATACAACCAAGATTACTCTACCTAGCAAAGCTATCATTCAGAATTGATGGCCAGATAAAGAGCTTCACAGATAAGAAAAAGCTAAAGGAATTCATCGCCACCAAAATAGTAGTATATGAAATGCTGAAAGGTATTCTTTAAGAAGAGGCAGAAGAAGAAAAAGGTAAAAATAAAAATTATGAACAACAAATACATATCTATCAACAAGTGAATCTAAAAATCAAGTGAATAAAAAATCTGATGAACAGAATAAACTGGCGAATATAATAGAATCAGGGGCATAGAAAGGGAGTGGACTGACAATCCTCACAGGGGAAAGGGTGTGGGGAGTGCAGGAAGAGACTGAACCAAAACCATACACCTATAGATGAGGACAGTGGGGGTGGGTAAGGGCATGGGGTGGGGTGAGAACCAAGTGGAGGGGAGCTATAAGGGAAAAAAGAGAAACAACTGTAATTATCTGAAGAATAAAGATTTAAAAAAAAAAAGCAACCAATGAATGCATCAATAAGTAGAACAACAACAACAAAAAATAATGATTTTCCTTCTCTGTCTCCCTTTCTCTCCCTTCCTAAAAATGAATTTAAAATATTTCTTAAAAGAAATTGATAAATGGGAATAAGAAGAAGAGATTAATTGCCTGGGTGGGGGCAGGTTCAGGGAAGATTTTGAAGAAGTGGAGAAATCTGAACTAGTTTTGAAGCCTGATTAGGAATATTTAGACAGAGATTATGTGGAAGAAAGATATTCACGGCATTGAGAATGTAACAAAAACCCTGTCATGTTCAAGAAACTGAAAATAGTTCAGTGTTTTTAGGGTAAAAACTACTAGCAGTGGGAGTAAAGAGAGTGTTTGAGTAGGAAAATGCATAGCTAAAGAAATAGGTAGGATTAGAACACACGAAACATTATATGAAAATTTTTGGAACTTAGATTTATTTTGTTGGCAATAGATGTCCCAACGTCATTACAAGTAGAAAAATGACATTAGATTTTGATTTTTAAAATATCATTCTCTCAAAAATTACATTTTAAAGGAAAAAATCTCAAGTTATTTTCTATTTTATAGAGTAAAATTCTGATGTAAGTGTATGTTCTCAGAAGCCAAAGGGAATGAATTCAATTTTTGTCTCCTCCACTTATTGTACTTGCTCTGTCCTTGGGCAAATCAATTGAAGTCTTTGATATTTGGGTTGTCGCATTTCTAAAAGAAAGATAAGAATATTTTTCACTATTAGGATAGTTGTAAACATTCAGGGAGATAACACATATACATATATTAAAACTTAGAACAGAGAAAGATTTTAATTCATATTAAATATTTATGTGGTTGTTAAATCATTTTTCCTATTCAATACTAAAGGCATCTTAAATTTTAAAAGAAACTATATTTAACTAACGAACTATTTTCCTTTTTACTAAGGTAACTCTTTGTTTCAGTAAATTAATAATAGATAAGACAATGCTAACACCATAAATTAAAAATAAATACTTTAAACTTTATTCATGAGGGATCAAAGTAAAATAATGAAATAAACATGTAAAAATCTTCTTTTGAGTTTGTACTGTTAACAAAGGATTGTTAATCCTTTCCCTCAGCAGTTGCTGGGTGGGATTCTTGGGGTACAGCTGGAATAAACATTTTCAGAGGCCCCCAGGGAGGATGCAAATGCCATATAGCAGAAAACTTTATCTCTGTGGAATTACACCCCTGAGTTTCCAAAGTCCCATTTTTCTTAGTCCAGTCACAGAAGAAGTGTAGCTGGGGATGCAGTAGAGCTGAAGTTAGAACCAGTGTCCAGAGTTCCCTTTCCATGTCTGTGCTGGGATCCAGTCCAGCATCTGGCTAGCTCAGTGGTCGGCAAATTCATTAGTCAACAGAGCCAAAGATTACAGTACAACAATTGAAATTTCTTTTGAGAGCCAAATTTTTTAAACTTAAACTTTTTCTAATGCCACTTCTTCAAAATAGACTCACCCAGGCCGTGGTATTTTGTGGAAGAGCCACACTTAAGGGGCCAAAGAGCCACATGTGGCTCACGAGCAGCAGTTTGCCAATCACTGGGTAGCTGAATTTGTGTTTCCAATTGCCATTCACCAGTTTATTGCCTATGGGACCTGCATGACCGTGGGCCTTATGAGAATGGAAGAGAACCAAGAGAGCTCGCCCCAAGCTATTAGAATCCCAAGAGTCCAAAAATCACGAGTTCCTTTGTTCAGGGGATTCCGTATTTCAAATTTTCACGCCCATGCATTGGCCCCGCCCATTCTGGCCAAATATCTGTGTCTCCAGCTATGATTGACAGACACGTATCTTCCCTAGGTCACCCCAGCTTTACTGGGCATGCATCTATCTTCCCTTTGTAGTTCCCTCTCCAAGTGTTTTACAGGGAACATGTCTATGTCTCTCCTTCTCTTTGCTCCTTTCCTGTTATCAATAAATAGCTAATTATAATGGTATCAGTATCACTAGAGGAAGAGGAAGAGACAGCAATGGAATAGTGTTAAAAATATCGCATGTTTGAAAGGATTAGTATGTAGTCAAAGCCTCGTAAACTAAAATTTCAATTGAATTTTAAACTTGTGCTTATTAAAATAATTGAAAATTAGAGAAGTGTTTTTTTTCCTAGTTCCTTCTTAGTTTTTACTAATCTTATATTAAAATACTTATATCTTTTGCCTCAAATAAGCAATGATCTGATAATTAAATTAAGGGCTAAATGTTTCTTCTGTGATACATGTGATACAGACATAGCTCTTTGTATTCCCATTCCTTCCCCCAATTCCTAGCTTTACTCCATATACATACTTATGCATATCTAAGCCTATCCAATTGAGCTATAATTATTTTTCCCCAAAGCAATTTCAAATTAGGTCAAGACATAATAAAAACTTACAATTGTTCTTTCTTAATTCTTTTTAGGCCTAGATATTTAGATTATATATCTCTACTAGAGGCTGGTGCACAAAATTCCTGCACTGGGGGAGGGAGGGGGGTACCTCAGCCCACCTTGTGCCCTCTCACAGTCTGGGAGCCCTTGGAGGATGTGGTTCCACTGTTCATTTGATTTTATTATAGAGGATACATAAAAAGCTAAGTGATTGGCCATCAAACCATCCGACCAGCCGGCCAGTATATATGACGCACACTGGCAATTTAAAAATAAACGTTGACTCGCACATACCCAATATTTGTTCCTGGCCTCCCATTTAAATTTATTTGCAGACAATTTCCTGGGATGCCAGCATTTGTGATGACCATTAATAAATCACAAGAACAAACTTCAGACCAGTGGTTGGCAAACCACAGAGTCAATAGAGTGGCACACTGGCCACTGCTCCAGACAGAGTAGGAATATTCCTACCTGAACCCATTTTTAGACATGGTCAGTTATATGTTGCTTTCTCTTGAGTTCAAAGAGTTTCAGTAAAGTTAAAGTTGTAAATACTTCATCACAAAGGAAATTAGTCAAGGACTCTGAAAGTGGTATAGAGGGAGATATTAAAATAAGTTTTAATGTGGTATAGAGGGAGATATTAAAATAAGTTTAATCAATTTATCAGTCATTGTTTTTATGAATGTTATTTTTATATCATGTTGTCATTGTTTTTATATCATACCTTTGTTGTTATAACATGTTGTTATTGTTTAATTTCTATATTATTTTCATATACATTTTACCAATTTTCTTTCATCTCTGACATTTCTATTATAAAGCAAGGGCGAATAGTGATATTCATATATTTCTTCTAATTAATTTCTTTTCAATGTGCGTGCATCCACCCACCAGGACACTAATTATATATGAAACACTTTCCTTACACTCCTGCCAATGTACTCAATATTATATCCTACTTAATTATTATGTTGTTATTTCACATCTTTTCCTCCCACGAGGACTCCTATAATCAATAATTTTGGGCTCTCACATACTTTGATCTTCATATTTCAGGAAGCTTTAATTTTCCACCTAAAAATGACCCTCATCTGTTCTCCATTTATTCAATTTTGACTAAACCATTTTACTTTGCACTTGTAGCTATGCTACTTTATTTTATTTAACGTAGCAGTATCATGTCTAGAAATAATAAATTTCTCAAGGACTGGGATAAGTTCTATTTTACCTGAAAGTAATTTATCTGTGGTGATCCCTCAATGGGTAAATTTATCAAGCAGACATTAATTGAAAAAATAAATCTCTTGAGAGATAGTCAAGGACATGCATTCCCAGTGAGGACAGTACTATTATAAAAGAAATAATATTGGTTTTTGGGGCCCCAAAATTTTAGATAGTAGAAGGTTTTGTGGCCATCTAAAGAACCATATTATATAATAAGGTATATACTGTATATCTGTGGCTTTTAAATGTAATAGGTTTTGGGAGGATGGGAGAGAACAAAGAGAGCAGTCACAAGGAATGAGAGTCCCAAGAGTCCAAAAAAGACAAAAGCTCTAGTGCCTTTGCTCAGGGGATTATGTATTTCAAATTTTCACACCTTTGGTAGATAAGAATAAAAGTAAAAGATTAAGAAACACAAATATTGGATAATTTGTTATGTAGACTTTTTATACTTACAAAGAGATACTCAGAGTAATTTATAAAATAAAATTTTCATCTGTCCAACCACAATAAGTATATATAAATGTATGGGCCATTTGCCAATTAGTCTAGATCCCTGGCTTTGAATCAAGCCTTCACTTGCATATCCTATCTAATAAAAGAGTAACATGAAAATTAACCATCACTCTGCTATATCCACAAGCCAATCAGGAGTGAGCATGCAAATTAACCCCAACCAAGATGGCTGTGGCCATGGAGCGAGCAGGTGGGAGGTTTGGGTTTCCCCAGTGATGGAGAAGCCAAATTTTCAACAAAACCTACCAGGCCCAGGCCTCCACTCAAGGCTAAAAAGTTTCAATTATAGAAGATAAATAAATCTCAACAGAAATGGCTGACACCTCTGAGTGAGCAAGAGGCTTGGCTCCACTCCAGGCTACAAAGTTTCATTGCAGAGGATAAATAAATCCCAGTTACCAGAGCTTCTGGTTGGGTCACCTGGGGCCATGGCCAGCCTGCAAACCACCACAGGCCCTTTGCCCAAGCCGCCCCACACCCTAAGGGAACCCCCACCCTGATCCAGAACACCCTTCAGGGCAAACCAGCTGGCCCTTACCCACACACCAGTCCTCTATCCTATTTAATAAAAGAATAATATATAGATTGACCATTTCTCCAACACACAAGATGGCTGCCCCCATGTGTTCAAAGATCCTGCCCCCATGTGGACACAAGATGGCCACGATAAGGTGGCCAGCAGGGGAGGACAGTTGGTGGGGGGGGGACCCAGGCTTGCAGGGGAGAGCAGTTGGGAGAAACCAGACCTACAGGGTAGGGTAGTTAGAGGTGACCAGGCCTGAAGGGGAGGGCAGTTAGGAGTGACTAGGCCTAAAGGGGAAGGGAGTTAGGGGCAAACAGGCTGGCAGCAGAGCAGTTAGGCATAAATGAGGCTGGCAGGGGAGTGCTTAGGGGTGATCATGCTGGCAGGCAGAAGCAGTTAGGGGCAATCAGGAAAGCAGGCAAGCAAGCAGTTGGGAGCTAGCAATCCTGGATTGTGAGAGGGATGTCTGACTGCCTGTGCCTATCCCAGTAGGATAGGGCCTAAACGGGCAGTCAGACATCCCTTGAGGGGTCTCAGATTGGAGAGGGTGCAGGCTGGGCTGAGGGACACTCCCTCCTCCCACTCCCCCCATGCACAAATTTCGTGCACCGGGCCTCTAGTATTTCCCTATTAATTGTATTTTCAAATGTATCTATTGCCCTAAATATAAAGTTTAAACTTAGAAAATGAGCATATTCCAGAGACACAGAACTAGAATTAACTACTCCAAGAAATCCATGCAATGTAAGATTTCAAAATGTTCCTTAAGTCTAAAGTCAGACAAATAAAATGACTATGATTCCAAAAAGGATATAATATTTAAAATGTGTAGCTATTCCTTAGAGAGCATATCTTTTGCCAGCCCTTGTTTTGGAAAGCAATAAATCTTAAATACAACTTAGGTATATTCAGGTTAATTAATATACAAATCCAGGCAATAAATAATTGAACTGGAATGCATGAAAATATCTTGGGGTTACAAAATGACAAAAATTATTTATATCACTTATCACTTCTTTAATGATTCCCTGCTACTCTAAAGAAAACCATGTCATATAGTGTAAGGTATAATCTAAGGGCAAATTAAACATGGACTTTGATCACAACACAAATGCATTTGGAAATATATCTTCATATCTACTGGGCATCAGATTAAAACTTTAACATTTAAGGTGAGAAAAATAGCAGATCCATAAAGTGATGTAAAATATTTATTTAGTAGCTGAAGGAAAAGCACCTTGTAAAGTATTTATCTAGTAGCTGAAGGAAAAGCACCTTGTGGTAAAAGTCACACAAATATCTTTATTAACTTCAGAGTACATGAACATAAAAATTGTAAATAATGTTACCCCTGACAAGAATATAGCTATTTCCTTTCCTCAATTTACATAGAGTAAAGAATATAAAACAAATAAATGAAATACCATATTTGTTAGTGCAAATAAATCATTTTCCCAAGCTTATTTAGTCAGTCTCTGACAGTTTCCAATCTACCTTAAACTCATCTCATTTTACTGAAACTGAATTTTCAATAGTCTCCAGTGAACTAATGTAAGGGAATAGCAAGACATCTCTTTCCTTCAAAACTCTGAATGACTTTATAGCCTTAGAGCCTGAGGAGTAGTCTTCTAGACATTCATAATGTCTCTCTTTAGCCCTTAGATCTATGTGAATTGGTGTGCTCCTTTGACAATATCGATGGCCCACTTCTTCACAGAAGATCAATTACCCAATCATTAGAAAGTACTGAGGAAAACTAGTCTACAACTAATTCTCAGCCTAACTTCCACAATCAATCTAAAAAGTTTTAATATAGTAGTACTGATATGCATGACCATATACATGAAGATAAATTTACAATTTTTAATAACAGAAAAACAAAGTAAGCACAAAAATGAAGCCAAAGTGTGTTTCAGCAAAATATACTGAAAGATCAATTTGCTAAGAGAGTTAATCTTGATGTTTTAAATAGCAAAGTTGAAAGTATGAAATAAAAATGTCATATAGAAAGAAATAGTTAAATCATAATTTATTTTAAAAGTTTAGTCACTTTAGCCCTGGCTGGTGTGGCTCAGTTGGATGGATCATCATCCCATACACTGGAAGGCATGGATCAATTCCTAGTCAGGGGACACTCCCTGGTTGTTCTACTAGAGGCAGCTGCTAGGGGAGACCCTGATTGCTATTTTCTCTCATATCAACTTTTCACTCTCTCTCATTCCCTCTCTATCTCTCTCTGAAATCAATAAAGACATATCCTCAGTTAAAGTTTAAGAAAAAGTTTAATTACTTGAAATATTTATTGAGTTTAAAATTTTAAGTAATTTTAACAGGTTGAGCTGGGGTTCTCAATGAGGGACTGAGAGGGAAGGCGATTATGGATCTATCAAAGCCCTTGTTAGATTCAAGGCATTAGCATTTTTGTGAAACTGTGTAAACATATGCTGATGAATTTTTAACATTCTGTGAGAAAGTTCAACTTTTTATGGTTTTATCAAAACAGTAACGAATAGCTGGCAGAGTTAATCAATAGTTACTGCGTAAGTTCTTGTTTTGATTATTTTTATTTTTGATCTATATCTATTTTCTCAAAATAATATACTTTTTGTTTAAATGGTCGGGTTAACTGAGTAGTTGAGATAATCATTGCACGCAAATGCTATTTATTGACAAATGCAGCTTGATTTCAAACTTGAGGCATCTAACATATAAAAATTCAACTAATGAACATAACTGACAAGTGTTAACAAGTGAGTATAAAATTCTACAAAGTATTTTATGTTCTAGCTCCTCACTTGAAATATCTATGAACATTTGGATAGTTATAAAATATTAAATCTTAATAACGAGGTATTTCCATATCAGAAATAGGAAAAGCTCTACATTTCCCAAGCCAATCTCAGATGCTTAGCCCTGGCCAAATACACATTTGTCAAAGAGTGTCTCTGCGAAGACTGTTTTGTGTTTTGAGATAGCAAGCAAGGATATCACTCTTCCTCAGCCCATAATCTACAGAGAAGAGTTAGCTGGACTAAATGAGAGAACAGTTTTGCGAGATGGCACTTCAATCAAGTAAAATCCACCAAACCTTGTGGCAATGGCATGAGCCAATCTGGGGCTGACCTAACTTCATGGCCTCTCCTGACTTGAAAATCAGAAGATCAATTATATTACATGCTTAGATTAACCAATGATTGACTGGTCAGGGGCATACCCTTGGCAGGAAGGTGCTGAAGAAAATATAAAGCTAACCTTCCAAAAAAGAAACTAGCAATCCAGAATTGAGTTAATTGGTGTTATGGTTTTATTCAAATTAATTTTAAAACAGTTACTTGGAGGATAGGAATAGGTCATATAAAAATGTAAGAGCATAGAATATATTATTAAAGATAACACTACCTCAACTCTTGTGTAGCATAGCATATTAATACCTTTAAACTGTATCAACTTGTGTTAATGTGTGAATACTATCAGAATAAATTATAGTTTTTAAAAAATGCTCTACTATATAACTTGTTAGCTAAATCAGTGTTTCTTGCTAATATATATCACATGTTCTACAACAGATTCTTCAGGAATTACAGATGTTACTATTTCCCCTAACTGATAAATCTTGAATAACAGTTGACATAAAAATGATAAGAGGAAAGAAAGTTATAATCTCAGCTGCTGTCATAACAATCCTTTTTTAAAAAATATTAAATTTATGGAGTGACATTAGTTAATAAAATTATATTGGTTTTAGGTGTACAATCTTATAAAATTAAATTATTAAATAATTTGGCCTAATTAAATGGCCCGTTAAACTATGATATAATCCAATTTAATCCTAAAACATCAAATATTATATTGTAATAAAGGGAAAATTATACAGTAAAAATAGTTAAGGCACATCTGCATAACTTTTATAGTCCCGATTTGAGTAAATATAATTGTGGACCATATGAGTCTTGTATGAAATCCCGACAATATTCTGATTTTAGAAACTAGAAAAATCCAATAATATGCTATAGGAAACTTCCCTTCCCACTATTACTTATTCTATTACTAGAATAAAGAAGAAATGTAATATAAAATATCTGCAACTGATATGAAACATTGCTGGTATGTAGAGTTCTGCACATACGCAGCAATTTTAGCTATAAATATCCATGATAGAAAAATACTCATTCTTAGTGTGCGTGTTTCAATTTTCCCTAAGGATATTTCAGTTTAATCAAGACAAAATCACAGGTGAGATCTATCTTTCACACATCAGCATGGGTGAACAAGAATGGATTTTGAAAATTATTAGACTAAAGATATTCGTAGAGTTCACTCTGATCTCATGGTCACAGTTCCCCATGGTGAGTGGGAATGCCAAGAGATAAGTGTTTTCACCAGCTATTGATTTCCCAGAAAAATAGCTGGTCATCTTCAGTGGCTTTGGTAGGTAAAACAAATAAAAAATATTCAATTATCTTTTTGCCAAAATCATCAGATCATAACCCTTATTATCTATCAATATATTTATTTTTTAAATATATTTTATTGATATTTTTACAGAGAGGAAGGGAGAGGGATAGAGAGTTAGAAACATCGATGAGAGAGAAACATCGATGAGCTGACTCCTGCATACCCCCTACTGGGGATGTGCCCACAACCAAGGTATATGTCCTTGACCAGAATTGAACCTGGGACCTTCAGTCTGCAAGCCGATGCTTTATCTGCTGATCCATACCAGTTAAGGCTATCACTATATTTCTTACAATGACCATCAAAGCAAATATTTCAACACTCAACCCCTCCTCACCAAGAAACAACAACAACAACAACAACAACAACAAAACCCTCTATTACATAGCAGCATTAGCTAGAAAAGAGAGAACTTTGTTATTGGAATTTTAATTTATAATCATAATTTTTTTAAAAAAAGATGATGTTCCTGCCAGGCCCAAAATGAATTTTTTTAAATATATTTTTATTGATTTCAGTGAGAGGGAGAGAGAAAGAACCATCAATGGTGAGAGAGAATCACTGTTGGATACCTCCTGCATGACCCCTATTGGGGATAGAGCCAGCCACTGGGACATGTACTCTTGATGGAAATCGGGACCCTTACATCTACAGGCAGTGCTCTACCCACTGACCCAAACCAAGTAGGGCCTAAGATGAATTTTTAAACAACTTTATTGAGGTACATTTCCAAGATTAATCTTGAAAGACAATAAAGATCTTCTAGGAAAAAGAGAGTAGATTTCAAAATACATAACACAATTGAGATTGAAATGATAAAGATGAGTGATATTAAAATGGAGGTATTTGAAAGGAGTGGATAAGGAATTGGGTGATACAGAAATGTGCAAAGAATGAAAACCTATCACCTTTACGTGAAAATCATTTTAAAGTGTGTATCCTGTTACAAAAGAGAAATGATGAGGCTAAGAAAGTAGATCTTAAAAGTTCTCATCACAATGAAAAGACAAGCTGCAAGTTGACAGACAGTAATTAAACTTATTATGGTAACCATTTCATAATATACACATAAATCAAACCATTATGTTGTATACCTTAATCTTATATAACATTATATATCAACTAGAGTTCATGCACGGATGGGGTCTGGCTGGCCCTGCCCCTTATCAGGCCTGTTGGCCAGTAGTTCCGGTCATTCCATTCGCTTGACTTTTATTTAGAGAGTATATCTCAAATAAACTTGTGGGGAAAAGAAGTGAAGAGAAAAAGAAGAGCGTAGTAAAATCGAGATGAGCAAATAAATAGTTCAAATTCATCCCTGTCAATTATAAGCTCCCAGAAAATTCCACACAAGTGTGGTTATGGCCAAAGTGACTTTATTTTTACATAGTAAAGCAGATTATGTCCTTGACGGAGGCTTAAGAATGCATCAGAAGGGAGGCCAAGGTCAAGATATTTACGAGGTTTGGGGATCTGGGTTATGGGTCTTTCCATGCAGGAGCTGAATTTATATGGCACAAGGATTCTGGTATAATAGTTGAGGATTGATGAATAAAGCAAAATGAGATGTTTGATGCGAGGGTTCAAAGAGTTTTTTTTTTAAATAAAAAATTGCTGGATGCTATCAAAATTGTACAGCCTGATATTCTTTTAATATGTCTTGCAAGAAGATCCTGAAATAAACATTTAAGTTCATCATAATTTTTATCTTCCTAGGTAAGATTTTTCTTGAATCAAATAGTTATGTTTATAAGACAGTGAGTAGATTTATAAATTTGTGTTAGTGAAGACAGTAAACTGCATGGGTGTAGATGTTTCTCTGTTCCATTTTTTATGCAAAACTAGAAATGTTTTATATACAGTGGTACCTTGAGATATGAGTGCCCTAACATACGAGATTTTTGAGATAGGAGCCATTGAGGGTGCGATTTTTTGCTTTGCAATACGAGCAACATTTGAGATACGAGTAATCTCGCAGATCAGCCTGCTGCACACGACCCACCAGTTTACCGAGATTCCAGCATCTCATAGTTTCCCATGCCTCAGTCAGT
The DNA here is from genome assembly GCA_011751065.1 of Lasiurus cinereus. Taxonomy (NCBI): domain Eukaryota; kingdom Metazoa; phylum Chordata; class Mammalia; order Chiroptera; family Vespertilionidae; genus Lasiurus; species Lasiurus cinereus. The sequence continues at coordinate 38,798,450 of JAAGEH010000226.1, forward strand.
GTGCTTGTTTACCTCGTTGTCAAAGCATCTTTTGTGCATTTACATACTTTATCACATTTCTTTTTATAACCATGGGTCCGAAGAAAGCGAGTGGAAAGGCCAGTGCTCAGAAGAGGATGATGTCTATTGAATTAAAGCGTGAAATCATAGAAAAATATGAGCAAGGTGTGCGAGTGGCTGACTTGGCGAGGCAATAGGGGCATAGTACTTCAACGATATGCACTGTGCTTAAACAGAAGGAGTCGATAAAGGGTATAACGCCAGCTACGGGCGTTACAATAATTTCTAGGCTCCATAGCTCTCTGAAAAGATGGAGAATCTACTGATGGTGTGGGTAAAGGAGAAGCAGCTTAAAGGAGATACATTAACACAGGGCATCATATGCGAGAAGGCGTGAGCGATTTACAGTGATTTTCTAGAGCAGACCCCACACACTTCCAGGGACGAAGCATCGAAAGATTCATTTAAAGCCAGTAGAGGCTGGTTTGATAACTTCAGGGAAAGGTCCATCATTCACTCCATCATCAAGCATGGTGAGGCAGCAAGTTCAGAAGTGAAGGCAGCTAAGGATTACCTCAAAACTTTTTCTGAACTGTTAGTAGCCAAAGAATATATCCCCCAGCAAGTCTTCAACTGTGATGAGACAGGGCTTTTCTGGAAGAAGATGCCAAATAGGACTTATATAATGGCTGAAGAGAAGGCGATGCCAGGCCACAAAACCCATGAAGGATAGGCTAACTCTCGCACTGTGCACCAATGCGAGTGGCGACTTCAAGATCAAGCCTCTGCTCCTATACCATTCGGAAAACCCCAGAGTCTTTAAGTCACATAAGATTTTAAAAGATAAACTGCAAGTTATGTGGAGGGCAAACCCGAAGGCATGGGTCACCAGGCAGTTCTTTGTGGAGTGGGTAAACCTGGTTTTCGGCCCTTCTGTTAAGAAATATCTACAGGAAAACAACCTAACCATGCAAGCCCTCCTCGTCCTCGACTATGCTCCTGCTCACCCACCGAACCTCAAAGATGAACTCCTCGAAGAATTCAAGTTTATAAAGGTTGTCTACCTACCTCCCAACACCACTCCTATCCTGTAGCCCATGGATCAGGAAGTAATTTCTAATTTTAGAAAGCTGTACATCAAGCACCTGTTCCGGCGCTGCTTTGAGGTGATGGAGAACACAAAGAACCATTTTAACATTGTGATATGCCCAGAATTATTTATCAGGCCTGGCTGGGTGTTACAAGGAGGACTTTGACCTCTGCATGGAAGAAGCTGTGGCCTGAGGCTGTAGCCGAAAGGACCTTCAAAGGATTGGAACCTGAGGTGCCAGTGGAGGAGGAGATAGTGTCTCTGGGAAATCCATGGGCCTGGAGGTGGATGAGAGAGACATGAATGAGCTCATTGAGGAGCACTCTCTGGAACTCACCACGGAGGAGTTACAAGAGTTGCAGTCTCAGCAACATGCAGAGGTTCTCCAAAAAATTGGTTTTGAGGAGGAGCCAGAGGTGGAGGAGATCTGTACAAGTGAGATAAAGGAGATCTTAGGAATGTGGGAGAGGGTGTCACACTTTGTGGAAAAGAAACATCCCGAAAAAGTTGCTACTGGTCGTGCATTGGAGCTGTTCAATGAAACTTGCCTCACCCATTTCAGAAACATTCTGAAAGGGAGGAAGAGGCAAACCTCGTTTGACACGTTTTTTTTTTTTAAATCAGCCAAAAGTTCAAAGACCAGTCGCAATTAAGTTCAGTGAAGATTAATTAAGTTACATTCAGTTTAAGGATAAAGTGTAGAATTAAGAGTGTAATGAGTAGGTAAATACACTTTATAAAACCAGTTTATTCCTTTACATTCTCTTTCATTATGTTTTTATACAATATTTGTCATTTATAAATACATTTTTCTTTTCAAAAACACGTAAAAAGAACAACTGGGGTGGCATTTTGGGGGCTGGAAAGGATTAATGGCATTTCAATTGATTTCAATGGTGAAATTTGCTTTAAGATAGGAGCAACTTGATATATGAGCAAGGTTACGGAAAGAATTAAACTCGTATCTCGAGGTACCACTGTATATAGCAAGAATTAATTCCTTTCCTAGGAACAGATAATGTTGCTGTAACATATATAGTCCAGCCCTAATCAATCAAGTTCTAAAAAGAAAAATATTAGAAATCTTCAGAGCATATTATATTCTGATAACCCACCAGTGTTATAAAAATTGAGGATATTTTTAATCATCTAAAAATACTTTTTGTTATTTTGTTTACATTTTGCTATTTTCCTCATCCTTGAGATCTCTCAAAGGCATTCCAGAAGGACAACTGTCTTGGCTGTGCACCCTGTGTTCTTTCTTTACAATCATAATGCACTTAGCATATGGGCACAACTAATAAAGATAATAATCATGCTATCCTTGTGCTTAGTTATTAAGACTTGAACATTTTAGTGAAAAGCAACTTATAGTTAATGAAAACATGATAACTGTGTGCCTTATAATAAGGATATATCAAGAATGATACATGAAAGAATGAATTAGATTATAAACACTTGGTAATACATACTATTTGTTAATATTTTAAAACAGAGATATTTCAGATTTAAATTGGAAAACGGTGGTGCCAAGGAAGACCCTTTTTTGTGAGGAAACATTGGATTAACTGGGATGTAAGACAAGCAGCTCTGGATATAGGCAACATGAATTGAACCCCAACTAGAGAAGCATTCTAATTTTTACTGTTTGAATATTCAAATCTCCCATTATTTGCCAGCAGCAGTTAGGTTTTAACATGTCTTCAGGACTGCCTTAAATAACTTTACATGGTGTGTTTTTTTCCCCCAAGTTTTAAAATATTTGCACTGTGAATATATTATTTTACTTACTTATAGAGTTAAATAGATTAGTTAATTATGTCTCTTAAAGCAGAGAAAAAGGAGAAGAAATGGGAAGGAAACCATGAAAGACAAATGATTAAGTAACTAAGATTGTTTTCTATTAAAACTACAAGGCAGGATGAAATATATGGTGCTTACTATTATTCCAAAAGGCAATGGAAATGAAGAAAGCATAATATTAGTATAATTATAAATCATTGAAGTTCTTTGATATCTAGAGGCGTTAAATCTATTAATGTAGCAAAATTGTGCTAATATCTAGCTCAAGACAAATATATTAGCATGATATGTTTTACAATGCTATAATTTAAAACACTATAAATGAAAAATATGTGCTTTACCCTTGATTAATTTTTGTGTCCCTTTGCCCTTGGTTAAGTAAATAGAAAGTATTGACTGGGGAGGGCTCTTCCCACATAGTGGGCTTTTCTGGCTATAGCATTTAAAATTCAGTTGTCTTTCTCTCTCTCTCTCTCTCTCTCTCTCTCTCTCTCTCTCTCCACACACACACACACACACACACACACACACACACACACACATACTTTCTATCCCTCATTCTGATTTATGTGTTTCTACAATATTTATCACCATCTGGTATAGATGCTAATTTTAAATAATAACTATTTACTTAATTAAGGATTTCACCCTACCATTCACACCCTAGAACACTCAGCTCCATAATCACAGGAACCCTATTTTGTTCTTGATTTATTCCCAGGGTCTAGAAGAGTGACTACCACATAGTACATAATCATTACTATTAGTTGTAGGAAAGGAAAAAGAAGAAAGAGCTGGAAGAAAAGTTAAAAAAAAATACTTCCAAAACTGAGTCAGTAACTGGACTATAGAGCTACATGGTAGAAGGGCACTATTAGATTTGCAAGCTCTCTGGGAATTGATTTTCTATTTCACTTCTGTCTCACAATCTGATAAGAAAAGAGGACCTAAGACTGGATCCATTCTGGAAGTGCCTCTCCTCTCACTCGCTTTCTTTGTCATGCTTTTCTATTACACTAGATGGTTTATATAAGGACTGTTATGGTTAATTTTATGTCAAATTGACAGATATTTGGTTAAACATCATTTTGGGTATGTCTGTGAATTATTTCTGAATGATATTAATATTTGAATTTGTAGACTGAGTAAAAGCAATTTGCTCTCCCCAAACATGGGTGGGCCTCCTTCAGTCTATTGTTACATTCAGGCCTTGATATAACAAAGAGGCAGAGTAAGAGAAGGTCTTTTCTCTATCTTCTAGCCAAAACATTGGTCTTCTATTATCTCCAGATCCAGACTAGAACTTACAGCATTAGCTCTCCTGGGTCTTCAGCTTGCCGAGGGCAAATTATGAGACTTCTCATCCTTCAAAATGGCTTGAGCCAATTCCTTATAGTAAATAAATATCTATTATCTATCGATCTACCATCTATCTATCTATCTATCTATCTATCTATCTATCTAACATCTATCTATCAATTTCCTAATACAATGTCGGCAAACTCATTAGTCAACAGAGCCAAATATCAACAGTACAATGATTGAAATTTCTTTTGAGAGCCAATCTTTTAAAACTTAGACTTCTTCTAATGCCACTTCTTCAAAATAGACTCATTCAGGCTGTAGTATTTTGTGGAAGAGCCAAATTCAAGGGGCTAAAGAGCTGCATGTGGCTCACAAGCTGCAGTTTGCCATTCACAGTCCTAGTAATTCTAATTCTCTGGAGAACACAAACTAATATAAAGTTTTAAAAGATAAGTAGTCATGGACAACATTATGTGTGGCTATTCTTTTTACTTTATTTTTTAATTTTCATTTTATATTTTTTATTCTTTATTTTGAAAGTATTACATATATTTCCTTTCCCCTCCATCATCCTCTCCCAGGCTTCTGCCCCCCTGACCCTGCCCACCCTGGTCTTCACTCCCTACCCCCACATCTATGTCCATTAGTTATGCATATATGCACACAAGTCTGTTAGCTGATCTCTTATCCCCCCCACAAACCTCCCACCTACTCACCCTCCTCTGCTTTCCCTCTGAGGTGTGTTCAATGCTTCTATGTCTCTGTGTCTATTTTTTTCTTCAGTTTATGTTGTTCATTATATTCCACATGAGTGAGATTATATGATACTTACCTTTCCCTGATTGGCTAATTTCACTTAGCATAATGCTCTCCAGGTCTATCCATGCTATTGCAAATGGTAAAAGTTCTCTCTTTTTTATATCAGTGTATTATTCCATTATGTATATGTACCACAGGTTTTTAATTCACTCAACTGCTGATGGGCACTTAGGCTATTTCCAAATCTTAATTATTATAAATTGTGCTGCTATGAACACAGGAGTGCAATATTTTTTTCTGACTGGTGTTTTCTTTTATTTCTTGGGATATATTTCTAGAAATGAAGTTACTGGGTCAAATGAGAGTTCCATTTTAAATATTTTTGTAGAAACGCCATCCTGTTTTCCACAGAGGCCACACTAGTCTGCATTCTCACCAGCAATGTATGATGTTTCCCTTTTCTAAATTTTCTATTTCAGCTGACATACAGTATTATATGACTTTTAGGTATACAACCAGTGATAAGACATTATATAACTTACTAAGTGATCACCCCGATAAATGTAGTACTCATATGAAGTGATGCATAGCTATTATAATATTATTGACTATATTCTCTATCCTGTACTTTACATCCCTGTGACTATTCTATAACTACCAAATTATACTTCTTAATCCCTTCAGCTTATTGACCGCTTCTCTCAACCCTCTCTCATCTGGCAACCATCAAAATATTCTCTATACAGTAGATCCTTGGGTTGCGTTAGAGATCCATTGTTACAGTGCAATGTAATGCAATTTTCATTGTAAGTCAGAACCCACCTACATAAGCACCTACGTCACGTCACTCACATGGAGCACATACACAGCAATAATGAAGTGAAACAGTAAAAAAAAAAAATTAAAAGAAAATAACAACCTCTGACCTTTACTTGTGGTAAATAAATAAAAAACAGAAAGGCCTGCCTGTATATATGAATCTGTTTCTGCTCTACTTGTGGACTTATTTTGTGTTATGGATTTATTTTGTCTGGTGTAAGGATTGCTACCCCAGGTTGGCCTTTTTTGTCTTGTTTTTTGTTGGTTTGGTTTGTTTCCATTTTCATAAAAAGTTTTTTCCATCCCTTCACATTCATTCTGTGTTTGTCTTTAAATCTGAAGTGAGTCTCTTGTAGACAGCATATATTAGGGTCTTATTTTGTTATCTATTCAGCCACCAAATATCTTTTGATTAGAGAATTTATTTGTATTTAAAGCAGTTGTTATAGATATGTATTTATTGTCATTTTATTATTCATATTTTTATCTTTTATTTATTTTCTTCTCTTTCTTAAAGAATAGCTTTTATCATTTCTTGGAATACTAGTTTGTTGGTGATGAACTTCTTTAGTTTTTCTTATCTGGGAAGCTCTTTAGCTGTCCATTGATTTTAAATGATAGCTTTGCTGGTAGAGCAATCCAGCTTGTAGGTCCTTGCTTTTCATCACTTTGAATATTTCTTGCCAATACTTTCTGGCCAGCAATGTTTCTGTTGGGAAATCAGGTGACAGTCTTATGGGAGCTACCTTGTAGGTAAATAACTGCTTTATTTTTGCTGCTTTTAAGATTCTTTGTCTTTAAACTTTTGCATTTTAATTATGATGTGTCTTGATGTGGACATCTTTGGGTTCACTTTCTTTGGGACTCTCTGCACTTCCTGAATTTGTATGTTTATTTCCTTCACAAGGTTATGAATGTTTTCCATAATTCTTTTTTCACAGTTTCAATTCCATGCTCTCTTTTTCTTCTCCTTCCCGGGCCTGCATGATGTGAGTGTTAGTACCCTTGAAGTTGTTCCAGAGATACCTTATACTATTCCTATTTTATTTATTTATTTATTTTTTTGCTGTTCTTATTTGGTGTTTCCTGCTTCTTATCTTACAAATCTCGGATGTGATCTTCTGCTTCATCTACTCGATTGTTGATTCCTTGTAATGTATTGATTTCAGTTAATGAATTATTCATTTCTGAGTGGTTCTTTTTATGGTTTCTAGTTCTGTGTTTATGTTTCCTATCTCTATGTTGAAATTCTCACTAACTTCATTCATTTTTCTCTTAAGTTAATTGAACATCCTTATAACCAGAGTTTTGGACTCTGAATCTACTAGATTACGCACCTCTGTTTTATTTAGTTCTTCTTCTGGAGTTTTATTCTCTTCTTTCATTTGGGATACACTTCCTTTCCTCCTCATTTTGGCTGCTTCCATGTGTTTGTTTCTAGGTAATAGAGTTGCTGCATCTCCCAGGATTGGTGAAGTGGCATATGTAGGTGGTATCCTGTAAGTTCCAGAGAGATAGCCTCCCTGATCACCTGAACTGGTCACTCCAGGTGTGACTATCATGTGGACAGTGTACACCCTCTTATTATAGTTAAAACTTGATTGCTGATAGCACATCATAGGGAGGGATTTATCCCCAGGATTAACTGGCTATGATAACTAGCTTCAACCACTGAGAATTGGCTGTGCAGGGACCAACATCACAGAGCAGGATTTACTTCAGCAGGGCTCTAATGTCTGCAGAGTCTGCCTCCTGAGTATCCCTTTTAGAGGAGTTTGGGTGGGCCTCTGACATGGTTTGAAGCCACTCAGCCTGAGCTACCAAGTGATCTGCAAATGCTACTTTTACTAGTCTTGGAGGAGTCCAGGAGAGGCCAAGCTATGAAACAAGGCCGGCTGTTGATAGTGCCAGACCTGGGGAAACTTAATGAGAAGTATGAGGCACACAAAGTCCAGATGCTATTTGTTTGAGAGATTTTAAGAAGGTCCAACACATGAACTAAGCCAGGTCATTTGTATGGAAAAGCCAATGGAAATGGCTCCAGTTGGGCCCATAAGTTGGGCTAGGCAGGGTCTTAGGAAATCTCCAGAGCTGGAAAAACAGTGCTGGTCAGGTTGATGGGGAAAAAAATATATATATAGTGTCTCCTTTTTAGGTATGTGTATAGGGGGAGGATGACTCAGAAAAGGAATAATAATCTCTGCCAACACTTCTATCTGGGAGAAAGCTGCCCCTCCAGCTCTTGTTCTATTATCAGGCAACTCCATTCCTCCCTGTAGTCCCCAGCACAGGAATTCAGAGTGAATAAGTCTGAATAAGTCTGCATGGGCCCTTTAAGAGGAACTGCCTGAGACTCCAGCAGCCCTCTATTTCACTCAGCCACAATCCAAGCTGGATTTTATAACCAGAAGTCATGGGGATTTCTCTTCTTGGCAATTAAAGCCTGAGCTGAGAGGCCTGCTGTGGGGCTGGGACCCTTTGCTGCTTAGTGGACACCTCTACATTAGAGAAATTGCTACTTATTTTTGCCCAACACATGTGGATGAGAGACCAGCCTGTCCATCCCACCAGTCACAATGTGGTTTCTTCTTTATATTCTTAGTTGCAGGACTTCTGTTCAGCTATATTTCAGGTGGTTTCTGAATGATGGTTGTTCATTTAGTTGCTAGTTTGATGTGGTTGTGGGAGAATTCAAGTACTGCATTTACATATATCGCTATGATGAACAGACCAAGTCTGGCTTTATTTGCTGAAATTTTATTAGCTGTTTCTACACAAAAGATTGTCCAATGTGGGAGCCTATATTGTAGAAACAAAAATGTGTAGCAATAAAGATACTACATGTACAAAACTCATCAATGACTTTCATTTTGAAAAATCCAGCAGCCAATTATCAGTCCTCAAATTATGCGTCATCTCATCAGTATTCAACAAAGATGACCTGGTTTTCTTTTAAGTTTTTCATTATTTTGTCTTCCATGGAATTGATGTTCTGCTGTTTTGTTCCTACTCTTCTAGTCTCTCCTCTCTGAGCTTTACTCTCTGATTTCTACTATTCTACCAGGATTCTAAATTTGTCCAAGATATACTTTAAAAAACATCTAATATTCTAGCCATTAAATTACATTTGAGCAGATTTCCACTGTAATTTTACAACAAATGATAAACACCATAAATATTAAACCAAATAAAATTTGAAAGATTGAGATAAAAATAAGGTGACTATTTTAAATGCTGTCTAGTTGCAATAGATTAATCATTACTAAATAGAAAAAGTAATAATAATGAAAATGAAAATTTTAAATAGCCTTTTTGATAAATATTTTAAAATGTCGAGTGATATACTGAATTTTTTCTTATCAAATGTCAATGAAGAGGACCAATTAGGATTAATTAAAAAGTTCTACTATGCCATTTTCTTATTTCATGCCCATTAATTAATATTATTACAGTGGTACCTCGAGATACAAGTTTAATTCGTTCCGTAACCTTGAGGCGTGGGAAACTATGAGACACTCGAGTCGTGGTAAACTGGTGGGTCCTGTGCAGCTGGCCAATCTGCGTGATTACTCGTATCTCAACTGTTGCTCGAATTTCAAAGCAAAAATCGCTTGCTCAAGGGCTCGTATCTCAAAAATCTCGTATGTTAGGGTATCTCGAGGTACCACTGTATATAGAACATGATTTTTCTTTGCATTAACATTTTAAATCTGTCTGTCCATTTAGTAAGAGGTATTTTAGTTAGGACTAATAATTCAGCATTTAAAACTACTTTTAATATTTGGTCTTATTTATTTGGTTAAGGTTTGCTCCCAACCACTCTCACTTCCACACTAGAATGTTCAGTTCATAACTGCTTAACTTAAGCATGCATAGGTAATCTAATATGTATTGCAATGTATTGATTTCAAACAAAGATAATATACCACTTGCATTACCTTTGCATTATTTAGTTTCTATTTTCCCTTAAAAATTAAAATAATGATAAAATAATGGTAGTAAATTCATAAAACAAAACAGGAAGAAGAGAAATTAAAAAAATCAGAAGATAGTATTTTTTTAGTTTACTATGTGCCAGAAATTGCTCTAAACAATTAATATGTATTAACCTATTTACTCTTTACATTGACCCCACAAAGTAGCTGATATTAAAATTGCCATGTAATAGGTGAAAAAATGAGGCATAAGGATCTGAAAGCCCTTGCCCATTAAGTCAGTAGAGTTGGGATTCAAATATAGGAGGCCAGGCTCTAGCGCCCACACCTCGAACCACATGAAGTATCTCTGATACTTCTATACTATATGCATTATGGGGGTCTCTAGCAGGAGACTCTACAAGGCTGCCAGTGGTGACATGTTTGATAATTACTATCAGAGAACATTTCTTTATTTATTAAAGGTAGAAACAAAAATATAAGAAACATCAAAGAGACCATCAAACTTCGGAGGGAAGGTAGGGGAGCATGGGGGTAAAGAGGAGAGATCAACCAAAGGACTTGTATGTATGCATGTGGGCCTAATCAAAGGACACAGACAACAGAGGGGTGAGGGCATGAGTTGTGGGGGGGAAATGAAGGGTAATGGGGGAATAAGGACACATATTAACATCTTAATAAAGAAACTTATTTTAAAAAGCATTTACGTATATGCATATATGCAGAGCCCTTGGACACTGACAACAGTGTGGTGAAGGCCTGGGGAGGGTGGGAAGGGAGAGGGGAGGAAAAGAAGGGACATCTGTCATACTTTTAACAATAAAGATAATGTTTAAAAAATAAAAATAAATATGAATTTTAATTTAATCTTCCTTAACTCTAATAGATAGCATTTCAAACTTCTTCAGTTGTTGGCTTCTAAATTTAAAGATTATTTTTTTTTTACTTAATAATATTAATTAATGTTTACATATTTTACATTTTTTCTGGCTCAGGCTAGAATCAGTATTTCTCAGAATAAGATGAAAAAAACTATTTGCATCATAATAACCTTAAATGTTTATGAAAAATAAAGACCCTTGAACTGACTTACCAATTGAATTAAAATATCTAGAGGAAGAAATGGGAACCTACATCTTAAACAAAGGTCGAGTGCTTTTCCTATGCACTACATTTGAGAACACTTTTACTGGGAGTTTGTGGAATCTTAAGGCTTAACAAAGAGGAAAATTCAACATTATAATGGTATAATTCAATATTAACAAGAATCAACAGTTTACAACATTGCAATTTAAGAACAATTAGATTTGTCAGTATATAATGTACAAGCCCTTAATGTAATTGTGCAATGTAGTTATAAATAATAAAAATGATATTAATAATTTATATCACATTTTAATCAACATACATTAGATTTTACAGATCCCCAATACATTTTCCAATTTTCACAATCCAGTAAATAATTGACTTTACATTTTTTTAGTGAATTAATATTGAGTTTACTCTTAGGCAGAATTTATGCCCCCTTATTATTGAGATGAGAGCAGGTCATCTCTTGGCCTCTGAAAATCTTTAGTATTTCTCAGGGAATATTGATGGTGGCTAAATTGTACTGCAAATTCTTTCATTATCATGAAATGCAATTCACCTAAACTTAGAGACTAAAAATAAATTAGTAAAGATATACTGGTAGAGATCTTTGGCTAAGCATGAGAGTGACTGAATCAGAAAATAACCCATGCTGAGCAATTTACTCTGTTTTGCTTGATTTCTTGTTTTTATTGGTCATTCAAGGTACAATGCTAGCTAGATAGGCTGGGACAGCTGAATGGCCAGGAATAAAACACTGTATTCTTCTTCATAAAGGGAGTATATCCCCTGGTCATTTTCTTATTCTTAAGAAATAACTGAACACATAGTTCCCAGGCTCAATGGGTTCAAATATCTTTGTTTATTGTATGTTTTAAATTTAATCAAGCAGCACTTATAATTTTAAGCTACACTTTGTTATCTGTTCTTAATTATATATTCTCTGCCACTTAAATATGCTTTAAAAAAATTCTCAGTATGCTTCCTGTATTGTCAGAGTTAAATCCCTCCCACATTTAATTTTTCATGAGTTATGTTAACCAATATATATTATTTGATTTAGCTCTCCCTTTCTAAGGTTTCCACATTTTCTTTCTGTTACAGGATTTGTTTCAACTCTTCTTTATCTAGGAGGTCAACTTTATTTACCATTGACAACAAAACTCACTACTTCATGAAGTAAATTCTGCACCACAGATTAACAGAGGAATTCTTTAGCAAGGCATTCAGGCCTTTTAGATTTCAAACTGAATTACAGTCCCCTTCCTTTTCCCTCCCTCATCTTCCTCATTGTTTACCTTTGGTTTCTATTCTAATATCTACATACAATATTGGGAAGTTTAAATTAGAAGAGCAAGATTTTTTTTTTTTTTGAGATGGCAACCATAACCAGATACAAGAGTTATAAACTACATTTCTTTAGCCATTGCTATTTACTATAATTAACAACAACAACAACAACAAACATCCATTTTTACTGATATATGTTACAGAGATGATGGTAAATTATAACAACAGTGCTTGTTATCCAATTTAATTCATGGAATCCACGTCAGTTTCAATTCACTAACTTCACAAGAAATTTTTTATCATACATCAGAGCTATCAACATTCACAGACTTAATTTCTGAACCAGACTTAAGAAGTCATCTCTTTTGTAGATCTTGCTATTTTCTTTCAATTAATTTCTATTTCCCCTCTAAGCTAATGTCCTATTTTTAGGTATAATGTTGGTTAACATTCTTCCATTTTATTTTTTCTTATCTTAGTTAACTACCTCCATCTTGCCAGTAAGCAAGTTCTTTATCGTTGTTCAAAAAAGCTGAATAGAAACTCACACAGGTTGATTCAGACACAATATCTTAGTTTAGTACAGGCAATTGTTTAGGAAGTATAGCAAATTTATCCATCATAGAAATATTCATGGAACACCTACTATGCCTCTGTCACTATGATTGGGTCATGAATATAACTAAGTCTATATCCTAAAGAAGATCATGGTCACATTTCCTACATGAAGACACACTAACATTATTCCTTCTATTGTTTTCCTTTATTTCTTCAAAGGTAGTCCCCAGTAGCATTCAGAGCAAATTTATAATTGTCAGGGGTAAAAGGAGCAACATTTTATGTAGTGGTAGGAAAACATTTTTCAGATTCTTCCATGAATGTAAAGTCATAACATTATTTAGAGTGATATGTTATGACAAAGGATATTGGGAAGAAAATTTAAATGTTAAAATATCTAAAAGTAAGTGTATTCATATTTACAAATCATACATAAAGTCAGAGTTCTAAGTGTCTACTGTGTAGATAGATAGATAGATAGATAGATAGATAGCGAGTTCCAATGTATGTTCTTAGGGTTGTAATGTATCCTCTTAATTTCAGAAAGGGAGTTGGAATCTACAGAGTTTTTGTTTTATGTGTTTTTTAAATAAATCTTTATTGTTAAAAGTATTACATATATCCCTCCCCTCCTTTGCACTCCCCCCCCTTCTCCCTCAAGCTTTCACCACCCCACTGTCTGTGTCTATGTGTTATGCATATACCCATAAGAGCTCATTGGTTGCTCTTTTCATCCCCTCCACCTTCCCCGGCCTTCCCTCTGAGGTTTGATAGTCTGTTCTATGGCTCTATGTCTCTGGGTATATTTTGTTTATCAGTTTATGTTGTTCATTAGATTCCACGTATGAGTTAGATCATGTGATAGTTATCTTTCTCTGACTGGCTTATTTTGCTTAGCATAATGCTTTCTAGGTCCATCCATTCTGTTGCAAATTGGAAGAGTTCTTTCTTTTTTTACAGCTGTAAAATATTCCATTGTATAGATGTATCACCCATCAGAAAGGATATATGCACCCCTATATTCATAGCAGCACAATTTACAATAGCTAAGACTTGGAAACAGTCAAGTCCCCATCAGCAGAAGAGTGAATTAAAACCTGTGGTATCTAGTTTTATGCAGACTTTCCCCCTTCTCTTTTCTCTTTTCTTTTATATATTAATGAAAGGTTGCATCCTCAAGAAGTCTGAACCTCTCACTAAGATTTTCTAGTAGAGGTTGTGTTCTTTTTCATAATCTGATAAATTAACTGCATGAAGCTACTTCAGGCACTGGAAAAATCTTGTTTGTTTTAGAATTATAAAAATAGATTGTATTTTTAAAATTGTCTGAGTTAAAAGCCTACATTAGAGAGTTCAAAATAAAGAACTAATGGCAACATCATGGTCATATCCAGTAACTTTATAAAGACTAAGTGATATTAAATGAAAGTGATATATACTATACTAATTAAGTTATGAGGCCATCATGTATCATAATTAAGTATTAAGAATTGGCAAAATAGGGTATCTAAATAAGTATGGCCATAAATAAAGCTAATAGTATTGTTTTCCTTTTCCCCTTCTCTATTAGTCATTATGAGATCCATTATTTTTAGTTAAACTCTTATTCCCACAACAACAATACTTTTCATAAATACTTTTCATTATTTATTTCATAAATAACCCATCATAGAAATCTTCATTTCCCATTTGTCCAGGAGGGGTAAAATGTAAATGTGTCCCAAAAATAAGATGAAGGAAAAGATAAACCAAAGGATTTATATGCATATTTGCATAAACCATGGATACAGACAATAGGATGATGAAGATCTGGTATGGGGCAGGATCCGGTTGGTGGGGAGCAATGGGATGGACATCTGTAATACTTTCAATAAGCCTATCTAATACAGAGGAAATATGCAAATTAATTGTCACACTGTCACAAAGATGGAGGTGCCCATTCCCCCAAAACCCACCAGAGTCCTCCAGTCCTTTTATCCCAGTGGGGAAGTGCAGGGGCTCGGTGCATACTGCCAGCCTTGGATGTCGGCTTCCCAGCCACCTAGAGCGGGCCAGAAGTGCAGGCAAGCTGCAGATGTTAGATGCCCACCCACCTAAAGCCAATCTGAGGCACAGGCAAGCCTTGGATGTCAGCTGCCTAGCCATCTAGGGTGGACCCAAGATGCAGGCAAGCCTCAGATGGTGGCTGCCCAGCCATCCAGGGCCACCTTAGACTCCGGTAACCAGGGCTGGCTGAGGCTTGCACTGCTGGAAATGCAAGCAGCAGAGGTGACATCACCTTCGCCTGATTGCCAAATCACCTCCTGCCTTTGAGGGCTCCTAGATTGTGAAAGGAGGCAGGCCAGGCCGAGGGACCCCTCTCCAGTGCATGAATTTTCATGAACCAGGCCTCTAATAAAGATTTAAAAAGACCTCATCAGCCAGGCAGAGAGAGTATCAATGTGAATGCTCTCACTGTGTTCCTTCTCTTACAAAGGACCAGTGAATAACAAGTGAGGCAAACAAGGCATGGGGCTATGTAATATAACCAGGAGTAAACAAAGGTGTTTAGGCTCCTATAGTCATTGAGTTTCTAAGGTTTTCAAATGGCAAATGGCTACTGTTTGAAGGATTTTATGTGCTAAATAATTACTGCTGCATTTCTTTCTAAAAACTAAAACAAATATCCTGTTGGAAATAAATGGGAGTAAGCGATATTACAATTTTTTTGCAGTTATTACTGAGTAGCATGCTGGTTCTGCTTTCCTAATAATTACTTTTTAACACAATGTAACTAATCAAATGAACCGTCTTACCATATCAAAAATAGTAGGGATTCCTATATTATATAGTACTCTAGTCTTGCATTCCGAGTAAAATGCAAAGCATAGTCATTTCTTCACTTTCTTTAGCTTAATCAAGGTGAAAATAGAGTGTCTATCTATATGGTTCTTATTTTTATGAATTATAAATACAGTGGTACCTAGAGATATGAGTTTAATTCGTTCTGAAACCTTGAGGCATGGGAAACTATGAGACGCTTGAGTTGTGGTAAACTGGTGGGTCGTGTGCAGCAGGCCAATCCTCGCGATTACTCCTTTCTCAAATGTTGCTTGTATTTCAAAGCAAAAATCGCTCGCAAAGGCTCGTATCTCAAAAACCTTGTATGTTAGGGCACTCGTATCTCGAGGTAGCACTGTATTCAACTTCAGAGACCAATGATAATTTTCTAGTAAATATAAAATGGCTATTGAGCTTTCTGGCAGCTTATACTCAGCTGAGTAGAGTTATACAAATACTACAGGGCAGGACAAAAGTTAGTTATCAGTACGTGAAACAGACTTTATTCTTTTATTAGTAAATAGAGGTCCAATGCATGAAAATCATGCAAGAGTAGGCCTTTCTTCCCCAGGCTGCCAGCACCGGCTTCCCTCTGGCAACCAGGACCTGGGCTTCCTGCCAGCACCTGGGACAGGGCTTCCCTCACAGCCTCCGCTTCGTCCGGAAGGACATGTGGTCTAATTAGCACATTAAGCTTTTATTATTATAGACTATAGGCCCAGGCCACAAAATTTGTGCATAGGTAGGGACCCTAGTGGCTGCTGGCTGGCACCTTCCTTCATTACACACCATCCCCTGGTGGTCAGCACATATAGCGAGTGATTGAACTCCTGATCTGTTTACCTTCTAAGGCAGCGGTTCTCAACCTGTGGGTCTAGACCCCTTTGGGGGTCGAACGACCCTTTCACAGGGGTCGCCTAAGACTATTGGAAAACACCTATTTCCCATGGTCTTAGGAACCAACACACCACTCCTCGGTGTAGCAAAATGTAGCAATGTAGTTTACTGTTGTCATGCTACACCACGATTCAAGACAAAATTTTATTTATTTGTAATTAGAAATAAATATTTCACAATATATAATTACATATTGTTTTTGTGATTAATCACTATGCTTTAATTATGTTCAATTTGTAACAATGAAAATAATCCTGCATATCAGATATTTACATTACAGTTCATAACAGTAGCAACAGCTATGAAGTAGCAACGGAAATATTTTTATGGTTGGGGGTCACCACCACATGAGGAGCTGTCTTAAAGGGTCACGGCATTAGGAAGGTTGAGAACCACTGTTCTAAGGGAACAGTTAGCATGTTAGATTTTTATATATATATTATTGTATTATTTCCCACAGAAATAACTACAAACCTTCTTTTGCCCCTCACTTCATAACACATTTAAGATTTTCTTCTTGTATTATTATCTATCTAAATCATCAAAACATTCTCTTTGTTCCCATCTAGGATAATGTGATTTGCCCGAATATACAGCCCAAATATACACACACAATTGCATGTGTAATGTGCTACTTTGCTCTCTGAGCACTGATATACTAGTATATCCCTATAAAATACAATTCCTTAAAGAGGTTTTCACCCATGAAATAGCCAATCATGTTCACACTAAACTTATTTTAAGCAAAAATGCTAATCACCTCTGGATTCTGCTGTTTTTCTACAAGTAAAACCTCAACTTTTTAAAATTCTGTTAAGATATTCATCAGATTTACATTTTTCCCTCTCATTACAGAACTTTAAAATGAGCCACACTTCACAGCTCAAAGTGTGGAAGATGTCATTAAATTAGCTGTCTAATCAAGAAGGTGTAAAAAATTTAATTAAACTAATAGCCGGCTGACTCAATTATTCTAAAGTATATTAAAACACATTTTGTACATGTGATTACAATCATTATTTATATGCAATTTTTATTGAATTTTTTGCTCATCTTATTAAGTAGAGCTATTTCTTTGCAGATATTTAATTATACATGTATATATGTAAATATATCTACACACAAAACTATAAATACCATTATATACAAAATATACATCTTTTGGATATGGTTCATTCCACTGTTTACTTTTTTGGGTTTTTTGTTTGTTTGTTAATCTTATTTTTTCCATTGATTTTTTTTTTTGAGGGGGAGAGTAGAAGAGGGGGGTAAGAGAGAGAGAGAAAGAGAAATATCAATGTGAAAAAGACACATTAATTAGTTATTTCCCACATGCATCCAGACCTATAACCCAGGTACATGCCCTTGGGAATTGAAACTGTGACCCTTTGGTTCACAGGCCGATGTTCTAACCACCAAGAAACACTGACCAGTACTGAGTGCATTTTTATAACAGCACATAATGCAATATCAAAGCCAATACACAAGAGATCAATGCATGTACCTCACCTTTCATGTGTATATTGCTTTCCATGTCTTAGTTTGGCTTTAATACTAAAATCAGGTACTCTTGTTTTGGTATTGTTTTTTTCCTTTGTTGTTTGTTGTTGTTTTTTTAAATATATTTTTTATTGATTTCATAGGGGAGGGAGAGGCAGAGAGGATTAGAAACATCAATGATGAGAAAGAATCATTGATTAGCTGCCTCCCATATGCCCCTCACTAGGCATTGAGCCTGAAACCCAAGCCTGTGTCCTGACCACCAGGATTCAAATCCAACCTTCTGGTTTACAGGTCTATACTAAGCCACTGAGCCATACTAGGGTTTGATTTTTTTTTAATGGTAAAATTTATCTTTACTACAGGGCATTGAGTAAATTCCAAGTTCAAGGTAATAAATTCTCATTTAATGAGTAACCTCATTGCTCAAAATTATTTTATTTTATTTTAGTATGTTTTTATGAGGCCCTTACTCTTGCTCTATCGGTTGCCTTGCTTGCACTTATTTTCTTCAAAAGCTTAGTGTTCAAAGGACTTGTGTGTATAATTCTATATAATTTTCCTATGAAAACTCTGTGGCTTTCCCAAAAGCAGAAATGTTAGGGGTTTTCCTATGAAATGGTCAGCACTGATTGGTTTTATACAATCAGCTTACATATCTTCTTCTACAGATGTCTTAGAGGTCCATTCTTAGTAAAGAAAGAGGCTGATTAGATAGCAGTGCAACCTGATCCTGACAAAGGGATGTCTCCAGGCTGCAGAAACAACTGGCAGTGTGTCTCAAATAAAATAAGGGCCAGCTTCTCATATGCTAACAATGCTATCTTTGCATCTATCCAAATAGATTTCATTTTCTCAGAAACAAAGAAAATTAGAAACTACTCTTAGTTTAGGCATATTGGCCTGAAAAATACTAAGGTCACAAGAGTCAATCACACTTCCATCTTCTGCCTACAAGTCCATAGGAGGCACATTGGCAAAAGCAGATGGTCAGTGTTTCCAACAACTTTTCATGTCATAAACTTTAGACCTAAATATAAACCCTTTTTAGATAGCGAAGATCCCAAAGACACTCCAATGTATCAAGACTAAGAAAATTAAATTATTCTACAGAGAAGAAGTATTTGCTGAAAAGAAGAATTTATGAAAAGTGATATTTTAGTTTTTTTCCCTTAATGTATTAATTACAATGCTATATATCACTTGGGAAGCATCTCTAAATAAAGGGCTAGGGTGTAATACCTTTACGACAGAAGCTCCACCAGACTGGAAGTCAGTTGGGTTGCCTGCTTCTGCTGAAGGCTTGGTGCCCCAGAACTAACTGCTGATGGGGCTGCAAATCAGGGCCAGAGAGAGACCTGAAGAGAGAAGCAGGGACTGATCCATTGCCTTTGTGGCAGCTTTTGACCTGCACTTGCCTCTCTCTTTCTCTCCCAGTCTAGTCAGCAGCCATACCTCCATTTCTCTCCAGGACTCCACCAGGGCTGCTGATCAGCCCTGCCTTTCATATCAGGCCCTGTTGATAGGCCCAGAGACTCTAAATGGCATAGGTACCGACCAATCAGAACCAAATCTGGGTGAAGTGTGAGGAACCAAAGACTTCCTAGGAGACAGAGCTTTTAACACTGACTGGTATAGAAAGTGACCAATCAGAATCAAATCTGGGTCACGTGTGAGGAGCCAATGGCTGCTTAGGAGGTGGAGCTTTTGATGATGACTGCCATAGAAATAGAGCAATAAGAACCAAATTGGCTGTCAGAGGAGGGCCCTTGGGGTTGAGATCAGGTTGGCAGGAGAGGGCAGTTGGAGGCAACATCAGGCTGGCAGGAGAGAGGCATTGGGAGCAATGTCAGGCTGGCAGGGGAGAACAGTTGGGGCAACCAGGCCAGCAAAGCGGAGGACAGTAAGAGACAATATCAGGCCGCAGGGGAGGGCAGTTGGGGCAAGATCAGGATGGCAGGGGAGAAAAGATAGAGGTGAGACCAGACCAGCAGGAGAGGGAAGTTGGTGGCAAGATCAGGTCAGCAGAGGCAGGCAGTAAGGGGCAACCAGGCTGGCAGGGGAGGGCAGTTGGGGGTGAGATCAGGCAGGCAGAGGCAGTTGGGGGCAATCAGGCAGGCACACAGAGAGATTAGGGGCAATCATTCAGGCAGGCAGGTAAGCGATTAGGAGCCAGTGGTCCCAAATTGTGAGAAGGAGTCCCCAGTTGGTGAGGGTGCAGGCTGGGCTGAAGGAACTCCCCTCCATGTACAGATTTCATGCACCAGGCTACTAGTTTAAAAATGAGAATCAGTAAGTCTAGGCTTTAAATAACAACCTTTCTGACAAAAGTAATCCAACTAGTGGCCGTGCTTTTGGCTAGCATTCACATTATAATTTTAGCTATGAACATCATCCCAATAAACTGTCTAGATATTCTTTCAAATAAAAAGAATGTAGCACTTGATGTCACTATGAAACCCATGCCTTGCTAAGTATGATTACAGCCCTTTATTACACCTCCAGGAGACTTAATTGCTAAGGTCACATCCAGGTCTCGGTGTGATGGGATCAAGATCTATTCCAGGAGCTGTTGGCTCTCACCTATACTTCTGAGTAATCTTTAGACTACTCAGTAAGCATTTTTCCAGATGGTCCATTGGCAGCTCATAGCAACTCTCCCCATCACAGCATATGGCCCACTGATGGTTGGCAAGTGTCATTTAGGCAAAACTCAGTAGAGTTACATGCCAATCATAAAACACTCACTAAAAGCGGGGATCAAAGCCTGAGCTGACATGTACTGCTTGTCCTGGTTAGACACTAAATAGTCACTTTCACTGAAATGCTCCCCTTCAATAGAGCAAAAGAAAAGCCCACGGGAAAATGTGCTAAAATATTTTGGGGGAAGTGATTGATAATTCAAAATACCACCAACTGCCATATGCATTATTCTATTCTTTTTAAAAATTTTATTGGCATGATTTTAAAAGATAAAATGTAATACAGTAGCCTGTTTTGATTTAGGCTTATTCTTTTATTAGCGTTACATCAGTTTTCCACAATTACAACCATGTTGTAAAAGTGTTTTAAGATGCTTTAGTTAAAAAAAAATTAAATACAAATTTAAGCTTTATTTTAAGGTTTATAAGGAGGTATTTCTTTTTTTTAAATATATTTTTATTGATTTCAGAGAGGAAGGGAGAAGAAAAGAGATGGAAATACCAATGATGAGAGAGAACCATGGATTGGCTGCCTCCTGCACTGGGGATCAAGCTTGCAACATAGGCATGTGCCCTGACGAGGAACTGAACCACCTTCTGGTTCACAACCACCAAGCAATGCTGGCTGGGCAGAGAAGGATATCTTTTGAATTCCTTAGTTAAATGGAAGCTCCTAAGAGATAAATCTTTAAATGCCAACTTTTTTTAACAATTAAGCTACAGTGTCAGCATAAAATATTTTCTAAAAGTGTCACAGCTATTTTTACTTTATAAATGTTTTTTTTTAGTTTAATTGCAAAATAGCTATATTTACATTTTAAATTTCAACGCTGTTGACAGCTTAGCTTACTTTTATGTTTTAGAGAGTATTAGAGAGTAAGAACATTATGTGGAAGAAGCCTTGGAGACTCAACCTTTTTAAGATCCCCATCTCCTTACGCCAATACAGGCTATGAAAGGATTTCATTATTAGCAAACTACTATTAAAGGGACAACATAAGACTGGTCAAAATAAGTCAGGAAAAACAGTTTTTGATGATTTTTTAAATTAAAATTTATAGTACATTTACCAGGGCTATGGCATATGACACTTTCTGGCATATATGAATGATAAATGATACCACTGGAGAGGAAGAATGCTTAGATAATAGCATTGTTCTTGATTTGAGGACATGCACTCTGCTGAGTGTAAGTGTCTGGAGTAAGATACCCCTAACCTTGCCATGCAAGTGTGGCCTTAGACTGTAGCAATAAATGGTTAAGCAAGCAGTCCAGAGATAAACGGTTAAATTGGGAACTACTGAGGAATCCCCTTATGGCTAGGCTTGCAACACTTCCTCCCCTAAAGCCAGGCCTGCAAACTATTCGGCCAGACCACAACACCTGAACCACAACTTCCTGAGTCCGTTAGGCTAACTAGGTCAAGCAGCCTTACTAGGAACCTCCTGGGTTAGCTGGTCCCTTGCTGCCTGAGAACCAATTAAAGACTGATGAGCCAATAGGGGAAGGCAGAATGGGTATAAAAAGAGGGACTGCCCCTCTGTCGGTGCTCTTATCAGGCGTTTGCCAGGCTGCTGCGTCAGCTAAGGTTTGAGCCCAGATTCGAATCTGTAATAAATTTATGCCTGTTTGAATTCAATTAGTCTTTGTGGTCTATCTTATGGGGACTCGCTCCGTTACATAGACAACTTCCTTAGGACCTTGCTTATATTGTAAGCATGATAAACATATTTGTCTCACAAGGTTACATAAACAAATGCCTGGGACTTTAGTTAAGTGCTAGATACCATTATCAAATTAATTATTATCACCATCTAGCTCAGCTAGGGCTTACATTTTTCTGGAAATAGAACATTCCTATTTAATTTTATAAAATCTGTATCTGTAAAAGAATGCCTAACTTGATAGAGTACTTAAAGTTTATAATAAACTAAAAAACTAGAGGCCTGGTGCACAAAATCACACATGGGGGTGGGGGGTGGGGGGAATGTGTATCCCTCAGCCCAGCCTGCACCTTCTTCAATCTGATACCCCTTGGACATCCCTCTCATAATTTGGGACTACTGGCTCCCAACTGTTCACCTGCTGGCCTGCCTGCCTGATTGCCCCTAACCACTTCTGCCTGCCAGGCTGATCATCCCTTAAACACTCTCCTGCCAGCCTGATTGACAACTAACTGTGCTCCTGGCAGCCAGAGTGTCCCTAACTTCCCTTCCCTGCTGGCCTGTATGAAGTCCCTTGTCAAGCCCCACCAGATGCAGGATGCAGCCTGAGGTCCCCTGTCAAGCCCTATGGGGGTGAGGGAGGGCATAGCCTCAGGTCCCTGCTGACTGCTCCTTAAAGCTTCTTATCAGAATTTGGCTTCAGCTGTGGAAGCAGCCATATTTGTGACAGAGTTATGGTCAATTTGCATATCCCTTCTTTATTATATAGGATATATACATATCCTAATATATAAAAAACAGGGGCTGTTGCCACCAAAACAACCAACAAGACAAACAAACAGCAGGCTGCATGGGGCAACCAGGTCAGCAGGAGGGTCAGTAAGGGGCATCCAGCCTGACAGGGTGGCATTTAGGGGCAACATGACCAGCAGAGGGGCCAGTTAGGGGCTATCAGGCCAGCAGGGGGGCAGTAAGGGGCAGCCAGGACGACAGTGAGGGCAGTTAGGGACTACCAGGCCAGCAGATTGGGGGGCAATAAGGGGTGACATACTAAGCAGGGGTGACAGAGCATTCAGGCCAGCAGGCAGAGTCAGTTAGGGGTGATTAGGCTGGCACAGGGGGCAGTTAGGGGTGATCAGGCAGGCAGATGAGCAATTAGGAGCCAGCAGGCCTGGATTGTGAAGGGAATCCAGGATTGGAGAGGGCACAGGCTGGACTGAGGGGACAACACCCCATGTGTGAATCTCATGCACTGGGCCTCTAAAATAAATAAATAAATAAATAAATAAATAAAGAGAGAGAGAGAGAGAGAGAGAGAGAGAGAGAGAGAGATATACATACATACACACATATATTTATATATATAGATATATATAGATATATACATAAATACACACACATATATATGTGTGTGTATATATGTATATATATGTGTATATATATACATATATACACACACATACATACACACATACATACATATACATACACACACACACACACACACACACACACTGAATGGCCAGATTATTATTATCTCTGAATTCATAATAATCTGGCCACTCAGTATACTTCTCTTGAGTACTTCATTTATTTGACATTAAAGTTACTATAAAAAATGCACCTGATCAGTTTTTCCCTTTGCACTGGCTGATAGAAAGCTTAGGACAAATAGGTGATTGATCTCCAGCAACAGTCTAGAATACTTTTGGTACCCATTTGAGATACAAATACACTGAGTGGCCAGATTATTATGAATTCAGAGATCATAATAATCTGGTCACTAAGTGTGTGTGTGTGTGTATGTGTGTGTGTGTGTGTGTGTGTGTATGAATGTAACCCCTCAATGCAATTTAATAATTTATCACAGATTAAACTAACTATAAGTATAAACAAAACAAATGAACAATAATTTAAAAAATAGATAATGTAGGAATTTCTCAATTCCATCAATACAAGCATCTCAAGAGCTCTCTAAAAGCCTCCTTTTATTGCTTATCTTCTCTTAATTTCCTTAGCATCCTAAATTTAATCAGGCTACAATCACTGCTTGGAAGGTTTCTTTCCAACTTCAATTCCTAAACTAATTTATCCTAGTCTTCCTCCATTTCTCCCAACACCAATCCTTACCAAGTGCTGTCATCCCTAGATCCTTAAACATCTATCATATTTTATTTTTCCTCACCATGCCCACTACTTCTTAGTTTAGAATTGAACTAATAAAACCATCACTGACCCAGTCCTACAATTCTCCAATCCAATCTCCATAATGTGACTCAAATAATTTCATTAAATTTCAGCTGATTATTTCATTACATAGCTAAAACATCAGTGACTGAAAGTAGTTGTTTAATTTGCATTATTCTAAATCTAGTAAATTTGAGCATCTTTTCATATACCTACTAGAGGCCCGGTGAACAAAATCATGCACAAGAGGTCCCTCAGCCCAGCCATCACCCTCTCCCAATCTAGGATCCCTCTCGCAATCTGGGACTCCTGGCTCCTAACCACTCACCTGCCTGCCTGCCTGCCTGCCTGATTGCCCCTAAATGCCTCTGCCTGTTTGCCTAATTGCACCTAACTGCTTCTTCCTGCCTGCTTGATTGCTGCTAACCATCTCTACCTGCCTGCCTGCCTGCCTAATAGCCTGTCTTTTTGTTTTGTTGGCAATTTATTTTGCTTTGCAGAAACTTTTTAGTTTTATATAGTCCTATATAATAAAAGTCTAATATGCAAACAGACCAAATGGCAAAACAACCAGAACATCCAAACAACTGGTCGCTATGAAATGCACTGACCACCAGGGGGCATGTGAGGAACATGGCGGGTGTTGGCCACAGCGGGATGGTGGAGCAGGTGAGTGGGGCACCAGACCAAAGTGGGATGCCAGTCGCTGTCATTAGGGTGAGCTTCTGGTGGTTTCTGAAAATTCTTTGCTCCTACACGCCATGGTTCCCAGCACTGGTCTGGATCACTGTGTGTCATCTGCAGATATGAGTGCCAACTTCTGGCCCTGTATTCTCCACATCCCTCTGCTCCTGAGGGGCAATCAGGATAGCAGTTGCCACTTCTACTCACTGATGGCACTAATCCCACTTGTATCCGCTTGCTGGCGCCGTCTCCAGTTGCTCAGCACCATCAGCAGGTATGAGCAAAGCCGGCACCATCAGCATATGAGAGCAGTGGCTGTGGGAGTGGGGCTGTCAGCTGACAGGGGACCAGGGCCATGGAGTGTGGGGTTAGGCTTGGGGTGGAGAATGGGCCAAGACCTGTCCCTGTGCCTACTGCAACCTCATGGCCCATAGATCCCTTTAAGGTGCATGAATTCATGCACTGGGCCCCTAGTCTATTATAACATGCCTCTTTTAGACTAAATACTAATACAATTATAATAAAACCTCTGCATAAAGTGATTGAAACTTCAAAAAGTGACTAGTTACTACTTCAAATAAAAAGAACACTTTCCTTCATGATTATTATTGGTAAAGAACTTTATTTTATCTGCATGAAATTTACTTAGAAATAACTTATTCTTTGTTCTGCATGAAAACTTCAATTTATGGTGCTGAAGTAACTGATGTTTTCAATGTTTGTGAATCTTGTAAATCTGGCCAGATTATCCTGCTGGTCTTTGCACTACCTTAGTGCATCCTAATATTTGCAGCCCATCTCTGAGTATTTGAGTAATGTGCAAGCCCTACACTTTCTTCCAAGTGTTAGACAAGCACTAAATAGGAAAAACTCAGGGAGCAAATATTCAAGAAAGGAAAGTGTCCATTACTCAATTTTATTGAACTTTAGAATACAAATAGTTTTAAAGGACAGTTCTGCTCATTATTTCCTGCATGAGAGGCATTATAGTTTCAAGGATCAAAGGAAGCCAATGCTAGTGAAGCTAAAATTCAAAATGCAAGCTATGTAAACTGAACAAGACGGACGACTGTTCCCTCAATTTTAGCCACTGCTAACAGTGTAAATGAAAAGGATCCAGCAGGAAATCCATTTCTTCCATGAACTGATGCCTGTAAAAAATGTAGCCAGGCTTCCTAATAGTACTTACACCAGTCATACAGCATGCTGGGTTTTTCAAAGCACTTCCACAATTTCTCAGTATCTTCAATTTTAAAGGAAAAAAAAAAAAACCACACACACCAAAAACACTGAAGGACAGACAGGTGAAGTGACTAATGACAGACCAAGACAAGTCTTCAGTCCAAATTTGCCTTATTCTTGCTGCTTCACTCTTTTTATCTTTTATTCCGAGTTGCCCATCATTGCATTAGATCTCTATTAAATTATTCTTATTTATATTATACTTTACTCATTTCAAAAATATTTGAAGATGATTAAAGAAACATTTATAGTATAGTAGGAAAAAGTGGATAACTGCATGAATATAAATGAACTAATATTCATACATATAATATGTTTTATTATCTTGTATAATTATTTGATGAGGGTTACATATTTTGGCTCTCACACACTTAACCGTCAAAATAAAATGAAAAACATGAATTCTAAAATTCAGTGCATAAAAATAAATCAAGTATTCAAAAGTGACTGATTTTTTGTGTAGCTTAAGGCTCATACTGAACTAGTATATGATGTTGGCTTTCCTTTCTATGTGTTCAAACCTTTAAAATTGCATATACTTTGTTTCAAAAATACATGTACCCACATATCATATGCAGAGAGAATAAGCCATTTCTGAACTATCTACTCTCTAAGGTAATGAAAGGGCTATACACTTTCAATAAACTTATTTCAGGGCACATCTGAAGGTGATAATATGGTAAAAGAATGAGTGTAATGTTTTTTCTTGTCTTGGAAAGACAGGGCTGTGGTCAAGATGCAGAATTAATTATTCCCTATATATCTATATCCATCTACCTATAGCTGAATGTTTATACACATATGTATGTGTGTGTATAAACATATATAAATCACACACATAAATTGTGTTCTCACTTATGTTAAAAATTAACAGAACCATATGATTTCACTCATATGGAATATAAAACTGAAAGCAAAAAATTAACAGAAAAGAGAAACAAACAAAAGTCATGGACATAGATAACACGACGGTAGTTACCAGAGGGAAAGGCAGGTGGGGGACGGTAAAGGATAAAGGGAGTCAAACATATGATGATGGAAGGAGATCTGACTGTGGTTGTCAATTGCATAACACACTATACAAGATGATGTACTACAAAATTGTACAACTGAAACCTATATAATTGCATCAACTAACATCATCCTAATAAATTTAATAAAATAAAAATAAATTAACAGAAAGTGTGTTCTGCTCCCACCCTTTGAAGTCAAATGATCTTTCCTTCAAACTTCATACCACACTTTGTCACAATGTCTAAGACAGGAATTAGTATGCACAATTTTGGAAGTAGAATAAATCATTAGAAATTAGCATTCAACTTATTTGTCCTGTGAATATCAATTATAAATGGTCTCTAATTGTAATATCTTCCAGTGCCTAATATTTGTTAATCAATTTAAGAAATAAATGAAATTACTTAAATTTGTATTCCTCA
The DNA here is from genome assembly GCA_011751065.1 of Lasiurus cinereus. Lineage (NCBI taxonomy): Eukaryota > Metazoa > Chordata > Mammalia > Chiroptera > Vespertilionidae > Lasiurus > Lasiurus cinereus. Next base: position 38,826,230 of record JAAGEH010000226.1, read on the forward strand.
TTTTATCTTTAGTGTTTCCTGCTTTGTTTGGCCAAATTTCTGTCAAAAAATACTGACACGGGCTCTCTGTCCATGAGCTTGTCAAGCATTCAAGAATGCCATGTAGGAATGAAAGCTACCACTGCCTCAGGCTTGGTTCAGGAAAGTCCTGAAAATAAACTTAAGATCCAATATACTCACAGAACTAAATATGTACTAAATGTGGGTGCAAGATGTCCACTTGTATGTGCCAACTTGTCAGTTAAGTTCCAATGTGTCAGCTGAGCTTAACTGGGTAGTCATTTGGAAGCAGTTTCTTAACTGCTCAGATAAGTAGCTGTGCCGTAACCACTCCCTCAGCACAGCATCCTGACCTAATTTTACCAGCTCCCGTGTTTCCCTAAAGACTAAAAAAATTCCAGGACCCAACATCCATATAGAATTGCTTTCTTTCATCATTTGTGATCCTTGTGGGACACTCTGAAACTTGAAATACACTTTGAAATCCCATTCCTATTTCAAGTATAGGTAACCAATCTCTTTTTAGAGAGAGCATTTTTAAAAGTTAAGTTTATTTAAAAACATAAGGTGAACTCTAATAATTTGAAAACTTCTCTGCAAACAGAAACTTGCACTTCCATATTGATAGCAGCTGTATTTGTAACTGCCAAAACTTGGAAGCAACCAAGATGTCCTTTCAATAACAGGTGAATGGATCAATAAAACGAGGTACATGCAGGCAATGGGATAACATTTAGTGCTAAAAAGAACATGAAAAAATAGAAAATTAAAGCTTAAATATATATTATTGAGTGATAGAAGTCAATCGGAAAAGGCTACATACTGAGTGACTCCAACTATATGACATTCCAGAAAAGGCAAAACTATGGGAACAGTAAAAATATCAGTGATCCTCAGTGATATATGGAAGGGAGGAATGAATAGGCAGAGCACAGAGGATTTTTAGGGCAGTGCAACAATTCTCTGGGATATTACAGTGGTGGATACATGATATTATATACTTATCCAAACCATAGAATGTACAATACCAAAATCATCCCTTAGGTAGACGCTGGATGGTGATCATGTGTACCACTCTACAGAGGGATGTCAGTGATGGGGGAGGCTTTGCATGTGTTGTGGCAGAGGGTATAGGCACGTGTGTGGAACTTTTTGTCTGCCCAGGGCCATTTGGATATTTATAATATCATTCTCAGGCCATACAAAATATCAACTTAAAAATTACCCTGTGATATTTGGTCAAGCATTTAATTAACTCACCCCTAAAGCTTTGGCAGGGCCAGACCAAACAATTTTGTGAGCTTTATATGGCCCGAGGGCCAGACATTTCCCACCCCTGAATAGTGGCAATTTCTGTACCTTCCTTTCAAATTGCTGTGAACCTAAAAACACTCTAAAAAGGAAAGCCTGTTTAAGAAACAACAAAAAGAAAAGAAAATGCCTGTCACTCTGAAAAAAATATGGTGAGCAAAAAAAAATCAGCAACTTATTAGATTAAAACATTCCCCCAAATTAAATTGAAGAAACACATATATTCAAAGCATTGAAAATTGATAAATCTTCTTCTTAATTTCCAGAGACTGTGAAGGTTCTGCCAATTAAATCTGATCAGCCCTAATGTAGTATTTCCAGTATTCTTTTCAGGTCATGTAGGACAAAATCAGCATGGAAATTCTAATCCAAAAATTAACGCAGTTGGGTATCAGAAGTTACATCAAGGATACTAGATTATGTGTGACTAATGTCTAATTATTCTTCAGGATTTGAGATTTTCCTACAAAGTTTGAGGGTTATTTCACTGGATGTTATGAATATTTGCATGTCTGTGTTTAAATTTCTCTCTACCTATTATTGAGCACATCTGCAATGTAAGACATGCTGAGCAATAGTTACATTAAAGAAAAGTGGCATGTTTTGTGTGTATACATATTCATCTGCTAAAATAAAAATGGAATAATCTATGTGTATGTAATAATGCACATACCTATAGGGTACCCTAAAATGTATAAATATACTTTGAATGGTTATATAGACCAAATGACTAGGTTGATAAATGGGACATTGGCAGATATGTCACAATCACAAGTTTGAAAAGAGCTTGCCCAATGGAATTCACCCTCTCTTGCCACTGGGGCTTCTCTGCCACCCAACTCAAGTTCAGCTCAAGGTATGTTTTAAACCATTTCATTTATTTCACAGCAATAGATAAATGATGCAGAGACTTGTCCTGGCTCAGCGTGTTTTATGGCAATAATGTTAGAGTTCTTTCCCTGGAAAGATTTTTCATGACCCAGATAGGGAGAAATGGCATGCCCCAAGAGTTGTCACTGCTAAGTTAGAGCAACTATTGTTTAGTTATGATAAGCTATGAACAGACACCAACCCTGCATCTAGATTGCTCCTTTGAAATTATAATTTATTCAAGAAAAAATTGCTAGCATGAAAAATACATAAACAGAGGAGTGTTAACACTGAAATCACAATGAAATATTTATTCATGATGCAGTGGCCTTGAAAACATCTAAAAGTGAAGAGTAGGTTGAGAAACATCCACTTCAGTGCTTTCTTTCTAGTTAATCTGCAGAGACTCACTATAAACAGGAACAAAACCTAATGTGGGATATTTTTGTGCAAACTGTAAACTGAGTTTGAAAAAAACAAGAACAAAATGATAACAAAATAAACAAAAAGAAAAATATGAAAACCACAGACTTTGGAAAAAACAATTCAACTATCATTTTCTCTTCTCTCTTTTACTGTCCTCTGTCCTCTGACTTTTCTCTGTGATAAAGTGAGAGTGAGAAAGAGAGTGGGAGTGGACATAAATATTTTTTTGAAAAATAATGTTTCTTGCTTGGCATATATATTTACACTTGAAAATCTCGAGGTACTTATATGTTTATGTGTATATGTATTTGTCTGTGTTTGAATAGCTGCAGCCACAATGTTCAAAAGATAATACAATAGTTTCATGTATAAATTTTGGAACTATTACATTAAATATCCTAATCAAGTTCATACACAAATAGTTGAAGTCTATGGCTATAAATTTCAATAATAACTATAAATAAACTTTGGTGATATAACAAATATGTTTTTACTAAAATAACTAATATTGAGTGTAAGATAGAAAACCATAAAAAACACCCATTTCTTTGGTCTGCAGCATCAGGTGTTCTCTACAATAATAAGTTAAAAAAATAATTTCTGAAGACTATACAAGCTTTCTTTTTGTTGCCAACTGAGTTGGGTTTATAAATTTTTAAAGATAATTTCTTCAAAATATAATTTGTTATAAAATACACAGTAATTCAATATAAACGATGTCAGTATAGATATGAAAACTCCAGATAAATACTTTAAGCAACAGCTGGAAACTTGCTGGCAATCTATGTATAAAAACATAGTGGATGATAGAACTGTATAAAAAATAAAATTGGTAAGCAAAAAGGAGAAAAAAGAAGAAAGACTATATAGGAAAAAAACTTAAGGTATCAATGAGGATGGGGCTAGAATTCAAAGAATAGAGTGTCAAATTCATAAATGATGGTTGTAGTGCCAGGACCAGTTTGGCTCAGTGTATAGAGCATTGGCTTGCGGACTGAGAGGTCCCAGGTTCAATTCTGGTTGGGGGCATGTACCTTGCTTGCGGGCACATCTCCACTGTGGGGTGTGCAGGAGGCGGCTGATCGATGTCTCTCTCTCATCGATATTTCTGACTTTCCATCTCTCTCCCTTCCTCTCTGTAAAAAATCAATAAAATATATTTAAAAAAAATGATCATTGTAGAATTATAGAACAAAATTCCAAAGGAACTCTAGCTAATAAAATAGTAAAATGCAAATTAACCATCACTCCACTACACTCACCATCCATGCCCACCACCTAATCAGGAGTGAGTATGCAAATTAACCCTAACCAAGATGGCTGTGGACAAGTGAGCAGGAGGGAGGCTTGGGTTTCCCTGGCTATGGAGGAAGCCCAGTTTCCACACACCATGGCGGGCCCAGGCCTCCACTCAAGGCTACAAAGTTTCCATTATAGAAGATAAATAAATCCCAACAAAAATGGCATCAGCCACAGAGCTGGAGAGAGCAGGAGGCTAGGGTTGCTCCCAGCAATAGGGGAAGCCAAACTTCAGCAGCTGTGGCCTGACTTGGCCTCTGCATAAGGCTATAAAGTTTCAATTATAGAAGATAAATAAATCCCAATAGAAATAGCTGCCATCATGGAGTGAGCAGGAGACCTGGCTCTGCTCCAGGCTAAAAAGTTTCAATTGTAGAAGATAAATAAATCCAAGATACCAGGGCCTCTACTTGGATCGCTGGAAGGTGTGGCCATCCGGGAAACCACCACAAGCCTCTCACACAGGCTGCCCCATGCCCCAAGGAAACCCTCACTCTGATCTGGGAAACCCTTCAAAGCAAACCAGCTGGCCCCCACCTATGCACCAGGCCTTTATCCTATCTAATAAAAGAGTAATATGCAGATTGACCATCACTCCAACACACAGATGGCTGCCCCCATGTGGTCAAAAGATCCTGCCCCCAAGCTGAAACTGGTTTGGCTCAGTGGATAGAGCATCGGCCTGCGGACTGAAAGGTCCCAGGTTCGATTCTGGCCAAAGGCATGTATCTTGGTTGCGGGCAGATCTCCAGTTGGGGGTGTGCAGGAGGCAGCTGATCAATGTCTCTCTCTCTCATCGGTGTTTCTCTCTATCCATCTTCCCTTCCTCTCTGTGAAAAATCAATAAAATATATATTAAATAAAAGATCCTGCCCCCATGTGGACACAAGATGGCCATCACAAGATGGCCAACAGGGGAGGACAATTGGGAGGGTCCAGGCCTATAAGAGTGGGCACTTGGGGGCAATCAAGCCTGCAGAGGAAGGCAGTGAAGGGTGACCAGGCTGGCAAAGGAGGGAAGCTGGGGGTGACCAGGCCTGCAGGGAAGGGCAATTGGGGGAACCCAGGCCTGCAGGGGAGTGCAGTTGGAAGCAACCAAGCTTGCAGGGGAGGGCAGTTAGGGGCAAACAGTATGGCAAAGGAGCAGTTAGGCATCAATCAGGCTGGCAGGGGAGTCTTTAGGGTGTTATCAGGCTGCCAGGCAGAAGCGGGTTAGGGGCAATCAGGAAGGCAGGCAGGTGAGCAGATGGGAGCCAGCAGTCCTGGATTGTGAGAGGCAGTCGGACATCCCTCGAGGGATTCCAGATTAGAGAGGGTGCAGGCTGGGCTGAGGGACAACCCTCCCCCCTTGCACAAATTTCATGCCCCAGGCCTCTAATGGACAATAAGAAAGCAAGACCAAGGCCAAGAATATGAAAAAATAGTTAATTTTAATAAATTATATCTTGGGGATAGAGACAGTTTCTGAAGTTAAACAAATATTAAGGTTGCAGAAAAACAGAATATCTGTCTGGATGTATTTATCTTAACCCCAATTCCCAAGGTCATGTGTTGTTTCAAGTATTCTAATTTAGAACTAAAAAGATCCTGAAGCATGAAATATAGGCTTCTAGAGATGAAAATACTGAGTTCTGAATCACTTCATCCACACACTTAATACTTATATATTAAGAAAAATAATTTGAAGCTTAACTTCAAAGAAAGACACACACACACGCGCACACACACACACACACACACACACTTCAAAGAATTGAAGATGTGCACATGTCTTCAACATTCTAATCATGTTCTAGTTCAGGACTTCATCACTGCCAAGCCATAGCTTTGCTTTTACGCCCTCCAAGTTTGCTTCCCACTAGTTCAGCATCCACAATGCTACCAGAGTAATGCATTAAACGGAAGTCTTCCATATCAGTTACCTTACAATTATTCCATTGTGTTTCACACATGAAAGTGCATATCTGAAAGACAGGGGGAAGGCCCTTCTAGACTTGATCATCAATTACCTCTGCACAAGTACTATGAGACCAGCATGAGCTCCCTCTTTCCTATACATCAGGCAATTCAGCCATATTGAATATTTTACATTTTCTTAGGAGTGCTCAGTTTTATGGTTGCTTTACTTTTCAAATGAAGTGTTTTATTCCCCTATTCAGAATACATTTATTTGCTTTGCCATCTAATAGACTTATTATAATTATATTTAAGCCCCAGATTAGATGTCGTAATTTACCTGGAAACTTCCTTTGTGTTCCTATCACATCTTGATTTATCCTTATTATCAGCTTATCAGTCTCAATAATCATCTGTCCTAGAGTTAACCACCAATGAGTGCCACTGATAAAATACTAAAATGTTTTGCAATACCAATCCATATCTGCCACATTCAAAGAGAAGTCAGAATGAATAAATACATGAGTGGTGTTTTTTTTTTTTTTGAGTCAAATAAACAGGGGCAAACAGGCAAATAAGTATATTAGCAACAAAAGTAGTTAATCAAAGATGTATTCTCTGGTTTATTAATTATTGTTTGCTATGCAGTGTCATATAGATTAGCTAATTACAATCATTAGTTACTAGTGTGCGAGGCTAACTCTGTCTGTTGAAATAGTCTGTTGATTGAGGAAAGAACTGGAAGAAAAAGTTGAAAACATTTCTTTAAAAGTCATTTTTTTTTAAGATAGGCTACATATAAATATGTTAGGAACCAATGAAATCACCAACAATAGCTGATTCTCTGACAGAATTCTGAAATACAGAGTTTTGGTCAAATCCAGTAGATTTAAGTTAATGTATTGAGGTAAAATAACTTGAATGAATTCACTTACTGATTATGGAGTAAATACAATCAATAATGATTCTTTAATCTACTTTTTTTTTTTGCAAAGTCACCATTGTTTTGAGACTTAACCTAAGACCCATGAGAAAGGTTGTTAAACAGTGCCAAGAGATTTGCCCTGGTTGTGTAGATTGGAGTTGTGCTTTCTAATTTAATTTTATTAGTTCTAAACTACAGGATTGTATATATCTAAAGGGCAAGGACTGTTAGAGTGGTTTGACTAATAAAGATAAATTTATTCTGTTCTCAGTTTTCAAGAAGGCATAGGGAATGGGTAATCCATTCAAAGATGATTTTACAGAGAAAGTTTAACATGGGATCTCATATTTGCTCACGTTTTTTTTCTCCAAATATGTAGCATAGCATGAAAAGGTGTTAATAGGGAAAAGAAGTTGGAAGGAAAAAGAGAAATAAAAATATATCAGTGGCTTTTCAGGATTCTTATAAAAAGTATCAATTGACTTTAAAATTTGTAGATTAAAAGTAAATTATGAGGGCAAAATCAAGGTTAATATAAATAAGCCTTTACTTCTGCTTAAAACAATTGTGAAATATTGTTTGTAACAATAAGCAATTAAAATTAGTGGCATGATGGCTTTAATTTCACTTGCTGAGAAAAAATGAATATACTAATTATTAGAATATAGTATATAGAGTGGCATCCACGAATTTTACCACACTTTTTGTACAACTAATAAATTAGCCTATCTTGATATACATACATTATGCATTACTCTGGTAGTATCGTGGGTGCTAAACTAGTTTGGAGCAAACTTGGAGGGCATAAAAGTAAAACTGTGGGTTGAAAAAGAAGTTTTGAACTAGAACATGATTTTAGTAGGTTGAAACCATGTGCATGTCTTTGATTCTTCAAAATGTGTGTGTGTGTGTGTGTGTGTGTGTGTGTGTGTGTGTCTTTCTTTGAAGTTAAGCTTAAAAATTATTTTTAAATAGAAATCTATATTGATATTGTTATAGGAAGTATCAGGTAAAAAATAAATAAAATGAAAACTATATGAGGAAATGGAAATACTTTAAAAGCCTTTTTTTATGCGAATAATGGTACATTCACCATAAAATTATTTGGAGGATTAAATAATTTAATATATGTTAGGTACTTAAGACAATGTTTTACAACGTGTGCATTTAGTAAATGTGATACTGTTGTCAAATATATATGTCTCCTCTGGAAACAGGAGACCGAAACTTACGAATACAGATCTGAAATTTTGTACTATCAGTTCCACTATGCAGATGGTTTTCTGTTTGCTACATTGTGAAGTTAAAGTACGTATTCTGTTTGTATGAGAAACTGTGTCTTAGCTCTAATTAAATTTATGGGGATATACATTTAAAAACATAAACATCGGTAACATTTCCTCCTTTGGCACACAATTCTACATTTTAAGATGACTAGGAAAATGAACAGAGAAATCTGCCTTCTGATATGAATAATGTAAGAAGGAGAAAAATACCTGTACTGAATATTTGTGGGTTTTTTTTATTTTATTAGAGATATAGTCCTCTGTTTGTGATGGCAATAAAGTCAATTTACAATAAAATGTTCACGTTGAGGCTATATATTCTTACAATACAGTCACACGTGCCCAAAACTTAATGAAACCTGCGGCATAATTTTTCTACCTTGTGAAACTACCTGATAAAGCAATGTGTAATGATAAACTGCATTCATGGTGAGATGCAAGATTCAATCTATGGTAGTAAATCTTCTAAACTTACTTCCTTCAGTCTGAAAGCCATAGCTAATGTAGTGCTCACCAACTGTTTCTTGATCAAACTTAATTTGACATACTAGTAGCCTCTGTAAAATTTTCTTTTATAAGAGGTCACAAAGAGTTCACAATAATAGTGAGATAAGAAATGTTCTGAGTAAGGTCATTGAAATTCTTTTACAAACTCATTCCCTTACTTTAATATACATCAATGTACACCTTTAAGTTACATTACTTGATGTTTCATGTATATTTTTCTTTGCTTGGAATGCAGATAGATATTCCCAAATCAAATAAGATTTATTACTAAAGAGCTTTTCAGTGAGGCGTACTTGCCTTTCCCTTAGGTTTTTTTCTCAGTATCAATGTCCATTATTGCTAAATACAACGCTATTCTATAAAGTGACTGACTTCAGAAGATGAAAAAATAATTTTTAAATATCTTAGCAATTAGAACTCTATAGATCTATTTATCATAAGCCCGTGTGAATATTTCCTCAACCTCTTACGAGAAAACAGTTTGCTTTTACATTTCACATGTTAGTATCTCTTATACATCACTTTACTCCATTTATATTAATAGGTAACACTGCATTCTGATTGTGTTTTTTTAATTTTTTTATTTTTTATTAATGAATTATATGTATACATATCTCCCCATCCCCCCCACTCCCCTGCATACCCTAACCCCCCAGTGTCTTATGTTCATTGCTTATGGTTATATGCATACATAGTAGTCCTTTGGTTGATCTCTTTATCTACCTCCACCTCCCCCTAAACTTCCCGTTGTAATTTGACAGTCTGTTTGATGCCTCACTGCCTCTGTATCTATCTTTTTGTTCATCAGTTTATAATGTACTTTATTATTCATAAATGAGCGAGATCATGTGGTATTTTTCTTTCATTAACTGGCTTATTTCACTTAGCATAATGCTCTTCAGTTCTATTCAGGTTGCTGCAACTGGTAAGAATTCCTTCTTTTTCGTGGCAGCATAGTATTCCATTGTGTAGATGTACAATAGTTTTCTGATCAGTCATCTGTTGACAGGCACCTAGGCTGTCTCTAAATTGTAGCTATTGTAAATTGTGCTGTTATGAACATAGGGGTGCATAAGTCCCTTTTATTGGTGTTTCTAGTTTCTTCTTATGATATATTCCTAAGAGTGGGATTGCTAAGTCAAATGGGAGATCTATTTTTGTTTTTTTGAGGAAACTCCATACTGTTCTCCACAGTGGCTGTACCAGTCTGCATTCCCAACAGCAGTGTATGAGAGTTCCTTTTTCTCCACATTCTCACCAACATTTGTCATTTGTTGATTTGTTGATGATTGACATTCTGACAGGTGTGAGATGGTATCGCATTGTCGTTTTGATTTGCATCTCTCTGATAATTAGTGACTTTGAGAATGTTTTCATGTGTCTCTTGGCCTTCATTCTGTCGTCTTTCAAAAATGTTCTATTTAGGTCCATAGCCCATGTTTTATTGGATAATTTATCTTCCTTTTGTTAAGTTGTATAAATTGGCTGTAGATGTTGGAGATTAAACCTTTATCAGTGCTAACATTTGCAAATATGTTCTCCCATACAGTGGGTTTTCTTGTTTTGTGGATGGATTCTTTTGCTGTGCAAAAGCTTTTTATTTTGATGTGGTCCCATTTGTATATTTTCTCTTTAGCTTCCATTGCCCTTGGAGCAGTATCAGTGAAGAAGTTCTTTCGGCATATGTCTGAGAGTGTGCTGCCTGTGGATTCCTCTAGTATTTTTATGGTTTCCCGTCTTATGTTTAAATCCTGTTTCCATCTGAAGTTTATTTTTGTGTGTGGTGTAAGTTGGTGGTCTAGTTTCTTTCTCTTTTTTTCTTTTTTGCATGTATCTGTCCAATTTGACCAACACCACTTACTGAAGAAATTGTCTTGACTGCATTGTATGTTCATGCCTCCTTTGTCATATATTAATTGAGCATAGTGGTTTGGTGGATATCTGGATTCTCTATTCTATTCCATTGGTCTATATGTCTGTTCTTATGCCAGGACCAGGATGTTTTGAGAACAGTTGCTTTGTAATATAGCTTGAAATCTGGTATTGAGATCCCAGCTACTTTATTCTTCTTTCTCAGGATTGCTGTGGCTATTCGGGGTCTTTTTTTGTTCCAGGTGAAACTTTGGAGAGTTCTTTCTAGGTCTGTGAAATAAGCCGTTGGTATTTTAATGGGTAGTGCATTGAATCTATAGATTGCTTTGGGTAGTGTGGACATTTTAATGTTGAATCTCCCAATCCATGAGCATGGTATATGCTCTTCCATCTGTTTACATCTTCCTCTATTTTCAGTGTCCTGTATTTTTCTGTGTATAGGTCTTTTACCTCCTTAGTTAAGTTTATCCCTAGGTATCTTAATTTTTTTGGTGCGATGGTAAATGGGATTGATTTTTAGTCTCTCTTTCTGTAAATTCACTATCGGTGTATAGAAATGCCATATATTTCTTGGCATTAATTTGTATTCTGCTACATTGCCAAATTCATTTATTAAGTCTATTAGTTTTTGGGTGGAGTCCTTCAGGTTTTTTATGTACAGTATTGTATCATTTGCAAATAAGGACAGCTTTACTTCTTCTTTTCCAATTTGGGTGTCTTTTATTTCTTCTTCTTGTCTAATTGCAATGGCTAATACTTCCAGTACTAGGTCAAACAGAAGTGGTGGGAGTGGGCATTCTTGTCTTGTTCCTGTTCTTAGGGAAAATGGTTTTAGTTTTTGTCCATTGAGTATGATGTTAGTTGTGGGTTTTTCATATATGGCTTTTCTGATGTTGAGGTATGAACCTTCTATTCCCCTGATTGTGGCATTTTTTAAACCAGTTACTCAAAGCTCACATTCCTTCCAAGTTCACTTTATATAAACTAAAGTCAAGGGTCAGAAATTGTCCAGTGAGCATTTTACCCAACATGCTTATATTTTTCACTGCCAGAATATTTAGAAAACAACTAAGAACCAATGAAAGTCATCAATTCATGAAGGTACCTGGTATTATTTACTCTTACTTCTTATTTTGATTACCTTTGCCCTGTTTTATTTTGAAATATATTATTTTCTGTGATATTTAATTCATATGCAATTTATATATTTTTTAAAATAGACACAATGTAAATTTTAAACAATGAAATAAAAATATCCAATGACTCACCAAGTGGGATATGGCCTATTTGAATAATACAGGGTTCCATAAGTAGATAAAATGAAACTTTATAGATATAAATACTAAAAATATATAGTCAGAATCATTCAACTCTCCTAAGATCATATTAACAGATAATTGATTTTTGTTAATTTTATTTACACCGAATATTATGATATTATAGTGTGTGTTTTCATATTATTGTTTTAAATCCAGCATTGAAGGACATATGGTAGCAACTATAAAATGAATATTTCTCTACAGATAAGATACATGTTAACTATGGCAATTGTATGGAATATAAAGGAAGACTGATGCTAAACTTTGTTTGAGAAAGCAATGAAGCAGCCAATGATTCCACACAAAAAAATAATTACAAAGACAAAACAAAAGAAAGACATAAAAGAAACCCCCAATTTAAATACAGTGAAGTGAAATTAAGTTGTCTTGTGATTTTGGAAGCACTATGCTCAGATAATTTAAGAATTTTGTTTGTTTCAAATATTTCCTCATCATTAAATATCAAGATGGTAAAGTTATTCACTCACAGATCTTATTATATAGTAGAGGAATTTAGACTTGTAGATAGATGAATAAAAAGGAAGGCAAAAAAAAACACACCACATTTTCTTAAGAGGCATGAAACCAGATTGAAAAGTAGAACTCAAGTGATATCAACAAAGAGTAAAAGGCATCAGAATTGCCAAAGTTAAGTGCTTTAATGAAATGTATTTCTTGTTAAGAAAAGGAACAAAAAAGAGTGAGTATGAGAAGAGCAAGCAAAAAAAAAAAAGCATCAAAAACCAAGGAATTCTTATGGTTGGAGCAGGAATTAATTACATGAAGTAGTATTAGCTAAACCCACAAAGAGAAATTATAGCTATATCACAGAAATCTTTGTCAACTGAGAAGGAGGTAGAACATCTTTGGCTTATAATTGTATATTCTGAAGAACTTGAATGGAAGAGAAAAACACTATGGAGATTATTCTTTTAGGCAGATACAGACAGGAAACTAAGGAAGAGATGTCTGCACTAAGAGTAATGACTTAAATGAAGACCTAAACTATCACTGTGGCAACAGACATATAAAAAATGTATTTAAAAATATATAAACAATTTACCTATACTGGACTTAGTAAACAATCAGAAATGGAGCAGAAGAAAAGAGCTGACATATAATAGAATTTGGTTTGTGTAACATTGGTTTGGAGAAACAATAGTGCCATTAAAATAGAGTAAATCAGGGGCAAAATATGGCTTAAGAGCTGGGCCTGAACACATGGAACACAATTTGGGAAGTATTAATAGAACAAACAAAAACATCATTCCTAAATGATGAATGTAGGGCAAATAAAGTCAAGACAAGATAGAAGTGAAGGAAATTTAAAAAAAGAAAAAAAAAGTAAGGTCTACTTTTAAGAATTTTAATGTTAAGTAAAACAAGAACAAAAGGAAGATATTTTAATTGACTGTAGTGTATTAATTAGCTTATTTTTTGTTTTGAGTTGGGAGCAACTACCTCAAAGGACATTCATTCAAAAGTAAAAAGGGACAAATAGAGTATCAAGGATTTATTAAAGATTATTACCAGCACAATGTGTAGAGGGTAAAGTATTCAACTTCAAGCAAACTGGGTAAATTTTTAGAAAAACAAAAGTCCTTTTTTTCTGTTTTAGAATAAAAAATAGGAAGAATGAAGATACTGGGATATATAGGAAGGAAATGCAGGAAACTCAGAGTCACATTTGACATCTTTGACCGAATAATATGACAGATCATGTCATCTTTTAAATATATTGAGGGTAACGAGGTACAGGAGGAGATGACATTTTGAAGAAACCATAAAGGGTCTGAACTGCAGCTCTGTGAAATGTTCCAGGGAGTCAGGAAGAGATGAATCTAAGTACTATTGAGCAGTGGTACTGGTGTGGGTGAACTTTTTATTAAAACAATTCCTTTGCTGTGTCAACCATTACAGAACTAAAAGATGAAGTATTTTGAAATTGTCTTCTTTCTGTAGGACCCAATATTCTTCCCAAAAACGCCAACAAAATCAAATAGTGCAGTAAAAATACTGTAACCCAATATCTTTTTTTTTAAAAAAATCAGTTTTCTTTTCAAACTGAGGACCAACACATCATTAAATAAAATATGACCTAAGTGTGTCAAAGATAAGTTTTTAGCCAGTTCGTGAGCAGGGCAAGAAGCCATTGCATTTGATGTTAGATTTATTTGCAAAAAGACCTGCTGTCCTAATCACCCTTAAGACTCAGGAGACTTTTGCATATGAAGGAGAAAAATTGTTTCAATATTATATGTGCTTAAAAAGAAAACCTGTGAATCCATAAAGAGGGTGATGACTTAAAAAAAATGTACCAGAAAATTTTTAGAAATCATGAGGCCTAATGTTCATGCCATGACACACTGGTCACAGCTATATACTTTCAGTTATAGCAAATAAAAGGAGAAATCTATACATGAATAAGCATACTCATTTACAGAGTTTTTCATGTAATTACAAAGGATAGTAACTAAAATGATTTGTCCAATACTTTCTGTTAAATCTAAGCACTTTAGAACAATATAGAAATAACCTGCCTACATAGGGATTGAGAATTTGTGGTTCAGAGAGAAAACTCTTAGCAAATTTCATCCCAGGTATCCTAGCAGAATAATACCTACAATAGTAATGGCTTTTAGAAATAAGAGTCTCCATTCCAGATTTCCTGCTGCCCAACAAAGTATTTGCTCTTCACTGGCATAGAGGTTAAAAGAAGAAGTGCACCTGAGCTGTAGCACTACAATTTAGTGCTCTTGTTAGCTAATCCGGCTGTCTCTGCATGAGCACACGATATGCAGAGAAACAACTGCTGTGTAAATTAATGAGAAAATTCAAAGTCAGGCCAACCAAGTTCTCTATCAGATCCTGTGTAGTCATCAACCTTGCTTGAAGGCAACTTTAGGCATTCAGATGCCACTGAAAATCTCAATTTTTCACATACCTTCACCTCTCTCTGAACAATCTGACTTCTGTTGGGTTTGGGAGAAACATCTCTGCCATCAGGTATGGTTTTTGATATCTAATCCTTCTTTTTGTCAAACTATCTTCTACCATTCCCAACTTCATGTTTTGGGGCATTGAGAAGCAACAATAAAAGGTCACACTACACACAAAGCTGTACTTGTTTTTATCTCATAGGTATAGAAAGAAATGCAGGGCAGGACAGGCGGGAGTACAGGACTAGGAATCAGGAGAGCTCCATATTTATGAAGTATGTGACATGAGCATTTGGCCTACCTGCTAGAATTTGCCTCTTCACTCTTCAATTGAAAAAGTTGGACTTGATGCTCTCTAACTATCCTATTCTACTCCATTACTTTATGTAAAGTAGCATAAGTGACATGCCGGGTCATACACTGGACAATAGAAAAGGCCAATTGGGCTACTCAAACTTCATATTACCAGGGAAAATTCAGATCAAGCACATTTAGGGTTCTGATAATTATGAGAATGTTCACATTGTAAAGAGGTTCCAGAGAATAGCACACACAGTCCTTATGACAGCATATAAAGAAATAAGAACATTTAACATTATATTATATATAATGTGTATACAGTGGTACCTCGAGATACAAGTTTAATTCATTCCGTAACCTTAAGGCATGGGAAACTATGAGACGCTCCAGTCGAGGTAAACTGGTGAGTCGTGTGTAGCCTGCCGATCTGCGCGATTACTCCTATCTCAAATATTGCTCGTATTTCAAAGCAAAAATCGCTCCCTCGATGGCTCGTATCTCAAAAATCTCGTATGTTAGGGCACTCGTATCTCGAGGTACCACTGTATATAATTGTGTGTATGTCCATATCCTATTTTCTTATAGATGAAGAAATAGAGTCTGAACTATTTTAACTTATTTTGGTATTATGCACAATATCAGAGCAGGGGCTACAAATTCAAGTCTTTTGACTCCTATGACAGCACTAATTATACTGCATACTGTTTTAACAAAGCACTATGGAGAAATTCCTGACTTAAACTTTTGAGTCCCACAAACTGTAGGGCCTTGGATGACAAGTAATCTATAAAATTAGAGAGTTAGAGAGAGCCTGGATCTTAGGATTCTGGCCAGATGGAGAACAACCCCGATATGTGTATGTCTGTGGCTATCCAGACAGGTGTACCTTTCATTTTTCTCTACACAGACAAAAGTATCAGCAAGGGTTCTAAAAACTCTTGTCATGTTATCTCTTGAGGTCATATAAATCAGAACTCAAAATACAATATTTGGTAAAGGGCAGTTCATTGGACACATAAAGAATACAATGGGTAAGGAAGCAAATTAATGGACATCTTAAATCTACCTCACATTGTGGTACAAATTTTACAGGTATAGTTTGATTTCTTCTTCATAGCCATCTATTAAAGTGAGAGTTACTTTTATTTCTACTTCACATATGAGGATTTTAGAGTTAAGAAAGTTTCATTAACTTGGCCAAGGAGGCAGCCCAATAACTGCCAGAGTGAGAAGAAGAGTCCACATCTGCTTCTCACCCAATCCTATGCTCTGCTCAAGGCATCAAATCATGCCCAAGGATACTGTACATACCCAAGAAAGTTCACTCTCTCCAGGTGAAGGGAGAAGGGCTCCTCTAGGCACATTACTCAATGTTTACATACAATTATATGCACACACAATTATATATACACACATTGTATGTAATGTCTATAATAATAAAAGCATAATATGCTAATCGGACCTTATGTCCTTCTGGATGTCTTTCCTTCCATACAAAGCCGTGGCTGGAGGGGGCCGAGGCAGGCATCTAGCAGGGCAGCAAGGGCCAAGAACCTTGCAGGAATGTTATGCACAGGACTTCTGATAATGTTATAATATGTTAGTAGAATATCTCTTACTAATATATCATGCTTTCCTAAATTTAGAATTTTTTTAAACATATTTTATTGATTTCTTATAGAGACAAAGAGTCAGAAACATCAATGAGAGAGAAACATCAATCAGCTGCCTCCTGCATACCTTCTACTGGGGATGTGCCCGCAATCAAGGTACATGCCCTTGACCGGAATTGAACCTGGGACTTTTCAGTCTGCAGGCCGACGCTCTATCCACTGAGCCAAACCAATTAGGGCTAAATTTAGAATCTTTGCTCAATGTTTTATTAACTTAGTAACCTTTCTACTTAATGAAAATACTGCTCACTCTTATCTTATTAAACATAAAGGAAAACCAACTTGATTTTAAAATGCCTCATGTGTTTGTCACATGATAAAATATATGCTTAATTTTATATAATTGTCACATTAGCTTGCTGTTTGGGAACTATATGCAATCTGTGGTCTTGAAGTCATGTCATTTTAAGAATTTGCATGAGAATATTTATCACTTTATTCAAAGCCTTCCAGAATTTATAGTCCCTAATCTGTAGTATATATTTTATGAATTCTTAAGTATGCAAAGTGTAAGAGAGAAGTCCAATCGTAGTTCAAAATAAGCTATTGCCCTCGGAAAGAATTACATTGTTAAAGTTTGATCATATATTTTGCTGTCAAGTCATTTGGCTAATATACTTTTTTCAGTTTGTGCACTGATCAGTTTGTAGTCATTATTTAAAACTATTCTATTAGCATTAGCTGTAAGGAATATGTTTGATTCAGAACACTTTCAAAGAATTTGCTAAGTGTGACTACTATCTTACCATTAAGTATTATTTGTGGCTGATAGTGTTTTGGGATTTCTTAGCATTCTTTTATAAGAAAACAATGGTTATTTATTTAGGTTTCCAAAAGTTTTGTATTGCTTTAACACATTTAATTTATAAAATTCTGAGAGATCAAGACGTATATTCTTGACACACATTTAACTCACTAAAGGATTTTAAGTGCCACTTAACAACACCTGATAAATAATTTTGATACTTTATTCAAGTGGTGACTTTAATGTTTTTAATCCACCATATTTTATAGATTTTTAAAAGAATTTAAGTGCACTTATTTTGTTATTTCTGGTCAATTTGACACACTTTAAACACCTGAAACAGCAACTGATGCATTAATTCAATAAATTTCATTTTGAAACTGTTACAAACAAACCCTTTTGTAAGGTGCTCTGGTGAGCAAAGAGAAAACTATATCATTATTTCCATCTGCTTATTTTCTTGTTCACTAGAGAATTAGTGTATGAGATGGCTTGGTCAATAACAGGTCACCATTCTTTATTACATAATAAAGTAACTCCCATGGCCTTCATGACTTTTCTTTGTTAATACTGGAATGGAGTTTAATAGCCTGGATGAGAGCCTCACCCAGACCTTGGCTCTTCCACTTCCCTCTTGTGTGACCTTGAGCATGTCTCCAGCATAGTTCATTATCTATCAACTGGGGACTTAAATAGTAGCTTCCTCATAGTGTTGCTTATAGGATTAAATTAATCTGATACACTCAGCACCTAGATCAGTGTGTGGCCTCATGCAACTGCTATTAAAGGGTTCCTATTATTGTTATATTAAAGTCCACAAAAGGTTTTCTTTAACATAATGGATTTTAAGTGACTTATATGTGTTTTCCAATTGCAAATTAGCCCTATTTAAATTACTTATTCTTAGTACCAATGCTTTCTTTATCCCTATTTTAAAGTTTAAGAATTGTCTTCCTAGACTGTTCTTGAATGCCAAGTAAGACGTTCATCTGATCAAAATTAAACAAAACCGAACTTGACCCTAGTTGTGTGTTGAATAGCACAGGAATTTGATGCTTAATTATTTCTTCTCTGGGAATAAGGAGAAGCAGCAATAAAAGCAAACCCAAGAGCAAAACTGGCCTTTCCTATAAGCTTCTGAATTCAAACTCTTATATTTTTTATGCCCTAATTTAAAAATTCTATTTCATCAATGAGATTAGCATAAGGAGTCATGAGTTCAAGAGCATTTTTAAAGTCATTTAAGATCCTTTATTAATAAACTATTATATTCAAATAGAATACATAAAAAAACTCTATAGTCCATAGAGCTTTTGAATTTTTCATTAGTCAATAACTTGTCATTGAATGTACAATCTTTAAACCTTATAAGAGTGGGATATCTTTGCATTTATCTTTTAAAGTATGATGCCTCTAAAAATTCTATGCTACAAATGACTAATAACATAAAGTATTCATATATTAGAATTAGATAAGGTACAATACCTGCTGCAAAAACTACTGTATGCATTTTCTTTTTTGCTTACAGATATATTTACTGCAACCAGAAAACATTTAATCATGAAAAAAGGATGAAAGCACCTAAGTTTAGTAAAAAGGCAGTGACTACTCATCAAGTAGGATAAGAATAGATCCCCCAAGAATCAAGAGGAAATATTTAAATATTTCCTGCCTCCTGTGAGTTCAGCCCCCCGCCTCTCTCTCTCTCTCTCTCTCACACACACACACACACACACACAC
>JAAGEH010000226.1:38845737-38878237 GCA_011751065.1 Lasiurus cinereus
CACACACACACACACACACACACACACACACACACACTCTCTCCTTTCTGTCCTCCCTTCTTTCTCTTTTTCCTTCATGGGAAACATTCATCTTTTGTAAAGCTTTGTTCACTAACTTGTTCAGCATTGCCAGGGTAGAAAATCTTCTCCAGCCTTCATTTATAAAGAAGGAAAAAAAAATACACCTATTACACTGAATATGATTACTTGAAATAGATTATAAGAAATATATGCCCAATTGTGTTTGATTTTTTTGCTTGGACTGTTAGGAAATCACAGAATACAATTGAATGCCTAGTTATAAAAACACGAATTAGAATTTCTCTCCTAATCACTTGATCCTGTGCTGTCTTTGAAGACTCTTATTATGTAGCTTTGTTTGTTATGAGCCAACTAAAATTGCTTATGCCTCAAGCTCACTAGAACTGTGCAAAATACAAGCTTGTGGGTTTTGTCTATTATATAAAGATGAAGTGCACAGATAGCCGGGACTCATTAAATAAACAACTTGAGACTGTGTCTCCATTCATAAAACTTGAGAAGCCTAAGCAATTTCAGCATCAGGACAAATGGGAATATATAAAAACATAACAGAAAAACAGAACAAATTAAAGGGGCACAGTTTTAAAATGCTGTTTTGAAAAAGCATTTCACAGCTACCATTTTTTTAAAAAACCTGATAACCATTTTTAAAGCTCCATATACCAAGTGAGTCAAAACCTCTGCACAATGTGTGCCTCACTCACTGTGCAGTCGCTGAGCTTTGGTTAGCACATTAGATGTGGAAGCATTCAAATTCACTGGCAGTAATTTTTTTTAAGACCAAGTGCAGAAATCTAATTCCTTAGACACATTAAATCCAGAGATTCAGACTATTCTCTTAAGAATCTATCAATTCTCTCTCTCTCTCTCTCTCTCTCTCTCTCTCTCTCTCTCTCTCTTTCTCTCTCTCTCTCTGTTTGTTTTCATTAACAACTATTATAGGATAATCATCAAGCAGATGACACTTTTCTCTGGAAAAATATATAAATTCTGACAGAACAGTAAGATGGGAGTTTATACAGACTCAGACACACCAGCTTCAGTGACATATCTCAATCACTTTACCATCTTTCCCTACTGCCCATCCTTTGCAAGCAATGCAATGAAAACAGATTTATAGCCTTTCTATTTTATTCCTCATCAATTTTTATCAAATAGCCAGCAGATGATATGGAATGTAATTCATTTCTGTCTCTAGGACTCTCCTTATTAGGAAGTTCATTGTCTCTTTACATGCTAATCTTATCTAAGAGTAGTCCAAAAAAATAATAAATTAGTAGGTAAGGGAAAAAAAGCACATTTGTTCTTCAGAAAGTCTTTACATTCAGTAAACTCATCTCAGACTAACTTACAAAAGCCAAAATACCTTCAATTTACTGAGAATTTACTCCATGTCAATATTGTATATCACACATATTGCATTGCATTGTTAATCTAATCACTGTTTTGGTTTTTAAGTGTTTATTTGAACTAAGGCACAGTGACAAAAAACACAAAGCATACCCATTTTAAATTCATAGCTGAATATATTTTATGTGTATATACATCAATAAAATGGCCAGCTGGATCAATATATTGAATATTTCTATCACCTCAAAAGTTACCTTTTGCCTCCTTTCAGTCAATGCCATCCAGTTCCAAAGACTGGACTTCTATTACCATATATTAGTTTTTGTGGCTCATGAGCTTAATATCAATGAAATTATAATCACATAGTCTATTAAGTCTGTGTTTATCTTGATTCTTTAATATTCCTACATGTAGCTTTCCATTTTAAGAATATGCTATATTTATCCCTCTTCTTGTTGATTTTATCTATATAGCTAAAACTGTTATGACTGCTTAATATTCTAGGATTATAATTGTTAGGTTGTATTCCTAGAATACACGGTTGGCAGTAATTTACTTTTAGTAGAAACCACCAAAGAGTTTTCCCAAACGGTAGTGGCGATTTTCATTCCCACCAGAAAAAAATCAGTGTCCCAATTTCTACATAATCTTGCCAAAATGTAATACTGTCAGTAAATAGCCATGCTATTGGGTGTGCTGCTGTGCTATCTAATTGTGGTTTAAATTTGTAGTTCTCTGTTGAAGAACTGATGTTAAAAAATGTTATATGTGAGTATGGGTCATTTATATAGCCTTCTTTTTTATGTATGTTTGTAGGAGTATTACACATAATCTAGAAACGAGTTATAAGTATCCCAGTGACTTTTGAGAAATGTACTGTGATCTCCACTTTAATAATGATTAACATGAGATCCTGAGAGGTACAGTAAGTCACCAGACCTCACACATTTAGTAAGTAGCAGAGAGACGTGGGATTAAGCCGGCCTCACCCCAGAGCCTGTGCTCTTCAGAGCATCCTACACTGTGGAGTATGTAACATGATATAACCGGGGTATATGGTAAACTGCAGGGGAAACAAGGCAAAAGAAACATTTCTTCCTAGGATATATGAGATGCTCTTATTCCCACCCACCCCATTTCAGAATTGTGGGAGTGGGCTATCATTAGTAGTCAATTGAGATGGAGGCAGGTACAGGTACCGGAGGGTAAAAGTTAATATGGGTAAAATTATACACACACACACACACACACACACACACACACACACACACACATACTGCATTTTCCAAACCGTGCCTCAAGGAGCACTACTTACAGGAAATATTTTTTTGCTGTGCTGGGAAAAGCAGTGAATGCTGACAAAATGAAATCTGGAAACTCAAAGTGCACTTTAGAGTATTAAAGCCCCTATAGATTCCTCTTAAACGTGTGTAACCCAGCAGTTGTAAATTATTTGATAAGAGAATACTTTTCCAAGGATCACCTGTTAAGAGTTCATGAAAATTGTCATGCCAGGGAAAATAGCTTCCCTTTTCTCTTTTGATAATTCTTCTTCCACATCCCACAGTGGAAACCTATGAGTTATAATACATTTGCACATATTAACATACACATAGAAACATGCAGTGTACCGATATAATAAAGATGTCATATGCAAATGGTTATTACATCATAAAGCATAAGGACCCACTACGTAATGACCAGATCACAGATCAGCAGGAGGGTGGGTCAGCAATGTACCAGCAGGCAGTGGAGAGCTACAGGAGTGGGCAAGGCAGCAAGCTATGAGAGAGGTCGCAGGGGTGGGGGGAAGTGGGGTTGGGTTGGGAGAGAAGCTACAAGAGGCAGGGTAGTGGGCAGAGAGCTACTGGAGGGCCACAGCGAGCTACTGGTGCAGGGATTCGTGCTCAGGGCTAGTAGAACAGAAATAAATAAAAATCCCTAAAACAAATCTCCAGATTCTTATAAGCATTGATACAAACTACCATTCCAGTGGAAGGGGGGGAAATATAAGTAGGAACAAATGCAACACTACTATGGAAAGGTTATGTGCTGTGTACCTAGTTACTAGAATACTCAACAATGTCATGCAGAAATAAAATGGTAAAGGCACCACATCAGCCTGCTACCTCAACGCAAAAGACACTGCTACTGATCTGGTTATCATCCAAGCTTCTGGACAGCACAGATATGGAGCTGGGATGTCATTCTCCCCTGTGGTCAGTATTCAAGGCAGGTTGGACTACACCTTCAGCTATTAAGCAACAGCTTGCCCATTATCACATGAGAATCACTTTATATTAAACTCAAATAGTTCACTCTGCTAATAATCAAATAACGTAGAATTTATTAGAGAATACAAGTAACCACTCCCAGATCAAAGAAAGAATACACTGCAACTATGAAAAAATACACCAGGGTAATATAAACCTTGTTATTTCTAAATATCTTTCCTAAGAGAATGGGTAGAAATGCCTGCATGGAATTCTGTTCAGTAATGTCCTTCACAGCATTATTCATCTTACACACTCTCACACACACAAACACATACATATATTCATAACTTTATACTTGCATACAGAAATACTGGAAGGTAAAATGAGACACTAGAGCACGGAAGTGCTTGATATTTACAGAGCCACTTCAATGAATACAACTTTTTTTTAAAGCCACTAAAATTATTAAAATATGTTGGATCAATAAAATAAAAAGACTATAGGGATGCTAGGTATATACTCATTGGTGATACCCAACTGAATAGTAGTCGTTGTCTTTGTATCACATGTTATTTTCCCCTTGCTTTTCTAAAACTGTTATACTTGTTGTGATGTTAGTAGTAATGTCTGTGACATAGTGCTGAGTCAAAAATGAATACAGAATTCTAAGACATTATATTGTAGATGTTACGATATCTGCCTGTACTTATGCACTTTGAATACTGAATATCCATTAATGGTTTTGTAATGCTGTTTTTTGTATGCATATTAGTAAATTAGAAGGTAAGCTGAAAATGCATATAAAATAAAACCCAATTTAATAGTAGGACAGAAAATACAGGAGAAGATGGCAGAATACAGAACACAGAAAAAGTAGAATTGAATTGATAATCAAGAAGAACCTGCTTTTTGTTTATATCTCTTTACAAAAGGATTTGAAGTGGAAGTATAAAATTAAAGAAAACTCTTCAGAACTCTATAAAAGCAGTGAGATTGAATTCACATGACCTCAATAAAATTACCAAGAAAACTGTCCTAATATTCTAAGAAAAGTGCAATTTTTCCCCATGTCTCTAAAAGAACAAAAGCAAGTATATTTCAAAGAAGGCAAAACACTACTGTTATAGGGTTCTTTGCAGTGACGGTTAACATCTAAAGATGTGATTCAAAAACTCTGCTTAATCATAGCAGGCTGCCATTCATATATAAAGATGAAAAAGATAGTTTTAAATCTGTGAACTTTCATAAAATTTGCCTCAAAGATACCTGGTTATTCTGCAGATGTTGGAAAAATAGCAAGATAATAAATAAATGAGAGAAATGTGGGCATGGCTATGGATTGCTATACACCAAAATTGGGAAGCAACTCTTTGTTAAAAAATAAATGATAAGTACTTGTTGACTTGAATTAGATGTATGGCTATAAATATGTTAAAAGTTCAAGAATTAGAAATAGAAAAATATTTCTGATCATTATACAGTGGTACCTTGAGATACAAGTGCCCTAACATACGAGATTTTTGAGATACAAGCTGTTGAGTGAGCAATTTTTGCTTTGAAATACGAGCAACATTTGAGATAATCGTGCGGATCAGCCGGCTGCACACAACCCACCAGTTTTCCTCGACTCGAGCTTCTCATAGTTTCCCACGCCTCAAGGTTACAGAATGAATTACACTCGTATCTCGAGGTACCACTGTAAATGACTAGTGGCCCAGTGCACAAAATTCGTGCATGAGGGGGGGATGTTCCTCAGCCCAGCCTGCACACTCTCAAATCTGGGACCCCTCGACCGATGTCCTACTGCCAGTCAAACATCCCTTTTACAATACGGAACTGCTGGCTCCTAATCACTCACCTGCCTGCCTGCCTGCCTGATTGCCCCTAACCACCATGCCTGCCAGCCTGCTCACACCCAACTGCCCTCCACTTCTGGTCAGCTCGTTCTAAAATGCTCCCCCTGCCATCCTGATCACCCTCAACTGCCCCCCATGCCAGTGTGCTCACCCCTAACTGCCACCCCTGCCAGCCTGCCCACCTCCAACTGCCCTTCCAGCTGGCCTACTTGTCCTCACCTTCCCTCCCCACTGGCCTGCTTGCCCCCAACTGACCTCTGCTGGCCTGCTCACTCCAAACTGCTCCCCACTCTCCTGCTCACCCCCATCTGACCCACCTGCTGGTCTGTTTACCCCGATGTCCCCACCCCACCAGTCTGATCACCCACAACTGTTGTCCCATCCTGGTCTGATCACCCATAACTGCTCTCCCATATTGGTCTCTGACCACCACTACCTCGGTCTTGCCACAATGGCTTTGTCCAGAAGAACATCTGGAAGGTCTCCTGGAAGGTCTCCCAGTCTAACTAGCATATTATCCTTTTATTAATATAGATAGAGGCCTGGTGCACAGGTAGAGGCAGGCTGGTTTGCCCTGAAGGGTGTCCCAGGTCAGAGTGAGGTCCCCATTGCGGTGCCTGGCCAGCCTGGGTGAGGGGATGATGCCTGTTTTCAGGCTGGCCAAGGCCCCCAGTGGAGACCTTCAACCCATGGGGGTGTGGCCAGCCTGGGTAAAGGGCTAATAGCTGTTTGCAGGCTGGCCACAGCCCTTTCAGGGTAGGGATCCTGATGGGGTGCCTGGCCAGCCTGGGGGATGGGCTGATGGTTTTTTGCAGGCCGGCCCTGCCTCTAGGTGACTCAAGCTCCCAGCCCTCTTTTTTTTTTTTTTTTTTTTTTTTTTAGCACCTCCTTGAACAGAGGCCAGGGCAAGCTGGAAGCAGGTATCTGGGATTTATTTATCTTCTATAATTGAAACTTTGTAGCCTTGAGCAAAGGCCAGGGCAGGTGGGAAGCTTGGTTTCTTCCATCACCAGGGGCAATTCAAGCCTCCTGCTCCCTCCAGCTCTGTGAACACTACTTTCATTTGCATACTTGCTCTGATTGGCTGGTTGGCATAGCAGAGTGATGGTCAATTTGTATGTTCCTCTTTTATTACATAGGATATGAGGGGACAAAATCATCAGGAAGGCAGGGACCCTTTTTACCAAAGATGAAAGAGGAAAATAGATATAATAGGAAAGCATTATGTTCCCTGTGAATTAGTTATGATTACAAATTCAAAGTCTAATAAAATCAAAGATTAACCTTATGCAACAATATCCTAATATATAGTGACAGGAGAAGATCTAACTTTTGGTAGTGAGCTCATGGTACAATATATAGATCTTGTAACATAGAAACCCACACCTGGAACCTATACAATCATGTCAACCAATGTCATCCCAATTAATTTATTTTTTTTAAATGTAACAACAAATGAATGGCGTAATTTGTTCTAGAAAGAAAAGGGTACTTCTGTGTAACAATGTTAATATATCAATGAGTAAAAAATTTAAATTGTTGAGCATTGAAATGTTCAACAATAAGAAAAAATGTAAAATCTCTCCCAATAAATACTTCTAAAGAATGGAAGAATTCTTTTAATAGCCACAAACTTTAAAACCAACATTATAATAATGGCAAGGTGGTGGTGATAATTTCATTCAATTCAGTAACAAAGTTACCTGTTGCTATTAATATTGTTCAACATTAGAGAAACTCTTATTAATTCAAGTATAAGAATGAACAAGTACCTGTTATAAAGATGAACACTCTTGTTTATAGATAGCCCTGCATCCACTGGAAACAATCAGCTAAATTCTAACTACTCATAATTTTAAAAAAATTTAATAATGAATTCTGATAAATGATATGCAATTGAACACTTATGTACCTCAGCATATAGAAAATACAAATAATAATAGATACTATCACAAAAGCAAAGTTGATCATGGAAAAAACTTAGCCACCCCTCACACTAGCAGCAACAAAGTTCTTATGCATCATCAAATAAGGAGCTACAAATAACACTTTACCGAGTTTGAGAAGAAGGTGTAAATAAATGGAAATATATATCTTGGGCCTGGATCATCCAATTAATACCATATAAATGTAGTAAACAAACAGGCCTGGGGGGATGTGGGCAAAGAAGGGGAAATTGGGGATATCTGTAAGTGTAAACAAGAAAAACAGAGTAACAAAAGGAAGAAACATTTGCTGAGGACAAATTATGTGTCAAACTCTACATTTTAATATGGTTGTAGATATATGATATAGTATAGATATAGATTTAGCTATAGACATAGATATAAATATAGATGGACACAGATAGTGTGGCTATTAAATTTAAAAACACCTGTGAATACATACATGTACTAATATTACAACACATAATAAATTAAATTATCCATAATTACAAAATACTTCAGTGAATAAGAAAAGTTTAAAAGAGACTTTTTTCAGTCACATAGCCTGTTATTCCTATGGTACCATAGGCTTAACTCTGCTCTAACATTTTTCATTCTGACAGTGCTTTTTTAAATCTTTACATACTATTTTAAGCTGTTTTAGAAATTTAACCATTTTTAACTTTTTTTTTTTGTTATTGGCACCAAGCATGGTGCACAATTAAGTGATTAATAAGTATATATTAAATAAATAAATGAATGGATAAATATATGAGTAAAGTTATAGATGAATTATTTTAAAAAATAGGCTAACATAATTCTATATGTAGACTCCAAATACTATAGATTCAATGCTATACAATTCCAAGCAATTAGTCTATAGTATTTAGAATCTACATATAGGATTATGTTAGCCTGTTTTTTATTTTAAATAACTCATCTATAACTTAACTCATATATTTATTCCGGTACTTTTTGAACATACAATTATTAATCAGTTTATTGAGAACTATGTTTAATTCTAAATACAATCAAAACAGTTTTTGAAACTACGGTTATTTATATATATAAAAAACTAATATGCAAATATCCCCATAGGAATTCTACTAGGAGACCAGGAGTATATTTTATTAAAAAATATACATGGAGCCGAGGCCAGCTTAGCTCAGTGGGTAGAGCGTTGGCCTGCGGACTGGGGGGGTCTCGGGTTCAATTCTGGTCAGGGGCATGTGCCTTGGTTGTGGGCGCATCCCCGGTGGGGGGCGTGCAGGAGGCAGCTGATCAATGTTTCTCTCTCATCGATATTTCTGACTCTCTGTCCCTCTCCCTTCCTCTCTGTAAAAAATCAATAAAATATATTTAAAAAATATATACATGGAAAAAGTAAATGAGTAAAACTTTAAACATAGTATTATACAGTTGTTGCTAGTATTACAAGTACTATGATGCCTTCCACCTATGAGCTGTTGAATGACAGATTTTTACACTATTTGTTTAATCCTCCAAAAATCTGTTGACAATGGAACTATTATTACTATAGCCCTTCTTAAAATTACATGAGAAAACTGATGCTTACAAAGCTTAATATCTTACCTGAAATGACACAGGAAAAATGACGGAGTCAATATTTAAATGAAAGCAAACACACACTACCGCTGCTCAAGTACTTGTAAGTGAATCATAAATCCTATCAGAGAATAATGCTCATGACAACATGGGCCTGGATCTAAAGCAGAACATCAGATATGAAAACACAATGCAGCGTGGGCATCTGTAAACTATATATACAACTTGTAAAATGGGAAAGTGAGCTTTTCTAAACTAAGCTAGAATTTCTAATAGTATCATGGCAACTGAATAACAATTCAGAGGAAGAAAGAAATCAGAAGTACAATTCTCCCAATGCTTTCAAATAACTTTAATGTTGAACATCAGAACTTACTAGCCAGCGGGTGTGAGTAACATAGATGTTGAATGCCTTACAGGTGCACATTTTCTAAAACAAACCAACAAAACTATGAGAGAATGTGTTATGATAGAGAGGACTACAGTTGCTGAGATCCATGGATGGTGGCACAAGTCTACCATGGAGAGGTTCACCCTTTGCCCTATCCACTCTGGCCAGTGACCAGACATTACCTATCAGTACTCATTCAGAATAAACGGCCAATTGCTCTGATGTCTGCCCTGCCCCAGAACCATGCGAAAGTCTACATAAAGATTCTCTTCCATTGCACAGTGCTAATGTTAATACTATGGGGGGAGGGGAAGGACACACACTTTCAGTAGCACTGAAGTAGACTGAAAACTTGGTTGTACTCTGAGTCGTTGTGGAATGTCCTGCCTCTGCACAAAGGTGATAACATTGCCAAACACATTATGCAATTTTAAGAACTAGAAACAATTTGCATGTAAAATGCCTGCATAATCCCTGCAAGAGCACTTTTTTCTTATGATTTTATTATTAATAGGATGAAAAAACTCATTACTATTGGAAAACTCCAAGAAAAGGTAGAATGCCTTTTTAGAGATAATGTCATAGCATGGCAATATAAAAGAGATGTAGTGGTGGTGAGAGTAGCAAATTCTGACAAGGGATCTGAAGCATATTTTATCATCCTTACATAGTAAGCAAGTGCCATTGCTGCCCAGAAATACCCTGGGCTCCCTGTCCTTCACTGATTCTGTTTCCTACAATACTTACCTTCTGCTTCCTTATTACTGGAAGCAGCCAAGAGCGAGGCTTTGCGTCAACCTCTTTCATGAGTTACCTCTACTTTCTCAGGAAAGTATTCTTTTCTTCAGCAATCCTCCTCCACACACTCAGCATTCTCTCTATATCACAAATACTCTAAATGTATCACAGATTTTAATAAAATCAACACCTTTTCATTTGAAACATAAGAAAACCAGATGTAAACAAATGTATTCCCTATACAGAAAATGAAAAGAAAAATATAAAAATATGGATGCATGTGTTTATGTGTAGAGGTAAAAGAGAGAAAATTGGAATTATAATGATCAACAATCATATCAATATATAAAGGTATGACAAAAATATCAACCCTAAAAAATAAATGAAAAAATATATATATATTAAACAAAGCTAGTAAAACAAATTATAAGAGAGGAGAAGGAGGGGGAAGGACAGGAAGATGGGTGGAAGAATAGAAAAAAAATTATAAAATGTCTACCCCCCCAAAAAAATACAAATTACAAACAAATCTATTTTTGTAATCATTAAAGTAAAAAAATACAAATATGTTTTAAAGATAATGTCTTAAAATTTAAAAACTATTTGGGGTTGCTGTATCCATTTCCACAATATTTTAGAAGACATATAATATAATATAGTTAATATATAAGAAAATATCACAAGAAATGATCATGTTCTTTGACAAATTATTATTATTTTAAGTATATTTTTATTTATTTCAGAGAGGAAGGAAGAGGGAGAGAGAAAGATTGAAACATCAATGATGAGAGAGAATCATTGATCGACTGTCTTCTCCACACCCTTTATTGGGGACAGAGCCAGCAACTCGGGCATGTGCCCCTGACCAGAATCAAACCCAGGACCCTTCATTCCACAGACCAATGCTCTATGCACAGGTAGAGAATTAATATTATTTTTAGGTCCTTATTTTATGGTAACAAATTTAAACATAAAGAAAAGGTAACATGTTTGAAGATGCTCTTTGCAACATTGTTTGTAATGTCAAAATTTGAATGCAAGCTAAAAATAACCTTAGTAAATGATTATGTTAAAATTATTATAAATTGCTACAACTAGATTTTGATGCATAGTTTCAAATATACTTATGAAAAGAAAAAAAAGTTTACCTAATTTTGAAAACCACACTACAAACTGCCATGTGCACTACAATTGTAGTTTTGACATATTAGGTATTATGTGGAATAAAGTATGCTAAACATATAAATCTATGTTTATATGTAATCTATAATTACATATAAAGTAATCTATAATTGTGCTAGCTTAATGGATCCTAGATTGTCATAATTTATAAAGTAGTGTTTGATATTTTTCTATTTTCTTTTAAGAAACTACCAGAGGCCTGGTGCACAAAATTTGTGCAAGGATAGGGTCGCTAGGCCTGGTTGGCGATCAGGGCTGATTGGGAGCCTTCTGACTGCCTGCCAGGGCCTCCCTTCATTCCACGCTGCCTCCTGGTGATCAGCGTGTGTCATAGTGAGCAACTAAATTCCTGGTCTCCTGGTAGAACTTTCATGGGGACAATTTGCATATTAGGCTTACATATAGATATAGATATAGATAGATATAGATATAGATATAGATATAGATATAGATATTTTGTAAAGTAATATGTATTATGACATATTATTTGATTATACATGATCAAAAGATTAATTCTAGTATGCTTTTCATAGAGTTCCTGTCCTAGAAAGTTGAGGAACAAAACTAATTCAGAAGTGTGTTCACTACAAGCACACTGAAATGTTGGATAACAGTAACTCTTAACTATACATAGCTAAGTGCAAGATAAGAAAATAAATCCCAGATGCCCGAAACAAAGGAAATGAAAGTAAGAACAATTAATAAGTGAGCGGGTGTTTTGAGGTAGTTGAGAAGGAGGAAGTGGAACCAGTGATTCACTATATCCTTGTAATTCAGTGCCCAATGTAAGGAGAGGAAAAAGGTATTAGGCCTGCATAAGGCTGAGAGTAGAAAGAAATTTCTACTTAAGTTGGTACCCACATTAAAATGAACAGAAAAATGTGCGCAGCAGCTCAGTAAGACCATAAAACAAACAAATTTTTGGCCTGGACTCTAGGAGGAAAGAAGAGAGCTTCAGTGTAGGAAATAGTCACTACCTGGCTTGGGCACAACTTTTCTGATGTGGAGACCAACATGTCAAGAACTTAACCTACAACTTAATCTTGAGCCTGAACTTCTCCTAGGATATTGGGTAGAAGCAAACACACATCCACAATGATATTATTGTATAACAGATGACATAATATTTACAAACAGATACAAAGACAAGACTGCAGTGGAAATAAAATTTATGAAAAAATAAGAAAAGCTGCTGTATTGAGTATCAGCAGATGAAAAAGAACAGAGACCTGTAAGCCTCATATAATAGTATAATACTCTAAAAATTGACTATAAAACACAAGTATAATGATTAAAAGATAACACTAAATAAAACCATTTAAGAACTTTCCAACATGAAGTATATACTAACTATAATAAAATTCACTGTATTTGAAGAGAGAATTTGTAGATATACAGAGCTGTCTTAATCACCTAGCATTTAAGTATAAGGTTTAAGTGTGATCAAGAAAGACAGTCCAAAATTTACCTAATATTAGATACAGTAAGAGAAACCAGAAACAAGGGAGTAGCAATATTCAAACAGTAATGGCTGAGAATTTGCAAAGGTAATGAAGGACTTTCATTCTCAAAATGAACATCTAGAATAAGTTGTAAGAAGGACAGCACTCTGACATGTGCAGTTTATTGTATGTCTATTATACCCAAATAAAAGCTATTAAAATAGGAAAGCAAAGACTTGTAAACTTGAAAAAGCAGCTTAGTTCTGTTTTTTGTGACTTGTAGCATTAGTATATCTTATTTTTATCTAGATATATATTGATTCTATTAATTCACAATATTTTATAAAGAAAGAATCTAACAATATCATTTTCTAATATAGAAGTTAATGAAAAAGATAAAATTATATGTGTGTGTTTTAGTGTACTATATTTGTCACATATATACTGTATTTATTCATTTTGGAAATAAAATGCCAAATATTGATATTTGCTTATTCTAATAGTAGCATCATTTTTATTGACATTTTGTGTTCTATACATTCATTATGTCTCAAACCTTACCACTCTAGCCAAATGGAAACAACAGTAACAATAATAACAACAAAAGATGTTCTCAGTGATCCTACTATTTGAAAAATTTGAAGAGATATTAGTGGACACTAAATATTCTTCAGAGTTGTAAAGATAGATTATTATAAACTATCATTACTGTTATTTCTACAAAATGAGTCAAATTAATAGCTTTTCCTATTATAAATGTTTTGTGTTCCCAGCTGGTGTGGCTCAGTGATTGAACAATGATGTATGAACCAGAAGGTCATGGTTTGATTCTAGGTCAGGGCACATGCCCAGGTTTCGGTTTTGGGCTTGATCCTCAGTATGGGACATGCAGGAGGCAACCAACCAATGATTTTCTTTCATCATTGATATTTTTATCTCTCTTTCCCTCTCCCTTTCCTTTCCTCTCTGAAATCAGTAAAAATATTTGTGAACTATCATATTTAGTATTATAATCTCCTTAAAGAGAAAATGTTAACAATCCAAGACTTCAATCAAAATATCTCCTAAAGTTATAATATATTAAACTAAAGTATGTCTATTAGTCATCACCATCCATTTAAAATTCAATAAACATTATAACACTTTCAAGGAAAAGAACAAAAAGCCTACCTTTTCATTACAAATAACCCAGTGTTGTGTAAAATATAAAGTTCTAATTCTAGCCTTGCCAATTACTCTGTGACCTTGGACAAATATATAATCTCAATGTCCTGAGCAATAGCATTCACATATGAGCACTGTGGGTAATAATCATATCTATAGAAGTTTCCCAAAAATGTTATCCATAAAACCCCTTTATTCACTTATTTATTTCATTAATGAGTTAATTTATTTTATAGAATTTATTGGAGTAACACTGATGCTCCAAATCATATAGGTTTCAAGTGTACAAGTCAATATTAACATCATCTATCACCGCATTGTGCTCCTATTGCCCCAAGCAAAGTCTCCTTCAGTCCTCATTTTTTCCCCTTTGTCCACCTCTACCTACTCCACTTCTCCCTTTCCCTTAGTTAGATTCCTACCTATAAGATGTGCATTTCATTGCACTGTGCCTATTTAAAGATGAGACAGTTTAGGAACAAATAATTAAATTATGCAAGTCATTATATTAGTGAAATACTGAAGTTATTCTGTTGATTTATTTTCCAGCTGTGACAAACACTAATATTTCATTTCACTAACTCTGGTGTTTATCTTTAATTAAATAACACATCAAAACCCACTCATCAAGTTTCCATAATATCTTTCAAATAAGCATTCATTCATTCAGATGGAGCAAATTTCAGAAATAAATTCTGTTATCCACAATTTATATTTGATTGTTATATTTCCCTTATGATAATCACAATGTAATAAGTTAAAAAATTCAGCAAATATATTCCAATAAAATCCTAAAATATAATTCTGAAGTTAATGTATAAATCACTTTTTTTATGTTTTTCCAAACATAACTTTTTTAGGATTAAGAGAAAAATAAATTATGGAAAAAAGAGAGTTTTTAAAAGTCCATCAAAATCAATAAAGACTTTTTAAACATTAAAGAACACCATGTAATTAAATCAGAAACAGTTTCCCTCTAGTAATTTTGTTTATAGAATGCTTGAGTAGGCTACAATAAATGAAATAAATAGAATACTCATTATTTCGGAGTTCTTAAAATGCTAAGACATTGTGGCACAGATTTTTCAGCTTTCAAATTAGCATTCAGTTACATAATATTCCGAATATGCGTCTCCAGAATTTACACAGAGGGTAGATCAACTATCATAGGACCACTTCTCTGTTATGTGGATAACACAGGCTAGTTTACAGATTTCAGGCTTTTAAATCAAACAGTATCTTTCAGGTAAGAAGGAGATCAAAGGATCCTTACAACAGACACTCTTTGAAAGCCACTGAAAAAAATAAAGTGAAACCAAACTTAATTTGACTTCTAACAGGATAATACTTCAACCTTATACCACATATTCTGAGGAATACCAGGCCAATAGAATATATATTGAAAACAAAAATGCTTATCAGGGCATCAGGAATTAACTCCCAACTCCGTTAATTAAGAATAGGTTGTAGAGGGGGAGAAATAAAAACATTCCTAATGACTCTCTCAAGACTACAATCTGAAGAGACCATGTTTAGCAGAAATGCTGAAGAAAACCTAGGGCCTTTAGTTTTTTTTGGATTTTTAAGAAGCCACATTTTTCATTCCCTTATGAGAAGGGCCAGTTTGAAGGCAAGGGTGGCAGAAATACATATAGGAATGACTATATTCATCCTGATGAAAGGAGACTCCAATTAACAATGAGTAAATAAATGAATAAGAGAGCAGTTTAAGATAATAAATTAACAGAAACATTATGCAAGTGGAGAACTTAGATTGAAAGATTTAAAACGTTTAATTGTGCACTATGCATTGATGAATTAAGTCCCCCTGCTAATGGTCTTGGCCCCTGCAAGAAGAATTATAAAAGGAAGATCCAACTCCACCTCCCCTTGACATATGTGCCCCAACTGGATGATAAACCATTCCAGGCCCAGCCTGATTTGGCCTGAGTATAGAAATTTCATAAAACAAGAACTATTAACAGAATTTGTCCCAATGAGGCTTCAGTGGTTCTTAGTCCTATCTATTCTCTATCAGCAGCTGAGAAGGAGGAGCAGAGAAAAGAAACCACCAAATTCCCACTCTGCAGCTATTATTAAAAGTGGAGTGAAATAAGAAATTTTATATACCTGACAGGGTGAGTCAATTCAATGTTACAAACACTATTTCAGTGGCAAATTTTATGCCATTTTCAAAGATTAATAAGTAGAAGACAGCAATATTTTTATAAACTCCTGGAGCTGAAAGGAAGAAACATATATTGAGAAGACAATAAAAATAGATGATTCAAAAAATGGTTCCTTTAAAAACAGAAGAAAAAAATGTAAAAAATTGCCATGTCAACACAACAGAAAAAGGTTTTTAAAATGTAGACTCAAAGAAACAAGGGTAAAAATGAGTAAATATAATGAATAAGAGAGAGAAGTGTAAGAAAATAAATTAAGTTAAACATTAATGCTAGTAGAGAACTTGGATTTAAAACAGTCAATTGTACACTAGGAATTGATGAACTGAGTCATGGAAAATAAGCTAGAATAGGCAAGAATAGGTTAATAGAAAGAACAAATATTAACATACTAAAAATTCAGAAGGATATTGAAGTGTAAAATTAAATTCAAAGTATAGAACCCTGCCATGTCTGTTTGAAAGAGTATATATATGAAATAAACAAAAAATTCTATTGAAAACAATAACAGTAATAATAATGACAAAACCTTTCATGATACAGAGAAAAGATTTAAATATTTATAGGCCTACTATAAATTTTAAGGAATTTTAATGAGATTTTCAATAGCAAGACATTGTAATGACATTATCAAATAATGACATTTAAGAAGAGTCCTACATATATACCAAGAAACAAAGTGTCCCAAAACTCTAGGGAAGAAAATTGTTTAGTATTCTCTACAGCTTATTTGGATGTTATGTAACAATATCTTACTCCAGCATGAGTAACAGATTACCATTATATGACAAACTTAGGACATACATCATTTATTTATCCTTCCTGAAAGACATTACTTGAGCCATGTGAAATGAATAACACCAAAAAAACTCACAGATGTGCTTCAAAAAGACAAGAATTTGTCTGCTTTACCTGTTGTCTATATTCCTTAGTTCATTGACTGACACATAAGGGAGAAGTTAAAATGTATTTGTTGAAGCTGAACATGGGAATGAATGAAGAAGTCATGACAGGTATGATCTGAAGGTGAGTACCCAATCCATAATTGCTAAATGTTAAACCTTTTCAGATATAAAGTGTAAATATCTCTTCATTATATCACACTAGAACACAAACCAAAAACAAAAAACAAAAACAAAAAACAAAAACAAAAAACACACACAAAAAAAACACAAAATAACCCAGACACAAAACAAGTCAGAGCATAGACACCAATCCCAGACAAGCTGAAGTGAGGCATGTAATAGTGTAACTTCTTAACTTTACTCATCCTCTGCCAGAGACAAAGGACACGCAGCAGATTCAGCTTCCTTCTGAAGGACAGCAATGGAAAACAAAGTATAAGCATAGAACCTTAATTTTTAACAGGAAACAAATTTATATTTCAAAGCTAGACTTTACACTTTCCAGATTTCCAAAAGGGAATGGAGGAAGGGGAAAAATGAAAAAGACATGAAAAAAAGAAAGAGCAAAGAAGAATAGGGAAGAAAAAGGTTAAAAGGATCCTCAAAAATAAATTTGTTTTTCTACCAATAAGTAATAAAAATTTATTATAGTAGTGATAAACACAGGACCTCTAAAATATTGGGTTGATTTTGCCACATTTTTTCTAGAAACAGTGCATGATGCATATTCTATATATTTAAACTAGAGGCCCAGTGCATGGATTCGTGCACCAGTGGGGTCTGGCTGGCCCAGCCCCAATCAGGGTGGAACTGAGCCAGGACTGTCAGGAGGAGGAGCAGATTGAGGTTGGATGGCTGGCACCCCCTAATTGGGGCCGGATTAAGGACAGCCAGCTGGGTGGAGGGGCTAAAGTTGATTGGCCGGTGGAGCCCACCCCCAACAGGGGTGGGGGTTTGATCCTGGGTCAGTGGCCGGGGAAGGGTCTGTAGAAGGTTGGCTGGTCAGCCCCACCCTAATTGGTGTGGGGAGGGGGAGCGATCAGGGGCAGAACTGGCTGGGGGA
The DNA here is from genome assembly GCA_011751065.1 of Lasiurus cinereus. Taxonomy (NCBI): domain Eukaryota; kingdom Metazoa; phylum Chordata; class Mammalia; order Chiroptera; family Vespertilionidae; genus Lasiurus; species Lasiurus cinereus. The sequence goes on from JAAGEH010000226.1 coordinate 38,863,764, forward strand.
AGGAGCCTCAGGCCGATCAAGATAGTGGGTGTCCATCGGGTGTGGGGCTTGCCAAGGGAGGGACTTGCCGGCCACCCCTGTCCCTAACTGGAACAGGAGACCCATAGCGGGGAGGACCAGTGGGAGAGAGGAGCTTCAGGAGGTTGGGTGGCCAGCCCTGACCCTATTGAAGTAGGGGGAGTGACCAGGGATGGGGCTGGCCAGGGTGAGGAGCTGGGAGCTGATCTGGGTGGTGGGGACCCATTGAGTGTGGGGTCAGCCAGGGGACAGCGGCCACAGGAAGTTGGCCGGCTGGCCTCACTCTCTGATTGGGCTAATTCACTGGCTGCAGTGCATGTCATAGTGACTAGTCGTTCTGATCATTACAATTTTCCAGTAGCTGGCTTTTTTATATATATAGATGTTATTTTATATTTAACTAAAGGCCTGGTGCATGAATTCATACACCAGTGGGGTCTCTTTGCCTGGCATGTGGGGATCAGGCCAAAACCAACTCTCACATTCCCCAAGGGATCCTGGATTGAGAGAGAGCTCAGGCCAGGCCAAAGAACTCCACAGGTACACAATTGGAGCTGGAGAGGATCACAAGAGGATTCCAGGGCATGTCTGCCCTGTCTCTCCCAATACCAATAAGCCTGACCCCAGCAGCAAGCTAACTAACTTACCAGTCTGAATGTCTACCCCCTGGTGGTCAGTGTGTATCATAGCAACTGGCCAAATGGTCAGAGGGATAATTAGCATATTGGGCTTTTATATATAGAGAATATATATACTTACATATAATCCTATTTAATCATATATTTAATTACATATGAATTATACATGATTTAAATAACACATTAAATTTTGCAAAAATATTCCTTGTGTTTCCAAAGGCTTTTTAAAAACACATTTGATATTCAAATTATTCCATTTTTAGCACAGATCATCCCATCTTTCCTGTAATTTTTCTATCAGATGCTAACTTAACTCTGCCAAATCTTCAATTGCTAATGGCTTTAGTGTAAATTTAGTATAAATGGCTCTGGTATGTCACTATAATTACGTTCACTAGCATCATTTCAGTATTAGTTCTACATTGCCATCATTAACTGTTTGAAAATATGCAATTTTGTATAGTCTATATTATTTCTTGCACCTTTATACATACTTCACATATTCATATCTAACCACACACACACATACACACACACACACACACATAAAACTTATGTGATATGATAGATGGTAGTGTTTAAGCAGGAATGAACATTTAAGGAAGATGTAATTTTTTAAGTGATAATCTATTAGTATATATATATATATATATATATATATATATATAATATATATAGCAGTCTCAATTTTTACAAAGAAATTTAAATGATAGGACAAATTAATATTATCATTTTTATTTTACTTTTAAAGTTAAAAATATTTTCTTTCCAATAGTATCATTCACTTATATTTTTCCCTCCTCCTAGACTCACAATTCCTTAAGTATATTTTTAACGTGTGGAACATATACACAAACACACCTCACTTACATATAATACTACTAATTATGTCTTAAGTTATCCAGCAAGTAAAAGGAGACAGTATCATATATCTTTGACATACTGTATTCAATTAATTTGTATGTTTCTTAGCTTAGCATAAATTTGTATACCAGATGCCTTCTTGTAATTAACACACTGGGATTTGGGAGCTGTAGATTTTGCTAGTAACAAACTTTCCATCAAGTCGACATGATTTATACCTCCAGCACACTTTCAATGTATTTACATAATCAGTTCAGTTTAAACCCAGATTATATATTCTTCTTACATTTTTATAAGCAGTATCCCCTAAAGACAGTCAAAAGTGAATCAAGATGAACTTTACTTCTTTCTCCTTTTCTTCTAATCAAACACTTATCATGAACAGATAATCAAATCCTCTGATTACATGCATTTATTTTAAAAGAAAAAATATATGCTTTTATTTTTATAAATGATATATAAGACCATAACAGCAATACTTTAATTACTATCTACATGATCAGACAACTTATATGTGCATAGATTTAAATATTTGATAAGAATGTAATAGAATTTGGCCAAACCATTCTTTTGAAGCATTCCCATTAAACTACTAAGTAAACTGAAGTTCAAAAGATTAGATGACTGAGTAGGAGGCCTGAAGTTCCAGGCACAACAGTTTTTGTTTTGTTTTCTAGCTGTGTCTTTTTCTCCCAATCCAGGGGTTTTCCCACTCTAACACACTGTTATTGAACACAGGTAACTATAAAATTTATAAATATTTTTAAATTATCATACAATATAAAATGACATTTAATAAAAATATTTGCTGATAGATCTGTTATTTCTAAGAATATTTTAATGAAATTATAACTAATGTCATTTTTAAATAATATACATTAGAACAGTAAAATTATTTTATAATTGCATTTCTAAATGATTTTAGGTTGGGAAAATTTTAGCATATAACACATTGCAAAATTCTAGAATACGCATTTGACATAGAGTTCACATGTATATTTGGTTGTCATATATTATTAGAATTAAAACCTACATAATCACAAAAAGTATGTCTTAAAAATGTTGCCAATACTTTTGTTTTCTAGCCATGAAAATAATTGATGTAATGTGAAGTAAATTTTTTATGTATGAGAAATACCTGCATTAACATTTTTTAAGTTTCATTTTGTCTATCCTGCAATTTTTTTTTCTTAAGAAAACTGGACTAAAATAATCTCTTCATTTGCAACCTTTTAAAATATGACTATGATGAATTACCAAGCTATTTTTAAGGGCTGGAATATATTTTCAGAAGAACAATAATTTATAATCATTTAGTAGGAAAGAAGTTTGATACCTGCCTGCATCATGCTTTCTCAATGCTGTACAATTATAAAGAGGGTGAAGAGAGAGAGAAAAAAGTAGATTCTCAGGAAGCAGCAAGGGTGTATTAGAATTAGAGGGCACGGGGGTACTTTTCCGATGAAATGTCTCTTTTTTGGAAAGCCAAGTCAGAAACCACCCAGAGTTGAAAGATATGAATCTTCACTTCAGTACTGATTTCACAATTGTTCTGTTGCTAAGAAAAGAATCTGGGCTTCCAGATGTCACAGTGAAAGTGATAAGAGAATTTCTCACTTAAAATGAATCTCCATCCACCTTTTGTTATTTGACTGTTGTAGTTGGGTCTGCCTAAATTATCTTCTCTGATAATAAACTCTGATAACTAATAACATTGACTATGAAGCAAGCACTACTATAAATGCTGCATTTATTACCTCATTTACGTTTAGGCAGTTATATAATTGAGGTAATATTTTCAATAATGGCAAAAATATTCTAAATACTTAGAAATATATGTGATTCCCAAATAGAGAGATAAAGACTGAAAAAGTCTGTTAGGTATAAATATAAAACTGAATAATAAATGCTAAAATAAAACTTGATTTCTGGTATGGAATATTTAGAATGTGAAAAATTATAACTTACTGGTATAAAATGTCACCCAGAACCTGTGTCTATTTAAAACCAGTATATTTAGCAAGTTAATTTCTTGATTAGGAAATCACTTGTGTTTTTGATACCATAGAGAAATAACACAGATTGTCTGAGTTTTCACTTCATCAAGTTTTTAATTTTAGTATTGTGTATGCTTGGTTATAAAGATAATATTTATTTTGAAATTTTTAAGGTTCATTAAATATTTAAAGTTATTACATTCTTGATCTAGAATACCTGTTCTTTGTGTGTAATTACACAGTAATACTTTGACATTGAGAAACAAATTCATAATTACTGCTGATTTTCTCAGAGTTGTAGTTTAATTTTACTGATGGATATGATACAAAAAATAACAGCAACACTTTATTTAGAGAAGATAAAACTCAGAGCATTTTCCATCTTTAAATTTATCTAGGACTTGAAGCTATTCCCCCAAAACTCTATTAAGATGAAAGCACACTTACACAGAGTGCCTAATTTTCTGTATACGTACTACACTAGTTACAATCTGCTGTATTTGTGAGACATCTGGCAAAGATAGATGACTCTTGCTTTACAAAATAAATTGGAGGAAAAAAAATGTGTCAAAGTTATTGAGCAACTAATTTATTTGTTTTAACCTTCAGAATAATTGGTATAGAACATATTAATATTTAAAGGCCTGTATTATTTTCTACACATCTCATCACATATGTACATATGTATACTAGATTGTATATATATATACTAAACTGTAAGCTCCATAATCGAGAGCTAAGTCCATCTTTTAATCTTGTACTCTGAGACTTTAATATGCTGACACCTTATATGTGCTCTAGAAATATTAATTTTAAAAATGAATGAAGGAATTAAGTCACCTGGTTTTTGGACAAATGTAAATGTAATTCAATTATATTTTTATTCTGGTATTTTAGACCAGCGTAATAATGGCTTGTAGAATATTCCCATTTTATAGTGCACAAATTTTTAATATTACATGCATAATGAATGTAATGATATATATGCTGAATTACTTTTAAACCTTTAAGCAAATTCATCATTGATAATATAAAATTATAATGTTTAGGAAAACAGACAGGACTATGAATGCATTTGTATGTCATATCAACTATGTAAAATATAGTTAGAAAAAAACAAAACAGAAAGATGTGCCAAAAAATAATTTTCTTTATTATTTTATGTTCTTTTATCCTAAGATTAGCATTTACTGCTTTATAAAAATACTAGGGGCCCAGTGCATGAAATTCATGCATGGGGGTATGCACACTCTCCAATCTGGGACTCCTCAAAGGATGTCCTGGTAGGATTGGGCCTAAATGGGCAGTAGGACATCCCTCTCACAATCCAGGACTGCTGGCTCCCAAATGGTCACCAGCCTGCCTTCCCGATTGCCCCTAACCACTTCTGCCTGCCAGCCTGATCACTCACTAACCACTCCCCTGCCAGCCTAATTGATGCCTAACTATTCGCCTGCCAGCCTGATTTCCCCTAACTGCCCTCTCCTGCAAACCTAGTTACCCCTAACTGCCCTCCCCTGCAGGCTTGGTCCCTCCCAACTGTCCTCCCCTGCTGGCCTGATTGTCCACAACTGCCCTCCCTTGCAGGCCTGGTCCCTTTCAACTGCCCTCCCCTGATGGCCATCTTGTATCTAAATGGGGGCAGTCATCTTTGACCCCAGGGGGGCAATAAACTTGTATGTTGGAATGATGGTCAATTTGCATATTACTCTTTTACTAGAGGCCCAGTGTACAAAATTCGTGCACGTGGCATGGAGGTGTTCCTCAGCCCATCCTGTATACTCTCCAATCTGGGACCTCTTGGAAAATATTTGACTGTCAGACATCCCTCTCACAATCTGGGACTGCTGGCTCCCAACCACTCACCTGCCTGCCAGCCTGATCACCCCCTAAATACTTCCCTACCAGCCTGATCAATGCCTAACTGCTCCCCTGCCAGTCCAATTGCCCCCAACTGCCCTCCCCTGCTGGCCTGGTAACCCCTAACTTCCCTCCCCTGCCAGCCTAATCCCCCCCAATGGCCTGGATGCACCCCAAATACCCTCCCCTGTTGCCCTGGTCCCCTCTAACTGCCCTCCCTCCTCTGCTGGCCTGCCCCCCACCAACTGCCCTTCCCTGGTGGTCCAGTTGCCCCCAACTGCCCTCCTCTGCTGGTCTGGTCTGCCCAAATGCCCACCCCTGCTGGCCTGGTCACCCACAACTACCTTCCCCTGCCAGCCACCTTGTGGCAGCCATCTTGACCACATGGGGGCAACCATCTTGTGCAAGGGCATGAGGGTCAATTTGCATATTACCTCTTTATTATATAGGATTTGATAGGATAGAGGCCTGGCGCACAGGTAGAGGGTGGCTGGTTTGCCCTGAAGGATGTCCTGGATCAAGGTGGGGGGTCCCTTGGGACACGGGGCAGCCTGGGTGAGGGGCCGGTGTGGTTTTCAGACCAGCCATGCCCCCCAGCAATTCAAGCAGAGGCCTTGGTATCTGAAATTTATTTATCTTCTATAATTGAAACTTTGTAGCCTTCAGTGGAGGCCTGAGCCAGCCAGGGTTTGCAGGAAGCTTGGCTTCCTCCATCACCAGGGAAACCTAAGCCTCCTGTTTGCTCTGTGGCTGCAGCCATTTTTGTTGGGATTTATTTACTTTCTATAATTAAAATTTTGTAGCCTTCAGCAGAGGTCTGAACTGGCTAGGGTCTGCAGGAAGCTTGGCTTCTTCCATTGCCAGGGAAATTGAAGCCTCCCGCTCGCTCCATAGCCGTAGTCATCTTGTTTTAGTTGATTTGTATATTCACTCTTGATTGGCTAGTGGGTGTGGCCTGTGGATATAGCAGAGGTACAGTCAATATGCATATTACTATTTTATTAGATAGGATTGTCATCCTCATAATTGGCCATAAAAAGCAGTACTGATAGTATAAAATGTTTAAAAAAATGAAATTTGGGGATCATTACATACCATCCACTGAATTGCTTATCTAATCTGTTACATAATATCTGGACTTTTTATTATTAGCTTCACATTAAAAGATTAGGTACAAGAAGGGTCATGATTCCAGTTGACATAAACATTGCTAGTGTATTCTTACTTCATGAATAATTTATAATCCATTTGAACCAAATGGGCTCCAGAGCAATATTACAATTAACATTCTGTTGTTTCACGGATTTTGTTTAACTGCATTTAGGAATACTGTTTGTAATGGGTACCTAACATGCCACTCCATATTCTTTTAATAATAATTTTTAAAAAGCTCAATAAATTAGAATAGTTACTTTTTATTAATAGCCTAGCAGGTGAACAAAGCAAAGCATATGAGAGGAAAGTTTAAATGTTAAGAATCAATACATATATAATTAACTAGAGCCCTGGTGCACGAAATATGTGCACTAGGTGGCGGTGGGTAGTCCCTCAGCCTAGCCTTCTCCCTCTCACAACCCAGGAGCCCTCAGGGGATGTTCTACTGATGACTCTGTGGGAGGCAACTGGCTGATCAGGGGAAGGCACCACCCACATCACCCCGCTGCTGCTGTCACTGCTAGTCACCACAGTCACCAACGTGGTTTCATCAACATGGACTCCATTCCCTTCTCCATGAAAAAATGACAACTTTCTTGAGGCATTTTCAAGATATATCTTTTATAGGATGTAATATTTCTTTCTTTCTTTTTTTTTATCCTCACATGAGGATATTTTCCTAATGATTTTTAGAGAGCGTGGAAGAGAGAGAGAAAGACAAAGAGAAACATCAATGTGAGAGGCACATTTCAACTGGTTTCCTCCTACATGAGCCCTGACATGGGCCCCAGCCAGAAAGGAGCCTGCAACCTAGGTACATGCCCTTGATCAGAATCGAACCAAGTCTCCTTGAGGATTTGTGTCTCCTCTCCAGCCCTAGCAGCCCAGCACCACGACTGCAGGGCTAGAGTTGGGGCCCCAGCCTCTACATGTTATTCTCTCAGGCTCTGGGCCCGAGCCTGACCCCTCCTTCTAAGCTGGTCATGACTGTTATGGTGCCCTGACCTAATTTGCATATTACTTCTTTATATACACACTAGAGGCCCGGTGCATGAAATTCATGTATGGGGGGGTGTCCTTCAGCCCAGCCTGCTCCCTCTCCACATAGGATCAGGCCTAAATGGGCAGTGGGACATCCCTCTCACAATCTAGGACTGATAGCTCCCAACTGCTCACCTGCCTGCCTTTCTAATTGCCCCTAACCACTGTTATGCTCAGATTTCAAGATCCCCAAAGACCACCAGGGAGCTGAGTCTAATGCAAAAACAAAGAGCCTTTATGCAAGCCCAGGTTTGGCTCTCTGCCTCCACCATCGCAGTGGCAGGATGCAGGAAGAGAGCGAGTCTTGAGAGCACAAAGGTTTTATATGGCTAGTCATGTGAGTGGGCGCAGGTGGATGAGGTGAGGACAATGATTGGTCAGTCTGGGCCAGGGTTTTATTCCAGGATTTTACAGAAGGGATTTACAGCAGGGATTTATGGCAAGAACTTACTGCAGGGAATGATTAACTCATTCCTGGGTCTGAGCTATGCCCTGCTACCTCCTGATTAGTCAAGGGTGGCGGATGGGGAACCCAGACATTTCTAGCATTCTTGTGGTGTTTCCCGGAAAAGAAATGAGGTCAGGGACACAGCTTTACAAGATGGAGGATAGTCAGTCCCGCTTTGTCCTTTCACCACTTCTGCCTGCCAGCCTGATCACCCCCTATCTACTCCCATGCCGGTCTTATTGATGCTTAACTGTTCCCCTCCCAGTCTGTTTGCCCCTAACTACCTTACCTGTGGGCCTAGTCACCCCTAACTGCTTCCCCCTACAGGCCTAGGTCCCAGCTGCCCTTCCCTCCAGGCCCAGCCATCCCCAACTTCTCTCCTCTGCCAGCCTGGTCACTCCTAACTGCTCTCCCCTGCAGGCTTGATCACCCCCACTGCCCACCCTTGCAGGCCTGGTCCCTGCCAACTTTTCTCCCCTGCTGGCCATCTTGTGGTGGCCAACTTGTGTCCACATGGAGGCAAGATCTTTTGACCACATTACTCTTTTATTAGGTAGGACAGAGGCCTGCTACATGGGTGGGGGCCAGCTGGTTTGCCCTGAGGGGGTTCCAGATCAGGGTGGGTGTTGCCTTGGGGCATGGGGTGGTCTGGGCAAGGGGCCTGTGATGGTTTGCAGGCTGGCCCTGACCCCCGGCGACCCAAGCAGAGGCCCTGGTATCTGGGATTTATTTATTTTCTACAAGTGAAACTTTGTAGCCTAGAGTGGAGCCAAGCCTTCTGCTCCCATAGCCATTGAAACTTTGTTGCCTTAAGCAGAGGCCTGGGTCCAACAGGATGTGTGGAAAGCTTGGCTTCCTCCATCACCATGGGCAACCCAAACCTTTCTCTCTCCTGCTCTCTCTGTGGCCGTAGCCATCTTGGTTGGGTTAATTTGCATACCCTCTTTGATTGGCTGGTGGGTGTCGCTGGTGAGCGTGGCTAGTAGGTGTAGCAGAGGTAAGGTCAATTTGCATATTATTCTTTTATTAAGTAGGATATAGATAATAAGGAATATAAAATACTGTATTTGCATCTAAAGAGACCCCCCCAAAATATATACATACAACAAACAACAAAAAACAACAAAAACACAGCTTTATAGGTCTTAATAATAATCCTATCGCTCAATTCTTACCAATTTGCTTTACCACATTAAGGGAAAATCAGGTGACATTACCCTTCCTTTTTTTTTTTTTCTTTAATTATTTTTTAGAGAAAGAGGAAGGGAGAGGGAGAGCTAAACATTGATAGAGAGTGGAACACAGATCACCTGCTTCCTGCATTCCTTCCCCTACTGGGGATTGAGCCAACCACCTGGGCATGTGCTTTGATCAGTAACTAATCAGCAATCTTTCAATGCAGAGGACAAAGCCCAATCAATTAAGTCACACCAGTCAGGGCACCTTAATCTTTTATTTTAAAAACCTTCTCAAAACCATAAACAGGGGGAAAAAAGAAAGATTACTTTTTAAGCATATGTATTATGGACAAAAAGGGGTCACATGCTAACCTGACTAGCTCTGGCAAGTCCTGAGTGGTGGTCTTGCAAATTCAGAGACCTAAAGTAACCACAAAGAATGGTCTGAAATTAAAACTTTTTAATTAAATAGCAGTCTATGTTGGATAGTGGGGAACTAGGCTGGTATATTTCCCTAATAAAGATAAAAGTTGATCTTAACTGATCCTATTGTCTTTGTACATTTCAGATAATATACTTTTGGAATGTCAGGGTAATTTGTAACTTCCCTTTTTTTCCAGATCCCTCAGGGGCACAACTTAGACAATTTATAAAAATAGGTGTAAAACCACCATTCCCAAAGCATTATAAACTAAGATTGTGCTTCAGGGCAACAGTCAACAGTTTGGCTCAAATAAACTCACAATTCTTTACAGGTTTGAATGTTTCTTACATTAACAGTATTTTTGTATGGACTTTATTTTATTATTATCGATATTTTATAGCTTGAAACACAAGGAAGAATATGAGAAGAAAAAATAGTATTAACTTAGAAATAGCAATAAAAATTAAAAAATTCTACAACAGACATATAACAAAAAAGAAAAAGAATACTCTTCTTTGTCCTCCTTTCCCCCAACAAAAGGCAGATCAACAACATATCTCAGTTAAATTACAAATTGTTACCAAAGAAAATTCAGAGAGACTCAAGGCATTGTAAGGAACCTTGAACAGTCTACTATGCATTATCCATTTTACTTTTCATTACACAAATGAAGCTTGAGGCTTTGAGGTTTTACGATGTAAAATTCCAGATTAAACCTACTACATGATGATCACTAGGTATAACCAAAGATTATATATTCAGCTTGCCTCCAACATTTTTTGTATCTGCACAGAATCTTTAAAAAAAACCTCTGTTACTACCAAATATATGGTCAAATTAAGGAGATATACTTTTCAATTTCTTCAAAAAAAAGTCTAGATTATTAATTTTTATGGAGCTGTTGAATGACACTAAAAATGTTCAAAATGTATTTTTTAAACACACACTATTGATCAAATCCTATCTGACTGCTCTATAATTGCTAAATAGAAATACACTTGGTTCTAAGTTCATGCATCAACCACTATAACTAAAGGTGTAATATAAACTCATTTATAAATTCAATTTGAGGTCTGATTTTTAAATATTTTTGAAGGTTTCTTCTCATCCCTTTATTTAAGATCACCACATTCTACTTCACATCTCTTGCTTTCTTTTATATTAATGAAAAGCCTTTTTGTAATATTTTCTCTCACATGGCAAAGGGTAGACTTAAAAAAAAAAGCCATCCTAATAGAGTGATGATGTGTCTAAAAATATAAATTTCACTTTCAAAATTCTGCAACCTACTTTTAGGTGTAGAGCTTCCTGGGGACAATGAATAGTCTTTTCATTAGCTTCTTCATGCATCCTCTAAGCAATTCTGCTCTTTTCAAGACCACAACCACTTTTGTCCAAGCCTAGGATGTTTCTCTATGTTAAATCACCAAATATAATATATATTTCTCATCATTGATATCTTCCACATGAAACCATGGCTGTATGGCTGTATTGATATATTTGTATAGTGTTTATAGTTCATATTTCCTCTCATACACATTTATCTTATTTCATCCTTGCAAGCATCCAGTGAGTCAGAAAACTAATTTTCTAGAATAAAATAAATTCAAAGATCACTTAATCCCGAGATTGTTCGCTCATCTGAAGGTCACAGTCTCCATGCAGGACCTCATAAAATGTATAGCTCATTTCCCCAGGGAAAAAAATGCATTTAAAAATGCACACAAATTTATAATCCCAGAGGATGCATAGATAATCTAAATTGTCATATTAGGATCTTATCTACATAATCACTCATACCCAGCAGAGTTTACTCACCTTAAGTTTCATGTCACTCATTAATGGTACTGAAGATTACTTGAAAGCAAGTAAGAAAAAAATTTGGAGGGAGTAGAGGAACAGAGAAGTTATCTTTGAGAATACATTAATCTCCCACCTTAACGAGCTAAGATTTTAAATGCTTTCCTAATCCTGATTAGGAAACACACGGCAGGATGCATGAGAAAAGTAGAACTTTTTTATTGGACATCTTTTGGACTGAAATGACAAAAGAAATATCCTGTAATTACTTTGTTGATAAATTCATCCCAGAGAGTACAGACTAATACTTAATAATCGTGGAAGCACATTAGAATCTTCATGGGAGTTAAAAAAAAAAATTGGTCTAAGTCCCCACTTCATGATAGATCCTGATTGAATTGCTACAAGATACGGTTTTGACATCATCACTGTGTTTCTAATGCTCCCCAAAAGATTATAATTGCAGAACTGAGGACCACTGCTTCTACAAGAATCAAAAAGAGAGGACTTTGAGCTTAATTTTAATGAATAATCAGTATGCTAGTATGCAGTCTAGAAAATAGATCACCATTTCACATTGTAGTTCAAATTAACAAGTAGAAGGGTCTTCAAATAAATATTATTGAATTAGTCAAAACCTACTTAAATTAAAAAAAAAATTAGTCTGATGGCCAAACAGATTAAGATCATATAAAAGGAACAGTAACTATTATAATTCCTAATATCCCCCAATGAGATTTGAAATGTTTAATTATGGAAAATACTTGAGATAGAAATATATATTTAATCTAATTATTTTCAGTGCTTTATTATTTAATTAACAGACATGTTTAAAAGGCTATTATGCCAGACACTGTTATAGCTGCTGACAGCACAGCAGTCAAGCAGATAGACAAAACTATCTTACTTCCTGGCATTTACACTTTCAGGAGCCAGACAGACATTAAAGATGATAAATGCATACAACATATAGTAAGTTATTAATTATAAGTACAGGGAAGAAAACAAAGCTAAGAAGGAAAACACAACTGTGGGGATAAGGAAAGGGCCTGTAATTTTAGAAAAGATACAAGGGAAAAATCTCATTGAAATGGTAATTTTGAAATTCAGAACCAAAGGAGGGTACTAATGCCAAAAAAAAAAAAAAAAGGCTGATACATACATTGAACTCTCTCCTTTCCACTTGTAAAGAAACAGTCTTATAATGACTATCATAATATTCAAATCAACTCTCTAGTTTTATTTTTTTTAAACTAGAGAAAATCAACTCACAGCTTTAAATGAGAAAAAACTTTGATTTGTTCTGCTCGTAAGGCTTCTACATACATTTAATTTCAGTAATACATGAGAGTAATTTGATTTGATTGCCAACTAGTATCATTGCCTCAGAAAATTTGGACATTCAGGAACCTTTGGGGAAAATTGCCAGAAAATGGAACTTAGAGGTAGAATCCAGAAAATTCAGAGCAAAACACCAAGAACTTTCCATTTATAAAGCAGGTCTTCAAAATTCATTAATTACACTAGGCGGTCAAGAGAACAGTTCCTTTAATTAGCATTTTACAAAGGAAGTATATGAACTCACAGAAATAAAGCTAAGTACCAAGGATCTGTGTATGAAAATCTTTGTCCTAATTCATGTATTTTCCATTTCATTTTACCGCCTCCTCGAAAGGAGCTGCTTTTCACCTCATAGAGAACCACTCTGGCTAGGGTGTCAGGAGCTGAAACTGAGTCCTGCTCTTAGTGTTAATAGGGGTGAGATATGAGTTGCTGAGCTGCCTGTAAAGCTGTCTTGTAATACTGGTTACATGCTACAACACCGGCTCTGTGTAGACATCCAGCAATTCTCAATTGTTCAGACACCCCGCCAATCTAAATACAACAGCTGTCATAGCTGGAGATGTTAGGGTACTATCAGAAATTGTAGTCTTGCCAAAGGAAAAAAGGGAAACCCTTCAAAGGAACAAGCATTCAACTTGAGTATTAACGAATTTGTCTGCTAGAAGACTATTCATGTCCTCCACTCTGGTTTCTCAGTGTGATTAAGGAAGTCTAATTCAAATTCATTCAGCCTATGTAAGGAACTGCAAAAGTGCTGTTGTCGTCAGTGGTGACAGTATTCCAAAGAGAGTCCATTAGACTTTACTATTTTTAAAGTTTAGGGTTCATTATATATGATATTTTCAGCTGGCACACATATTCAAGCCTTCATGAAGGAGCTGTATAAAACAAGGGATTCTCTTTGAGCTCCACTGATCACTGAAGAATGCTGACTGCCAAGCTGCCAGTTGTGTTCTCAAAGAATAGACATATCAGCTACTGAATCAAAGAGCTGTGAAGTTCCCACCTGCCACCAGTGGGTAATCAGAAACAACTAAAAGATATAACTTCAGAAAGCCAGATATAGGGTGCTGGACTGCTAGAAAACTTACATATTTTGCAGGCCTCACCAGGCAAGCCATGACTTACAGAAAGCGTACTCTACAAAGCTGCATCTTTCTCTAACAGAACAACAGAAATTTGAAAACATTATAGTCACAAATTCTCCAAGTGATAAGTTCTATGTTATCCAAAAAAATGTAATTTTTGTTGAGCTATAGATCATAAGTCATTGCTATCCTGAGGAAGGGAATGTGTTCACCGAGTATAAAAATAATTAGGAAAAGATTCATAATGACATTATGCTTTCTAAAACAGAATAAAAATTAGATAATGCTATAATTAGATGTATCAATAAGCAAAAAAGAATCAACAAGAAGGAACTGTAAAATAATAATGAGGAAATCAATAACTCACAGCCTTGAGAAAAGTCATCTATAAAGATAATTTTACTCTTATTACTCCCAAGGTGATATAAATAAATAACATTGAACCAAGATACCATTAAAAGACAAATACACAGTACAAAGGTAATTGATTGCTAGCAGCAACATTGGTTTTATAAACACTTTGTAGAAGAATATGAAGATTCTCTATGAATCCAGGAGAGTAAGAGGGAGTGGGTACTATTAAAGCTTTAAGTTGTTGTTTTTTTTTAATTTTGAGATA
>JAAGEH010000226.1:38880737-38885650 GCA_011751065.1 Lasiurus cinereus
CATGGAACAGACTGATGAATCTCTGAGGGAAGGGAGGAGGAGGGGCAGGAAGAGATTAACCAAAGAACTTATATGTCCATATGCATAACCCATAGACACAGACAACAGTGTGGTAAAGACTGGTAGGGCGAGGGGGGGCAGGGGGGAGACAGAGGGGGCTTCGAAAGGAGTAGGAATGGAATGAAAGGGATGAATGGGGAATAAAGATAAGTTTTATAAAAGGAAATAATGTACATTGAATTAATCCATTTTAAACTTTCTTATATATAGTCCATGTCTAATGTACTATTTAATCTATAAATAAATACTGACCAGAGGCCCAATGCATGAAATTCAGACTGCCCTCTTATAGTCTGAGAGCCCGCAGGGAATGTCCGACTGCTGGGCTGAAGCCCGCTCCCCGAGGGAAGCGGGCCTCAGCCATCAGTCATATATCCTTAGCACTGCCGTGGAGGTGAGAGATGCTCCCACCGCTGCCCTGTACTCACCAGCCATGAGCCAACCTTCTGGCTAAGGGACGCTCCTCCTGTGGGCATGTACTGATCACCAGGGGGTAGCTCCTGCATTGAGCATTTGCCCTTGATGGCCAGTGAGCATCATTGCGACTGGTTGTTCTGCTGTTCAATCTATTTGCATATTAGCCTTTTATTATATAGGATATTCTTAAATTTATCAAGCCACCCCTACTAGCCTTAAATTAATCTCTTTTAGCACTCATTCCAAGGGTACCTTTCAGTAGGTCAGCACTGCCTTAGAAATGCTATCACTGACTAAGTACTAACTGCTCTTTAACCAATCAACAATTTTTCTACCTCTTCAATTGCCTGTGATTCTGGTTTTGTGCATTTTCACACCTTAGCAACATTAGCACTTTTGGTGGCCTCTTATGCTTTAAACTTGTGCTAATCTCTATATTGCCAACAACAAAAGTACTCTCCCTTTGGTTGTTGCCTGAGAAATGCTTTTTGTCATGCTGAGGAATCTGCATGAAAGAGTTGTCAGGGGAAAAACTGAAGTTTTTGTTTTTTTTTTGACATCTGAGACATAGTTCCTATCAAGAACCAAATTGGTCAAGATGGGATATGTTTCTCTCTTTAAAAATAAACAGTGTTTAGAGCCCTAAAGTACAAGTAGAGAAAGCAAAATGTTGTTAAATTTTCTAAGATGAAAGACAAATAATTTAAGGCTATAATCAAGAGAGTCAAAATGATTGAGGATAAATAAAATATAAATTTAATAAGTGAGGGAACTAACAGTTTGGGAGAAAATCCACATAATTGTGTTGAATGATTGCCATCAGAGCCATTGAAGTCAACCTGGTGGAGAACTAATTGGGAAAAAGGATGTCCTAGGTAATGGAAAATATTCAGTTGACATTAGTGAAGGATAAAAAATGGCAAAAGACTCAAAAATAGTTAGGTTTTTTGTTGTGCTATTTCTGTTTTGTCATTGTTATTATTTTTATTATTTTTTTAAATCTGTTTTAATAAAGCTTTTATTTTTAATAAAACTATAGTTCAGAAGTTACATTAAAGAAAATGCCAAATCAATTTCTAGCAATTATTATGGGGGAAATCTACATATATAAATGCCTAAGTGACTGTCACAACTGAAACAACCAAACAGGCTATGTAGGGCAACCAGGCTGGCAGGGGGGTGAAGGTTGACCAAATGACTGAGCAGCAGGCTGTGTGGGGCGACCAGGCCTGCAGGGGCGTTAGTACGGACTGAGCAGCAGGCTGCATTGGATGATTAGGCTGGCAGGGTGGGCAGTTAGGGGCAACCAGGCTGGCAGAAGGGGACGGTAAAGGGCGACCAAGCTGCCAGGGGGTAGTTGGGGGTGACCAGGCCAGCAAGATGGGCAGTAAGGGGTAACCAGGCCAGTGGGGGTGGAGGGGGTAGGGAAGACAAGGCTGTTGGGGCAGGGGTAGTTGGGGGCAACCAGGCCATCAGGGGAAGCAGTTGGGGATGATCAGGTCATCAAGGTGCGGAGGATAGTTAGGTGTGATCAGGAAGGCAGGCAGGTGAGCAGTTATGAGCCTGTGGTCCCAGATTGTGAGAGAGTGAAGGCTGGGCTGTAGGAACGCCCCCCCCCCCGGCCCCATGCACAAATTTCATGCACCAGGCCTCTAAAACAATAAATAATTATGAGAGTAACAGAACAAAATTTTTCTTGTAAGAGACTCACATTTTAGTTAAGAAGTAGAAAATTTGAAATGGAATTATGACTGTTTACTGAACCACATGCAGCATGGCCAGGGGTGTACCTGAGGAGGGGCGATGAAGAATTAAAGAAAACAGTGAAGAGAATACAGTTGGGACCAGGTGGCTCACTGTGCCTGGATGAGGAAACAATGACACAGCCTGTAGGCCAAATCTTTATTTTATAGTCACATCACACAAAACAAAACAAGGGCAAGATGTTTACAATGTTCTTGAAAATTTCAAATCTGCTTCTTTCCTGTTGTTGCCATTTTCTGAACTCTATCAAGCATTGCTAGGGCAGTACTTGCTGCAATCCCCATAGCTCACATCCCTTAGCTACTGAGGACTGCAGGGTAAGACTATAAGGTCAAGCTTACAACCATAGCCTTTTGGCTATAATTGTGTTGGGAGGGCTTTGCCCTCAAAGCTGGGACTTGCTTGTGTCTCTGCTACAAGTCAGTCCAAGCCTTGATCCTGTCCAAACGCTGTAGCTGCTCTCCACAGTTTACTATGGGTTGGAGTTCCAAGAACACAGTGGAACTACACTGAAGGGAAAAAAGAAAACAGAGTTGGGAGGAATCAAAGAATAATATTTGTAAGAAAGCAATCTATAGGGGATAGGTGATAAGTTGGTTATCATAGCTGGTTACCAAATCGATTCAGATTTGCTCTTCTGAGTACAGGGTAGGATTATAGTTTTAAACTCCTTTGAAGTTAGGCTTATCCAAGTGATTTTACATGGCTAATGTAATGTGAAGGAAAGTGACATCCGTCACTCCCTGTGAATACTTTGAGTCAGTGGAGATTTGCCATGTCCTATCTCACTGTGGCAGTGGTCAATTCTTAGGGCCTCCTTGGAACCTGCATTAGATATGGTACATAAAATAAATTTTAGAATCTTGCGTTAAATTAACAATCTTTGAAGATTCTGAATTCAGCATAAACTAGTTCTCTTGACTAAAACATGAGCAGAGATACTAGGATGAGCCATAATGTTTTCAGAGTTTTAAACACTGCCAGCCCTTGAAATAAAGTACCTCAAGAAAGGAGAGAGGCAGAATCAAATGGAATGATTCTGCAATATTTATAGTAGCCTCATTTGCCAATACTGTAGATTAGCACAATACTAGGTTAAATGTCAATTATTATCTTCTAACAAAGATATGCTATTTTTTAATAAAATGTGTATATATAATATATATTTTATTTTATAGACCAATGGGACAGAACAGACAACTCAGAAATCAACCCAAACCACTATGCTCAATTAATATTTGACAAAGGAGTCAAGAACATACAATAGCATTGAGACAGTCTCTTTAATAAATGGTGCTGGGAAAATTGGACAGATACATGTAAAAAAAATAATGAAACTAGACCAACAACTTATACCATACATAAAAATAAACTCAAAATGGGTAAAATACTTAAATGTAAGATGGGAAACATAAATATCTTAGAAGAACCCATAGGCAGCAATATATCAGACATATCTAGTAGTAATATGTTTACCGACACATCTTCTAGGACAATGGAAACTAAGGAGAAAATAAACAAATGGGACTCCCTCAAACTAAAAAGCTTCTGTACAGCAAAAGAAACCATCTACAAAATATCAAAAATGCCTACTTCATGGGAGAACATATTTTCCACTGTAACATCCAATAAGGGTTTAAATTCCAAAATTTATAAGGAACTCATGCAACTTAATGAAAGGAAGATAAACAATCCAATCAAAAATGGGCAAAGGCACTACCTAAATAAGCATTTCTCAAAAGTGGACACACAGAAGGCTAGAGGACATATGAAAACATGCTCAAAGTCACTAATTATCTAAGAGGTGCAAATCAAAATGACAATGAGGTACAGTCTCACACCTGTCAGAATGGCTATCATCAACAAATCAACAAAGGACAAGTGTTGGGGAGGATGTGGAAAAAAGTGAACCCTCATGCACTTCTGGGGGGAGGCAGACTGGTGCAGCCTCTAGGGAAAACAATATGGAGTTTCCTCAAAATATTAAAAATGGATCTCCCATTTGACCTAGTAATTCCTTCTAAAAATATATCCCAAGACCAAAAAACACCAATTAGAAATAATATATGCACCCCTATCTTCATAGCTGCACATTTTACAATAGCTAAGTTTTAGAAACAGCCTAAGTGCCCAACAGCAGATGAGTGGATTAGAAAAACTGTAGTACATCTACACAACGGAATAAGACACTGCTGTAAAAAATAAAGAACTCTAACCATTTACAATAGCATGGATGGAACTGGAGAGCATTATGCTAAGTAAAATACGCCAAAGAAAGATAAGTATCAAAAGAGCTCATTCATTTGTAGAATATAATGAATAAAGTAAACTGATGAACAAAACTAGATCCAGAAACATCAAACAGACCATCAAACCTCAGAGGGAAGGCAGGAGGCTGAGCATTTAATGATTTTAGAGAGGAAGAGAGAGATAGAAACATCAATGATGAGAGAGAATCATTGGTTGCCTTTTGCACATCCTCTACAAGGGATCAAGCCTACAAACCAGGCATGTGCCCTGACTGGGAATTGAACCATGACCTCTTGATTCATAGGTCGACACTGAGCCACACTGGCCAGACACAACCAAAGGAAGTGTATGCATGCATATAAACCTAACCCAAGTATATAAGACTGTAGGTGGGTAAAGCATGTGCTGGGGGGTGGAAAAGA
>JAAGEH010000226.1:38885660-39012199 GCA_011751065.1 Lasiurus cinereus
GAAAAGAGACATACACAATATTTCCAAAAATAAAGAATTTAAATTAAATTGTATATATATAAAACAAATGAGTAAAGTTCAGAATATAACGTGGGAAACATATATTTATAAAATCACAATACATTGATAAAGGTTTACATATATATATTTACTTGTGTTCATGTTTGTATAGTTTGTATATTTACTTGTGTTCCTGTCTGTTGAGTTTTCCTTCATTTCTTTTATTTTTATTTTTATTTTGAGCAGTTCTTCTTTGAGAATTAAAATCATAATTTTAAGAATTACAATCATAGTTAAAAGTTCAGGTGAATAAAGAAGATGTGATACATATACATTGTCAATATATTTCTTAGCCATAAGAAAGGATAAAATACTGCCATTTGTGACAACATGAAGGACCTTGAGAATATTATACTAAGTAAAATATGTCAGTCAGAAAAAAATAAGAATCGTATGATTTCACTCATATGTGGGATATGAAACTGAAACTCATAGACATAGACAATAGTATAGTGGTTGCCAGAGAAAACAGGGGGTGAGGGTAGTAAAGTGTAAAGAAGACCAAATATATGGTGACAGAAGATGATTTGACTTTGGGTGGTGGGCACAAAATGTAATATGCAGTTCATATATTATAAAAAATTTAAATGCAAAACCTATTATGATCCTTTTAACCAATGTCATCCACTACATTTAATTAAAAAATAAAATAAAAATAATAAAGTGGAATCTCAACAGAAGCCTGTTGCTAATAATAAGGTCTTCTCAGATATGAATTCCCATGAACTTTGAGAGAAGAAAGAAATGACTTCTTTATGCCCCATTTCTGTTAAAAAAAAAATGCCCACCGTGTCTGGCCAGTGTGGCTCAAGAGGTCATGGTTCAATTCCCAGTCAGGGCACATGCCTGGTTTGTAGGCTTGATCCCTTGTAGAGGATGTGCAAAAGGCAACCAATGATTCTCTCTCATCATTGATGTTTCTATCTCTCTCTTCCTCTCTAAAATCATTAAATGCTCATCTTATTTTCTTTCTTATTTTTTATTATTTTTATTCCACAAATCAACCACTTATAACAAAATGTTATAAAATGTAAATGCCAAGACTACATTAATTTTCTGTGTAATACATACAAACATACCAATACTATATTAAGAATTATATTCTATATGTTCATATTGAAAGGAGTTTTTAGGGGTAAAGTAGACAAGTTTAGGGCATTTTAGGAATTAGGGAGTCCCTGGGGGAGAACTGAAGGGCTGCAAAGCAAGGAACTGCCAGAAGGCATATCTTCACAGAATAAGGGAGCTGACAAAAGGTATACATTTACAGAAAAAAGGAGAGGAAGCCTCTCATTCACAGAATAAAGGGGAAGGTCACTGGGAGTAGAAAAACAAAAAGGAGAAAAAGAGGGAACCTCACATGAAGTTTGAGCTCTGAAGCTGCTATAGTGACCAATCAGAGGGGATATCAGGACACAAAGAACTGCAGCCTTTATAAACCTCAGGAAAGAGGGACTTAGTGGGTCCCTCTCCTCTTCCTCATGTGGGAGTCTGTGCTTGTGTCCTAATAAATTTCCACTTTTTCCAATACTACCTTTTGTCCATGGCTTCATTCTTTGAATCCACCTGGACAAGAATCTGGGAAATCACCTTTGCATCCTGCCTAAAGAAAAAAACATGCATTCCAGTTTAATTTTTGTGTTTCAATATAATACCTCTCTTTTACATATGATGGTATTACAGTTGTTATTGAGGGTCTGTGCAGAGGGATAGAAGTGAGGCTCTTGTCATCCACGTTGGAAATGTTAACACCAGTAATTCCTTCCCTCATTAATGCATTTCTCAGTATCTCAGTTTCTACTTTGGGTTTTAAATGCATGTTTATAGATAATAGACAGGTTATAGGAAAAAAAAGTCTTACTCTTCTATATCCTGAAAGAGATGAACTTATTCCAAACACAGAGTTTTAGAAACACCTTGGAATTTAACTTCATTACTAGTAAAAGACATGCACAATATGTGGGGCAAAAGTAGGTTTTTGCCATATGGAAAAAAATTAAAGTATAATAACGCAAGAATGAACTGAGTTTTGCTTACTCACAACTGTGAATCTACCTTTGCCCCATCCCGTATATCCCATAATAACTTAGTTGATTGGACTCAATGATCTGAAAAGAAAAACACTGTTACATTCCAGCAAACAGAACGCTACAGCACTGTGATTGAATAACTGTGACCATGTGTCTGACAATTAATGCACATTTGTTATGAATAATGAGAAAATTGCAGGGAAAAATTTTCATAATTAAAAGAAAATATTCAATGTCTTTCAATTCCCTACCAGATATACAAATCACAAATAATGTTTGCTTAAGGAAGCTGAGGAACCTGACATATGTTCTTACACATCTCACTTGCAAATACTGGTGAGTTCACTTATCATATCTATTAATTAGGTACAAGTAGAGAGGAATAAAGCATCATGTATAATAATAATCAGTCCATTAAAAATTGAGTGTGAAATAAAGATGTTTCATTTTATCAAGACAGAGTAAAAATTTAGAAGGCAATTTTGCACAGCTTGGTCAAGGTTATAATCTTGATTTTTCACACTGTTTAACTATTTTAAAACTGGGACTGTCATGGTAATTCACTATCTTTTCAAATAATAATAAAATCAATCCTTTTTATTCCTACAAGACAATGAGTGGGACAAGAAAAGATCTTGCTAGTTTTCCTTTTCTGGGTAGATTTTTCTTTCATGGACAGAAAAAATATGAACTCTTATCTCTTTACCTCTAGCCTTCCAGCTTCCTGATATTACAAATGCAACAAAATATCCACATTGTCAGACAAGAAGCCTGAAAGGGATTTCATATGGTGAAATCAGTTAGATAAACTTTTGAGGACAAAATGGCAATGTAAAAATATCCTTTAGCAGCTCTGCCAGTATACAATAAATCTAGGTCATTCTATTCAGCAGGACAAGTTATTAGAAGTCCTCTGTTATTTCTTCCACATGAAAGGCAACCCCACAAAATTGGATGACCTATGAATTCTCTTTTGGGGGAGGAAACATGCTCTAGAAATTCCATTAAGTATATATATACTATGACCTAGGTACAAAAATTTGACTAGCCCAAACATGTTACAAAATAACATCCTATATAATAAAAGACTAATATGAAAATTGACTGAACAGCAGAATGACTGGTCACTATGATGTGCACTGACCACAAGGGGGCAGACACTCAGCACAGGAGTTTCCCCCTGGTGGTCAGTGTGCTCCCACAGGCGGAATGTCACTCAGTCAGAGGCTGGGCTCACAGTTGGCAAGCGCCATGGTGGTGACGGGAGCCTCTCCCATCTCCACAGCAGTGCTGAGGATGTCTGACTGCTGGTTCCCTGAGGGGAGCAGGCCTAAGCTGGCAGTCAGGCATCCCCATTCTGACTGCGAGAGGGTGAAGGCTAAGGGACCCACCCCCAGTGCATGAATTTCATGCACCAGGCCTCTAATAATAAAATAAAACGAAGAGTTTCAGGTATCTAGCACTAATATATGCCAAATAGAGTGCTTGACAAAATTTTTAAAAGATATAAATAATGCCAATTCCATTGTAACAAGCCTTTTGGAGTTTAGGGGGGATGGGTCTTAGCAGATACTGCTTCATAGACCCATAAATATATAGGTATAAGTAGAAAAGGGGTGTGTGTGTGCACGTACACGTGCACACGTACACATATACTCATAAATATAACATTTAAGGAACACAGAGAAATCAAGTATCAATCAACTAAAGACCTTCTCTTCCTGACTTACTTTCTATAAAACCACCTCTCCTGTTTTTTCTTCATGAGCTGTGAACATAAGAAGAAGGTTGCCATTTTGGATCTCAAACACTTAAGGGGTCTCTGAAGCAATTATTTTTTGCAAAGCATTGCCAGAACCAACATCTGAAAATTTCTGGGAAGTGAAATACAGGACACCAAACACAAAGCCATCAACTCTGTGGCTTGGACATTTAAAAGCATCCTCCTCAACTGAGCTTAGATATGGTAATTCAAAATTTACACAAAGCTTATGAGAGAACCTTTTACAATAAAGGCTGAGAAAGCTGTTTGCTATTTTTAAAAGGACTCTGACCACCTGGTATAATTTGCAAAAGCCTAAAGTTTCTGGAGAAATAAAACTACCTGATTACTTAACTACTAGGAACATCTGAAATATGTACCTCAAAAGTAATAGCAGGAAAGGTGACTCCAAATCCTCTAGAAAAGATTGATTTAGGAAGATAATGTTATAACTGTAAAAGCACAGCACCATTTGAAATGTGCGGACTCAACCAGAACAATCATATAATGATTTAGTTTATACAGACAGTCCTTGGGTTAAATTGGACTCGATGTATGTTGTTTCATGGTTATGTCCCCATGTCCCATTTATTTATTAAAAAAAAAGTTCCATCATTTCAACGTATGTACATATGTGTTTTGTTTTCTATTATTTATTTACCACAAGTAAAGGTCAGGAATTATCTTTCTTTAATTTTTCTTTTTTTTTACTGTGTCACTTCATTAATGCTGTGTATGTGCTACATGTGAGTGACGTAGGTACTTATGTAGGTGGGTTCTGACTTATGGCGAAAATCACATATGCCACGCCGTAGAAACAAATCTCTGACTTAACCCAAGGACCTACTGTATTTATTTCCTGTGTGACATTATGTATTCAAGTAAATTCCAAATCATTTTCAGATTTTTTTGGTGTAAGGACTCTCAATTTGGATTTTAAGCACAGTAAAATTTTGCTAAATTAAATATATAAGTTAAAATATTATTTATAGTACAAATACACCAGCCTCCTTCTAAAAAGAGGTTTTCCCCAAAAGAGGATATGGACATTTAATCATAATTTTTATTAATGTTTTGTGAGAGAGCCCATAAATAAGGACAGCATATGAAATACTAGTTTAAGATCAATTTTTTTGATTAAATACCTCTCTTACAGCCAAACACCTGTTTCATGGCTGTTGAATGTATAATTAATGCAGCCTAATGAACATGCTTCATCAAAATCTCTCTGTGGTTTAGAAATAAAACCAGAGTGGTAGGCCTTACAAATTGTAGCATTTAAGAAACATAGAGTGATATTTTATAAGCACATCTCAAGACATTTCAAATCAAAAGGCAGTGTGCCTGCACTGACAAAGTCCTCTGAGGAATCAGGTAATGATTGCTATGCTTTACCACAGCACATGACTACATGCAGAGGCTCATTTCATCAACATCCTGGTTGCCAGCCTAGATTCTCCTGAAGGCATGCGTATTTTCTGCTTGCCTTGATATATTAGGTCTCAATGACAAATCAGCTGTCCCGAGCCACACTTCTCCTCCTAGCTCAGCAACTCTCCTAAGATTCCTACTTCACTCTTCTCTTGTCTCAGTCATGCTCTGCAATTATAATGAAGGCATCCATCCTCCAGTAAACAAGCCCACTTTAGCTCTTTAATATAAGTGAGTGGGAAGAACTATAAGAACAAATTACTTCTGAACCTTCTCCCCCAATATTTTTTCAAAATATACTGACCTGTACAAAAATAAAAAATGAAAAGAGCAAGTGGCTTTAAAATAATCTGCTTACAGGTACACTTTGATGTGACCACTGATTCTCTGTGATTACTGTGAAACAAATATGTCTATTGTTAGAAACCAAAATCAAACATGCTGACGAATAATTCTGATTTCAGGTGAAGCTAATTATGCACTTATAGATTGCCAGTAAGTTCTAGCATTTAACTAATAAAACATAAAATATTCTCTCTGTGTGCTTGGGGTGTTATAACTGAATATAACAGGCTGGGAAGCTAGAAGTCTATGCTCATAGGGTAAGCGTGATCACTCTCTGGTGATGAATCTCCTCCTGACTTGCAGGCAGCCACTTTCTCACCATCACTCACATGGTCTATCCTCAGGGTGCAGGTAGAGAGGGGAGAGGAAATCTCTCTCTCTTCCTATTCTTATAAGACACTACTTCTATTGGGTTAGGACCTCAATATTATGATCTCATTTAATCAAAATTACTTCCTAAAGGTACTTTTGCAAAATATTGGGTTTCAACATGTGAATTTGGCAGGGGATAAAATTCAGTCCAGAGCATGTCCTGAAGGAACCAGAAACTTGGATGCAGGAAGTATACCCATACCTACCAAATTTACATTTGCTTGGAATACATGGAAAATGCATGAGGCATCTGGAATACTACTTGCAGCATATTGCAGAGGCATCCTGTTTACAAGACATAAAAATGGCAAGAACATCCTTTCTAAACTGAATTCTACATTAAACATTTCCTGTGAATAAAAGTAATAGCATGCAAATTTTGATATCATTGCAATCTAATGGATTTTTAATTTGTACCAAATCCCATTTACTTGTTTATATATTGCTCATATAACAAAAATTTTACACGCATTTCTAAGTGGTTAAGTAAAAACTTAAGAAAAATGTCCTCACATATGAAAATATAAAATATTATAATTTATTCATAAATATATATACTGACTGCCTACTGTGTGGCACACCTATTCTAGGAATCTTGGGTATAATAATGAACAAAATAAGCAAGTCATGGCCTTTATCAAATATCATATCTACTGAAGAGGGAATATGCTAATTAACTATCACTCCATCAACTTAGCTGAGGCCAAGTTTCCATAAGGAGCCTTAAGGAGCAATCAGCAGGGACCTGAGACGATGCCCTCCCCTGTCCCCATGGAGTTTGACAGGAGACGTCAGGCTGTGTCCCTCACCTGGCAGGACTTGACAGGGGATCTCAAAGTATGCTTCCTATCCTGGTACTGGGCAAGGGGACCTCAGGCTGCTCCTCCCGTCCCAGCACTAGGGTGGGTAACCTCAGGCCATGCCTCTATCCCAGCACCAGGCCAGGGGGCCTCAGGCCACACCCCCACCCCAGCACTGGGCCAGGGGACCTGAGGCTGCACCCCCCTGCCTGCCAGAGCTTGCCAGGGGACCTGAGGCTGCACCTCCTTGCTGGAGGGGCTTGACAGAGGACCTGAGGCTGTGCTCCCCACCCGGTACTAGGCCAGGGGATCTGAGGCTGCACCCTCCGACCTCGTAGGGCTTGACGGGGAACCTCAGGCCATGTCCCACACCTGGTGGGACTTGATGGGGGACCTCAAGGCATGCCCCCTGCCCCAGTCTGCGCTGGGGGACCTCAGGCCATGCCCCCCATCTTGGAGCTGAGCCAGGGGACCTGAGGCTATGTCCCGCGCCCAGCAGGGCTTGACAAGGGTGGGACTGGCCAGGTCTGGATCTAGCCTAATGGAGGGGGGTAGCCGGTGGGGTCTGGGTCTCACTCGATTTTGAGGCCCATGTGGGTGGGTGGGGACTTGACTCTGGATCCTGTAGTATGCTCCGGACTCTGACAGGAGGAAGGTTTTCATATACATTTTACTAGTTTTCTTTCATCTCTGACACTTCTATTATAGAGAAAGGGCAAATAGCAATATTAAATTATTTCCTGTTCCTGAAACTGATTTGACTCAGTGGATAGAGCATCGGCCTGTGGACTAAAGGTCCCAGGTTCAATTCTAGTAGAGGGCATGTACCTTGGTGACAGGCACATCCCTAGTGGGGGGCATGCAGGAGGTGGCTGATCGATGTTTCTCTCTTATCAATGTTTCTAACTCCCTATCCTTCTCCCTTCTCTCTGTAAAAAGTCAATAAAATATATTTTAAAAAACTATTTCCTCTAATTAATCCTCTTTTAACATGCACAAATTTCATGCACCTGGCCACTAGTACCTATAATAATGTGATGAAAACTTTGATGCAATACTGGAAAAAATGTTAATTGAGGGTATTTTCAAGTTTCTTCCTATGAATACTATTTTTTTGGCTTAGTAACTATCCCTATCTTCTGAGAAATAACTAAAAAATATTATTTAGAATTATTACTCTGATTACTAGATACATTTTTCTAATATCTTATCAAAAATAACAAAAGCATCACAACTGAGTTTTAAGATATAATTGCACTTAACTTGTTCCTAAGTCTCGGGAAGTTGTAGATTGGTTAACTGGATTTTAGATCCCGAAGACTTGGATTTGAGACCTGGTTATGGCCCTTACTACTTCTGTAAACATAGGCAAGTGTTTTATCAGTAAGCTTCTCTTTCTTCCCCTATAAAATGGCACCAACAAAAATATTTATCTTTTAGGATGTTGTAAATCTAAATGCTATGATCTGACATACAATTCAGTGCACAATAAAATCTGCTGTTATTAATCCTTTATAATAAATGGCTAATATGCAAAGTGACCTAACAGCAAATGACCAGTTGCTATGACACACACTGACCACCAGAGGAGTGCCACTCAGCCAGAAGCCTCTCCTGCCTCCACAGCAGCACTAAGGAGCAGCTGAGTGGTATGGAGCTTGCCACTAAGGAGCAGCTGAGCAGTAAGCCTGCCAGTAAGGAGTAGTGAGACAAGTGGTAAGGAGCGAGCAGGTACTGGGAATTAGGCCTAACCTGGCAGAGAGGCATCCAATGAGGGGTCCAGACTGGGAGAAGGTGCAGGCATGGCTAAGAGATGTACCCCTATCGCCAGTGCATGAATTTCATGCACCAGACCTCATTTAAATAGAGGGAACTAATATCTGAAGCATATACATACATACATATATACTCTAAAACCTAATAAAATAGAAAATCAAAACACCCAATATTATCCTATATTATAAAAGAGCAACATGCAAATTGACTATACCTCCACTACACCCACAAGCCATGCCCAACAGCCACGCCCAACAGCCAATTAGAGTAAGTGTGCAAATTAACCAAATCAAGATGGCTACGGCCACAGAGAGAGCAGGAGAGAGGCTTGGGTTGCCCCTGGTGATGGAGGAAGCCAAGCTTTCCACACACCCTGGACAGCCCAGGCCTCCACTTAAGGCAACAAAGTTTCAATGGCTGTTGCCACAGAGGGAGCAAAAAGCTCCATTCCAGGCTACAAAGTATCAACTGTAGAAGATAAATAAATCCCAGATACCAGGGCCTCCACTGGGGTCGCTGGGGGGCATGGCCGGCCTGCAAACCACCTCAGGCCCCTCGCCCAGGCCACCACATGCCCCAAGGGAACCCCCATCCTGATCTGGGACCCCCTTCAGGGCAAACCAGCTGGCCCCCACCCATGCAGCAGGCCTCTATCCTATCTAATAAAAGATTAATATGCAGATTGACCATCACTCCAACACACAAAATGACTGCCCCCATGTGATCAAAAGATCTTGCCCCCATGTAGACCTAAGATGACCACCACAAGATGGGCAGCAGAGGAGGGAAGTTGGGTGTGACCAGGCCTGCAGGGAAGGGCAGTTGGTAGGAACCAGGGCCACAGAGGCAAACAGGCTGGCAAGGGATTTAGGGCCAATCAGGCTGGCAAGGGAGCAGTTATGGATCAATCAGGCTGGCAGAGGAATGGTTAGGGGGTGATCAGGCTGGCAGGCAGAGTTGTTAGGGTCAATCACAAAGGCAGGCAAGTGAGCAGTTGGGAGCCAGCAGTCCTGGATTGTGAGAGGATTGGGCCTAAACGGGCAGTTGGACATCCCTCTAGGGGTCCCAGATTGCAAAGGGAGGAGGCTGGGCTAAAAGACTCCCCCCCATGCATGAATTTCGTGCACTGGGCCTCTAATATATATAAAATCAAAAAAGTTTGGAAAAGTATCATTGTATTAACCATCTAGAATCCTCCATGAAGTCAATATACAATTTTGACCAAAGTATTTTGAAGAAATAAAAATTTTAAAGAAGATATGTGTTTTCTTTGAGGGCATGTTTTCTTTAGCATTTGAATTCACAGATATTAGATATTCAATTATCTGACCTTTTTTAAAAAATATATATTTTTTACTTATTTTTTCAGAGAAAAAGGGATAGGGATAGAGTTAGAAACATCGATGAGAGATATTTACTGGGGATGTGCCTGCAACCAAGATACATGCCCTTGACGGGAATCAAACCTGGGACCCTTCAGTCCACAGGCCGATGCTCTATCCACTGAGTCAAACTGGTTTTGGGTCAATTATCTGACCTTTAAGAGGCATTTTTTTTTTTTTTTTTTTTTTTTTTTACTTCTCAATCTGAGAATCCAATGGACACCATGAGTCACACACAGCATAATGACAATAATATTTTGGTTAAGATGAACCATAGATCCATGGCTCCATAGATTATAATGGAGCTGAAGAAATTCCTATTGCTTAGTTATGTGATAGTACTCCTAAGGTCTGGGGGGAACACATTACACAAATATTTACCATTGTGTTACAATTGCCTACGGTATTCAGTGTAGCCACATGCTGTACAGGTTTGTAGTTGGCCATAAAGAAATTTGTCACCCCAAAATTTGTTTCTTTGGCATAAGGGTATTTTAGTCTGATTAATTTTACAAAACAGTAGACATGGGAGAAGCTCTAGAAAACAAATAGAAATTACCCTTTGTGAAGACATTTACATTTGTAATTGTAACCATGCAGATACTTCATTTCTTTAATATGACCTTTTCTCTTTTCTTTTCTTTTGATTCAAACTGGCCACACCTAGCAGCCTGACTCACCTGCCTCCTTAACCCTTGCATGTCTACTCACTCAATCATTAAGTGCTCAGGACAATGAGGTTAGGGTCAGCATCAAACAATCTTATAAACAAAGCTTTAGGTCTATTGACCACAGAGACAGAGTTTGAGTCAAACTAAAGATTACATCAAGGCCTCAGTTTTGTTTCAGCTCCAGAAGTACCTTACTGGCCACATCCTTGTGAAAACAGATTAAGCAACCCCATCTGGGCTAATATCAGGCCCAGATGAACTGATAAACCATCCCCTAACCTTTCACAAACAAATCAGTAGAAACCACAACCTGAACTCCCTAGCCACCATGATTAATGATATTTCCCCTCCCCTAGAAGCCAGCAGGGAGCCAGATCTTTGAATACTAGCTCACCTATGACTCAGGGCATGGCTCCATTTCCTCAACTAATACACCTCTACTTCCTTTGCTGAAAATTCCTATTCATGTCTTCTTGGGCACAGTAACATAAGAAAAGCAGGCAAATGGTAACATAAGAAAAATCTCTATTTGTAAGGTTGTCTCTCTAGCTATACCAGGAAAAGGGAGGGTAACCTTATCTTTAGACACTCTTATTGATGCAGAAGGCAAAGACTTATATCTGCATAACAACCTCACCTTTGTTTACTGTGCTCCTCCTGGTAACCTCCCAGAACTGACACCCCTATACCCAACATCTTTTGTTTTCAATTGAAGATGGTATTTAAGATGGTGGCTTCAGCCCCTTTGGTAAGTTCCTCTGTTTTCCTGGGTCTCTCCCTGTATACAGTAGGTAAACAGACTGTTAAACTTTTGTTTGTTTTTCTCCTGTTAATCTGTCTTTTATTACAGGAATGTTTCAGACAAGAAACACAGAAGGGTAGAGGGAAAATTATTTTTTCTCCCCTACAGAGCAATAGGTTGTACCATACAGCGTAGGTGTATAGTAGGTTATACCATGTAGGTTTGTGTGAGTACACCGTAATAACTTTGCAGAAAGATGAAATCGCCTAAGGACTCATTTCTCAGAACATATCCCAGTCGTTAAACTGCTCATGACTGTACTAGCAAGCAATTTCCAAAGAAATTCACAGAATGATATTGGTTATTTTCCTTTCCTATGCTTTTTACATAAAAAAGTTTTCCTGTTAACATTTTTTAAATATTGTAACTATAGATGAATTAAAACATAGAGGTAATTTGGAAAGATAGTTATGATAGTAAAATAAGCAATGTGACTGTAATGTATTCTTGGTGGGCACATAATAAAACAGATTTGAATACTAAGACTTACATTCTAAGGACCCTCTCTGTAGGCAAATGATTCTATTTGCAGACAGTAGTTTCTACTTTCAAGGCATACTGTCAGGAAGAAGTGTTAGTTATGACAGTTCTTTGCTCCTGACAGAACAAAGCTGGCATATAAGTTCAAAGTAATATTTAAACTCCCCAGCATTCTAGCTATCAGATTTGTCAAACCATATAAAATACTAAGTTTCTAAATATCTTCTAATATTTCCCTTCACAAATTTCAAAAGTAGGCCTGTAATAATAACATTAAAGATATCTGAATATGTTTCTACAATAGCTGTTCATTTAACCTGGTGCCACAATCCCAAATAATTTTCTGCTGCTTAGTTTTGGAGTCCTGGTCTTGCTTAGAGCATTTCTACCCTTAGCCATTTAATTAATTACTGTACACTCGGCACAAATGTCTATCTATGTGATATGAACCCACCAATAACATAGATGATTTCAGGTTATAATCTGCAAGTCTATAACTGATTTATAGCCTTTTCCTCACATAGCTTTGGTTTGATATTATTTACTTATTGCTCTGTATATTACTACAGATTTTTGAGAAAACAACCCCCATGCCAGAAATTACAACACAAAAATATGAATAAAATATTCTCCCCACATTCCACAAAAGGGTAGAGGCAGCAATTTTCAAAAGTAAGAAGGAACATGAAAATTTTCTAAATGTATATTTTCAAGGGAAAAAATGCTCCATTGAAGATTTCATCTACCATGGAGTCAATCAGCTGGTTCTCTCTGCCTTTGCTTTTACAAGTGGTTTTTTCCCATCACAAAAAGTAGGGCCAAATTATCCCACACTGAGTACATTGCCTTAAAACTAAGCTAATGCTGTAGCCACTGACCTCATTTGGCTATTTAAGTTTTAACTAATGAAAGTTAAGTATGGTTAAAACTGCTCAGTAGATGCATGTGGCTAGTGGCTACTCTACTGGACAGTGAAGATTAAAATATTCCCATTTTCACAGAATGTTCTTTGGAAACCATTATTCAGAGATAAAAAGAGTTGCAGGCAAAATAAAGGACTAGTATTCTAGGGGTCAATCATGACTAAGCCTCTTAAGAATGAAATACTGTATTTCATTTAGATAAAATTCTGTTGGAAATGAAAGGACAGACATATTAAAGGTTAAAATGATTTACAAAGTTTGAGCTCATATTTTGAAGATGGATGATTGTGAATATCATATTGATGAGGGTGACTATATCACTGGATACATTTAGAGATGTAATATTTTTAAATAAACATTTTGTAAGCATTGAAATTACACTATTTCATCTTATAAAGAAAATGGCAGATTTCAAACTAGATAAATACAAAGAAGTACATATATATATATATATATATATATATATATATATATATGCAAATTCTGGGTGAAGATTTTTAAAGGATGCTAGCAACAATTCTCTTCTTAGATTTTCATACCAGAAATCTCTTATACCCAATCTCATTTTAGGCTAGTTTCCACTCCTGCTGTTTAATTCAGTTCTCATTCACTAGTACTCTCTCTATAAAAGAGCCTCCCAAATTTTAGGGCAATTAATTTCTTCCTTTCTTATTTATTGGCAATGGGGACTGAGGTTCCTTACATTGATAGTATTCCAGGACAGTAGGACATCTTTCACTTTTTGTAGAACCTAAGAAATAGAATCACTGAGCAAACTTGAGTAAGAGAGAAATGGCTATATGCCTCTCAGGAAAAGTCTCAAGATCTATGTGTTCATCTTGCTTTCAGGTCAGCAACAAAATGAGGATCTCCGATCTGGAAATCCATGCTTTACCTTCCATCTTTTATCTAGTTCCTCAGTTCCACTATTATTCTTGTTCCTCTTAGCCTGCTTTAGGGAAAGTCTTACTCAATATAAAGACAGAATTGACAGTAACTTTATTTACTTAACATAGTTCTCCTGGGCTTCAGAATAATAAATTAGACGAGAGATAAATACAATTGGGAAAGGTGTTATTTATCACCAGGCTATGGTGTGAATAGATAGAAACTGAGAATAAACAAGTCTATTGATTCCAGGCTGTGCCATTTCTCCTCCTATCTTTAAGTCAGGCTAATCTGCTGCAGTGCTGGTTCTTGTCTCCCAATAAAGAAGCATGGGGATCGCTGACAGAGTACTACTGATTCCTAAAAGAACAAAATCCCAAACAGCTGAGAGACAGGCAGTAAATAGTGACATACCTGGGAAGTCTATTTTCAATACACATGAACTACTGTATGAAAATAATGCATCATTACTATACAAAAAGTAAGTATTGAAGCATAAGCTAATCCCAAATGCATTAGATGAAATGGAAAAAGACAAAACTTCAATGAGCCAAAAATGGCTTGTACAATGTCATACAATATAATGAGCTTCAGGATTAAGAAACTTAGAATAATTTAAAGAGAGAGACCATACTGGATATATAAAAGCCATTGGAAAGTGGAACAATGAATGATAAAATCGATGGATAAAATATGAATGGAAAATTAGGATATTTACATATCCTAAAAGCATCTACAACAGATTATGCAACCAATACTACTTTTATGGGATTTATGTTCTTAAATATCACCAGATTATGGAATAATGTGCAATAAAAACCATAGGGCTTAAGGGAAAAGATAAAGATAATGTTAGTAACATTGATAGGAAGGTTAGCAACCTAATAAGAAATGGTAGCATATTATTAAATGGTTAAGAAATACATAATACTACAGTACATATGGCTCTTTACCTTGAAAAAGACTTGAAATTTGCTTCTAGTTATGGATGTGTTATAGCTTGTGAGTCACGGAGAGTGGTAGAAGAAAGGTCATCTGAAATTGGTAGGAAGTTGTAACATCAAATATGAATGGGCTTGTCTCATAAAATATATGGCCAACTGAGGTAGTGGACAGATGTTCAAGATGTGTGCAGGTATGTCTTTTGTATAGTTCTACATGGCTTGATCTAACTGGAGGTAGTTTTCTTTGTTCACCTAGTGTTTCTCCAAACCAATTCACACATAAACAAACACATCATTTGCTACACCCAATTAGTTCCCCGATGTGTCAATTACATTGGAATAAATTTGCATTATCAAAAGGAGTGTTACAGCAGAACTAACTATACTCAATTGCAAATTGGAAATGGAATTTTACAGTGGAAAAATCTGACAGATGCCACTGTAACCAAGTGGTCAAAAGTAACATTGGTACTAATAGGACAAATTGCAATACATGCCATATGATTTGTTTAATGATTGATTTAAAAATACCCCATGACTACATGAACAATATTTGCGCATGTTTTGTAAGCCTCTGTTAAAAATCCACTGTGGTGATGTAAAAAGCCCTAGTATAAAGACTAATACCTACTTCTTTAACAATCGTGTACCAGAAAGTCTCTCTTAAATAACATATTATTTCTTCAGATAATGAGGATTATATAAAACATACATTTCTTTTTCACTTTGTGAGGAATCTCAGAACAAAATGTAATGCTTCAGCATTATAAATCTCATAGGCGAGGCTCTTCACTTATTCACCTGCTCCTGCAGATTTATGGCTCCTCATGTAAAATTTCAGAAATTTACCTATCCATCCATACAATATCCATTTATTCAGCAACTCATTATATGCTGACATGAAAACTATCTTCATATTTTATCCTTATTTGTAGATGAGAAAATCCTTTTGGGTTGGAAATCATAGTAATGTGTATTAGGTACATGCACAACTATCTCACTAGGTCTCACTGTGTTAATCCCATTGTATTGGAAACAGTCTATTTTGTCCCATGGGATATTCTGGTTTGTTTGCTTGTTTTTATATCACATATTTATCATTTTATATACATCAGAAAATGATTCTAACTATGCCCCCCGGTTCCTTACCATATATGCAGTTATATATATAATAAGGAATTAGAGGGTGTTTTTTTCCCTATAATTGACAGTTTCGTGTGAATTTAATGTTAAATAAAAATAATTTTATTCATTATTTTTTCAAGGCCATATTTTATATTCAATTTCATCTGAACACCAGTTTTTTCTCTTATCTTGAAACACTGTTTTATAAGCATTTTAATGTGTGTAACAAAACAACTTCATTATTTTTTCAAAAAGAAGCCTTTTTAATTAAAAGTGTTAGAAGTTATTGATACTTAAATATTTTTTCTAAGTGAACTTTTTATTTTACTAATAAATATGAAAGCTATTTTGTCTTTATTCAGTATATATAGTGAAATTTATTTTTATTCAAAATCATTTCATTGAAAGTTTAAAATCTCAGGAACTCTTTTACAACATATTTTATTAAAACAAACCCTTATTATTATTAATTTGTTTAAGGCTATGTCAGCACTGTACTTGACTAGACTCAAAGAAGGCAATACTCTTTCCTTCTGAAGATATGTCTTTTAAACTTTAATGTCAGAATTCCAAAAAGATGTCAAAATCACACATAGGACCACCCTCCAGAGTCCAATATTTTAAATACATCATACTTAAGACTTCTATTAGAGAAATCCTGACATCATTTCAAATTAAAATGCAAAGATTTTGTCTGGAAGAAAAGAGATTATCCTGACCTATTAACTATCACAATTTTCTTTTACTTAAATACTAGAGGTCTGGTGCACGAAATTTGTACATGGGGGTGGGAATCCCTCAGCCTGGTCTGCACCCTCTTGCAAATCCAGGACCTCTTGGGGTATATCCGATTGCCGGTTTAGGCCCAATCCCACAGGGGTCACACAATCTGGGATTACTAGCTCCTAACTGCTTGCCTGCCTACCTGCCTGATCGCCTCTAACCACTTGCCTGTCTGCCTGATCGCCCCCAACCATCTCTATCTTGGCCCCCACACCTCTGGCCAGCCACAGGCAACCAGGCCCTGGGCTTGCCTCCCTCTGGCCAGCCGTAGGCACCTGGGACCCCGGGCAGTACCGCCTAGGTCCTGGTTTTGTCAGGAAGGACGTCCGGAAGACATTGGTCTATCTGGTCTAATTACCATATTGCCCTTTTTTAGTATAGATTACTTTTTGTAACCAATTTTTTTTTACTTGAAGTTAATGATTTTGTCTTTGAACTTGCTGATTCTGACATATACTTGAAGACAAAAGCAAGTGTTTTACTATTAGCTTCCTGGGTAGGTGTTTATAGTCCATGAACCTTAAGTATGAGGTTCAAGTTGTTCAGAGACATTTAGATATAAATTTCACAAGTGGAAACAAAACCTTAACCCAACAGGACAAAAGTCCTGTTCAATTGATCCTTGCTAGGTAGGCAGACCCAATTTATGCTGTTCAAGGTCCCCAAGGCAAATCTAGTAAGAAGAAGAAAAAAAGTGGCAGATTACTTTTAATTTGTTAATCACCTGCATTTCCCATTCACATTTGAGAGGCAACATTTCATTTAATTAGTCCTCTCATTATAAATATTTCCTACAGTGATTCAGTTGGTACAGTTTTCTGACACTGCCCAGATGGCAGAAAACCGGTGTCTGGTCTCAAAGGAACTATTTGACCACCGCAGTAAAAGAGCAATAAACAAAGCAACAATATTGCAGCCCACTTCAGTTTATGTAGGCAGTCAGCCTTTTATCGCTGTAAAACCTTGAAATAGATGTATGATCTTTGCTGCAATAAACAAAGAGTTGTTTACAGCTAGGGGATGGCAGGGACTAGCCCTGGACTGGAGCTTCAGCAGCCTGAATGTCAGGAACTGACTAATGTGAAGAAACATATTGTGGGTTGTTTTATGGAGAATATGTTTTATAAACCTCAAGGGACCATTTATCAGAAATTCATCCACTCTGCAGCAGATTGCTGCTTTAATGTTGAATGCTGCATTTCAGTCAGGCCCTTAAGTAAAAAAAAAAAAAAAAAAGGAAAAAATTCAAATGCTATTTTGTTTCTGTTTGCTTTATCTTGATGATTCTCCAATTTCACCCTAGGAAATCCATTTTAACTACTTACTCTCTCCCTTAAACTAAATATTTTATGACTTGGGCTAATTCATTAGAAAAGTGTCATCTACTTACTGTTGTGAGCTATCTCAATGCCATTTACTTGTGAGCGGGCGAGCCTGCTGCATGCTAACTTTAAAAGAGAAAAAGTACCTAAGGAGGATATATGCTCTGCTAATGGGCACAGAAAAATACACCTTGTTTCCCATAAAAAGTAGTGATGGAATCACCACAGGTAGGACTGTTATGGTCTTGTTTTTAAAAACAAGCCAGTAACTAAAGTAAGCGGGGTATTTTACAGAGATATCATGGGTGGTAACCATTAAATAGAAATAATATACTTGACTTTCTTCATTAAATGTAAAACTTCAGTGCAAGAGAAAATTGCAGCTCCTCTCAGTCTTAAGGAACTGTGCGGTGATGGCTGGAAATTGGTATCTAGCATAATGTCAGCAACTCTTTATGCTGTAGATGAATCCAAGCATATGGTATAATCTGTCCCAAGACACCCTTTTACGTGTTTATGGCCTGTATTGTCACACAGTGAGAAAGCCAACATAAGTTTCATACAGGTGTGTTTGTCTTAGTACTCAAACAGTTTGCTTTTGGCTTCAGAAATCAAATATAAGGATTTCTGGGAATAATAACAGTGTTGAGAATATAACAGTTTTTCAGACAGTGGTTAGGAATTCTATAACAGAAATACATCTCAGTGTTTTGGGTTTTGGTGACAGATAAAATCCAGATTTTGGGCTAAACCCTAATCTATATAATCATTATCTTCAGGATCAGGTCCAGGGAATGTATCTGTATAGCAAACTCCTCCTATTCCTATTATTCACACATATAGGAAAATTATTGAAGCAATAGGATAGAAAAGTACATAAATGTAGGTGCAACGTAATCTGTTGCACACATTTTGAACATTTTAAAATTTGGAGCATCCAGAGAAAAATTCTCCTGCAAGTCATAGAACTGAATTAGTTTCTTCTTCCATTTCCTTTCTTTCCCTGTTCTCCTTTGTTTTTTCAAGATTTATGATCTACAACTGTTGTCCCTTAACCGGGAGAATATAAATTGTTTTAAATGAAAGATAAACTAATTCATGCTTTTTATTATGTTCATGCACATGTGTACTCAATAACAATATTTAATAAAAAGAAAATATTTGGGTATGTCCAGGCAGCACCTGATATGATAGAATTAGAAAGCTCAGTCAGTGCTTTCTGGCAACGTTTGGTTGCAGCTGTCCAGTTCTGATGTAAAGAGGGTGCACTCCACCCTGGGTAAGCAGTCTTTTCCTACTCAAAGCAAAATGCACTGCTTGCATAAATAGGGCCCAGGGTATGTTGCAGAGAATAGAAAAGGTAAGCAAAAAGTCAGCTGTCTCATTAGATGTGGAGTTAATATCTCAGAACCTCTCTTCTTCTATCTGGTTTAACTATCACCATCCAAACATGCCCTATCTCATAATTCAACCAACTTTTTTTGAAATCTAATTAGTAAATTGCAAGGCTTTATTTTCAGCTATTAGAGTTTCACTGAAACTTGCAATTGATAAGAAGCCAGTAAAGTATTTCAAATGTTGGCTTTCTTTGATTTTTCCTTTAGAAAAATCTCATGATTGAGTTGGCTATTTCTTTTCCAGCTCTGGAATAGCCTCTGTGAGATGAACAGCTTCAGCTCCTTTTCAAAGAGAACATAGTCTAAAGACAAGAAGATTATTGTCATCAAATAAATAAAAATTCACCAGATTATAATGACAAAAGTGGGGCATGAAGTTTAAACAACACATTTTTAAGTTTTAAAAATCTAAGTTGTTTTTAAGCTGTTTATTCAAGAGCTGACACAATTTCACTCACAGCCCAGCCTTCTTCACACACCAATTTGTTAATGTCAGCTCTCATTCCAAATGTTAAAGTTCTCAACACTACATTGTTTATTTCCTGTTTTTTTTTTGCTCTTGAACTTCTTTGTACTGCTGTTAGTTTTTGCAGTTGTATTTTATTTTATAACATTGAGTGGATAAATTTTAATAGGCTAGGAAATAGATATATAGAAATGTGCTTTAATGTAAACTAATAATTGTCAAACATGAAGCTCTGATGAATTTTACTTTCTACTTTCAACTCTCTTTATTTCAATTGTTATCCTTATCCTTTGAGCTGTGAACCCATTGTTAGTACTTTGCTCTGCCCATTAACATTTATGTTTTCTTTATATTTTCCCGCCAAAAAACATTTGGCTATTGTATCTCCATTTTCTCCATCAGTGAACACTCCTTCAATGAGATTATACCTATATTTATATTTCTCATTAAAATATCCTAAAATAATCTTACCAACAGCCTACAATTTTATATTTTAACAAGAGCCTACATGCCTAAACCGAAATAAGTATTTGATGCTCTTTATAATTCCTATACACAAGTTGTCTTGTGTACAGTATAGTCACCAGAAGCAATAGCCAGGCCAGCATTCTTGGTGTTACTTGAAAATATGTTAGGAATACAGGTTCTCAAGCTCTAACCCAGATTTACTAAATCAGAAATCCTGAAGGTGGTATCCAGAAAGCTATTTTAATAAACCCTTCCAGACTAAAATTTAAGAACCTATGGTGTAGAATATAAAAGCATTGTCTTGAAGACGGCCCTGAATTTGAATTTAGGTTTTTCAATTTGTATGACCTTAAACAAATTAACTTTGGATTGGTCTAACTTGAATTACAGTGCCCAGTCTTAACCAATCATTATGGTTAGAGAAATGGCCTCGGTCTATGGTCAGATGTGATTGTCCTGTCCTTGGCCATGAAACTACCATGGAGAACAGGGAAGTGGAAAACTCCATCTGTATCACAAGGGAAAGAAGACAGGTGGTTCCTTTAAGAAAGGGCTGCTGGAGGCCATACATTTTTTTGCTACTCTCAAGTAATGTTGTTCCTGTATTTCTATTCTCACCATTCTTCTAAGCATCTATGACTGTTTACTTCCTTCCAGATTTGGATCCAAATCAGTTATTTTCAGAAAACTTTCTTAGTTAATCCACACCCCTCCAAACCTAACTTTACCACATCTGAAAATACAATATTTATTTTATATAATTCCCTTGTGATTATTCCCATATAAGGTATCCTATGTGATTTTTTTAATTTAAATTTTTTATTCTTGAAAATATTACATATATCTCTTATTTCCCTCAATGACCTCTCCCCAGCTACTCCCACCACCCAACAGATGTCCTCATCTCCCTACTATCTTTCCCCATTGGTTATGCTTATATGCATGCATACAAGTCCATTGGTTGTCTCTTATCTCACCCTCACCCCCCACCTTTCCTCTGAGATTTGACGGTCTGTTCAATGTTTCTATGTCTCTGCATCTATTTTTGTTCATCAGTTTATGATGTTCATTATACTTCACAAATGAGTGAGGTCATGTGATATTTATCTTTCTCAGACTGGCTTATTTCACTTAGCATAAGGCTCTCCAGTCCATCCATGCTGTTGCAAATGGTGTCTTTCTTTTTTACTGCAGTGTAGTATTCCATTGTGTAGATGTACCAGTTTTTAATCCATTAATCTGCTGATGGGCACTTAAGCTGTTTCTAAATCTTAGCTATTGTAAATTGTGCTGCTATGAACATAGGGATGCATATATCCTTTCTGTTTGTTTCTGAGTTCTTGGGATATAGTCCTAAAAGTGGGATCACTGGGTCAAATGTGAGTTCCATTTTTAGTTTTGTGAAACTCCATGCTGTTCTCCACAGTGGCTGTACCAGTCTGCATTCCCACCAGCAGTGCATGAGGGTTCCCTTTTCTCCGCATCCTCTCCAGCACTTGGCACTTGGTTTCTTACTAGCTTGCAACTTCTTCTAGGCAGGGACATCAATTTCTACCTCTGTTTTGTCCCGTGTTTTGTAAAATGCTACATATGTAGAATACATTTAATGCCTAAGTTATTAACGCTGTTCATTTTCTTTTCATTCTAAATATGAAAATATTTCAGATGTGTTTATTTTTTAAATGCTTAACATATTTCTAATTAGGTTTTGAAGATATGAATCTTGTAACTGAAGATCCTGATGAATAATTTGAATCTCTATGTACATTCCAATAGACTATATTAAAAGAGCTCCATCTTATGTTCTCAGCAGTTCAATTGTTTATTAATGCAAAACTTATAATAAAGTATTGCTTAATAAATTGAGTGTGTTTTTTTTAATAGAACTATAATACTCATGTAAAGAGATGCAAATTTATACTTGACTCTAGTGGTAGTGATAAACCACTGAAGAATTAAATAAGGTAATGACACAATTAGATTGTGACTCAAAAGCCCCAATTAAGACCATTCCTAAAAGATATTCAATAGTTCCATATTTCTTGAAAACCAAGAATTATAGTGTCCATTCTTTTTGTCAAAGTAATTGTGATATCAAAATAGGAGAAAAGAGTACATTTTCATATTCCTAGAAGGCTTAGCACAATGCTTGGTACATGATAAATGCTCAAAAATAGAAGTAATTTGTTATCATCTTCATCTGCCTTTCCCCCAACTCAACCCAAAGCATGACATTCAGTTATACAGTCATCCCCTGGGGCACCAGGCTATGACTACAGGCCATTTGCCAGGGAAAGAAGTTTTGCTGTTGGCTGTTTTTAAGATCAGAAGTGCCAATTTCTTCTATATTAATACAACTACTCCAGGGAACTGGCAACTTCCCTTTCTTTCCATCTTGATCTTACACATATTTCTAAAGGTGGAATTAAGGACAGTCCTTTCTGGGGAAAATACCATTTGATTTGATCATGTTGTTTATCATGTTTGATTAATAATAGCTTTCAAATCCTACTGCTCCCTTTCCCTTCTGTCTCATTTATGGAGAAGCTGATAAAAAAGTCTGGATGCTCTCTCTTTTGGTGACTGCTTGAGATTAGAACTGTGGAAACACCTTGGCCTGTTACATACACAGCCACCCTCATCTTGGTCATACATACTAACCACCAGAAACCCTCAAAATATTGGCCTCTTCCTATTCTTTCTCAAGCCATTTTAAAAAATATATATATATTTTACTGACTTCCACAGAGAGGAAGGGAGAGAGAGAGTTAGAAATATAGATGAGGGAGAAGCAATGATCAGCTGCCTCCTGCACACCTCCTACTGGGGATATGCCCGCAACCAAGGTACGTGCCCTTGACCAGAATCGAATCTGGGACTCCTCAGTCTGAAGGTTGATGCTCTATCCACTAAGCCAAACCGGTTTTGGCTCTCAAGTCATTTTCAAACCTGTTTTAGAGTCTACTCTGCTTTTTGTCCCCCAGAAAGTCTTATTGTGTGATTCATTACGAGAGAGAGAGAGAGAGAGAGAGAGAGAGAGAGAGAGAGAGAGAGATCATCATCAGTCTTGGCAGTCAACCAAAATTTTGGGTGAAAAGTTTATATCACTTTTGTGGGGTATCCACAATTATCATCATTGTATGCCAATTACACAATTAATTTTAACCCTTTCTGTAACCCTTATTCATGTTCAAACAAATAGGCACAAAAATACCTATTGTTCTTTTAAAGTAATGTGGAGAAAACAAAGGGGGGGTGGGTTTCAATAATAGATATAACTCAAAGTAACCTCACAGAGTGATCTGATCATACATTCTTAACTGGGCAGGTCCTGAGGTGTGGTCATGCTCAGGTCTATACAAAGGTCTAGCTCTGCCTTAAACAAACCCTCTCTGTTGTTCATTTGCATCTAGGTTAACACACATTTGAAATGCCTCTTTTTCAAACCCTTAAAGGCATAGTCACCCTCAAGGGATCATATAATCTTGTTAACTGCTTGTAATCTAATCCCAGCCTTGCTTCTTCCCCATGTAATCTTCCTTATGTTCCCTCCTTTATTCCAAATGTATTGTTTTCCTGAGCATTTCCAACTTTTTTTTCTGATGTACCATCAGTTTGGTTCAAAAAATGCTTAGTAGAATCAGATTATACTTTTCACTGTATAATCTGGCAGTCACAAACTGAAGCTTATTTTAAAACATTTATTAAAGTGCTATTGTTATATAAAACATTTTGTTAAATAAAACATTATATGTTATATAAAACATATTGTTAAATAAAACATTTATTATTAAAGTGCTAAAATTAAAATAATAAAAATATTAAAAATTATCTGCAGGTTTGGATTTTTTATTTCAACAGCAGTGTTTAAAAAGTCAGCATTTTGGTTCATCACCTCAAAATCAGTTACTCTCAATTACTTTGAATGTTCCTGCAAAGAACACCTGCCATCTGTCTGAATCTGGTATGAAGAAGGGATGAAAAAAAATGCTGTTATCTTTTACTATCATTTTTTTCTATGGATACTTTGTAAGTTCAGAATTTTTACCAACATTCCTACAAATACCTATTTTTTTCTGTGTTTCTACCCATTCATTAGTATATATTCATTTTATATTTTACCTTAATAAATAGTTTACAGGTTTCTTATTAATATTTTAAGCCTTAAAACAATTCTGTGAAATATCATTGTGGCCTACAGTTTCTGTGGTTGGTCCTAAGTTATTTAACAGCACATAGTTTTCTTCCACCTTAAAGGGTTTATGGATAACTCAGAGTTGCTATGTCTTAAAAATATAGCTAGTGACTTTTAACCACATGATAACCTACCTAATTTAGCTTTTTTGAATGCATAAAGAAAACTTTCAATATTACTTTTAAAATATATTTTTACTGATTTCAGAGAAGAAGGGAAAGGGAGAGAGA
Organism: Lasiurus cinereus; assembly: GCA_011751065.1. Taxonomy (NCBI): domain Eukaryota; kingdom Metazoa; phylum Chordata; class Mammalia; order Chiroptera; family Vespertilionidae; genus Lasiurus; species Lasiurus cinereus. Next base: position 38,910,313 of record JAAGEH010000226.1, read on the forward strand.
GATAGAAACATCAATGATGAGAGAGAATCATTGATTGGCTGCCTCCTATAAGCCACCTACTTAGAATGAAGCCCACAACCCAGCATATGCCCTTGACTGGAATCAAACCTAGGACCCTTCAGTCTGCAGGCCAATACTCCAATCCCTGAGCCAAACAAGCTAAGGCTAAAAGAAAAGAAAATACAATAAAGAATAGGCAGGCATTAGTAATCTTCAGAGTAGATAGTTGTTGTTTTCTTGATTTTTTTTTTTTGTGTGTGTGATTGTGTGTGTCTGAGTACAGTTATTTTCTATTGAATTTCTGTTGAGTGTTAGAGGGCATAGCAGCAAAGGAATGACTTTAAGTATGAGCAAATCTCCCACTCTAAGCTTGACATGTGGCAAGAGATGCAGACAATCCAGTTTCCAGTTGCTTTATAATTAAAAAAAAAAAAGAAGCAGAAGCAGAAGCAGAAGAAGCAGAAGAAGCAGAAGAAGCAGAAGAAGCAGAAGAAGCAGAAGAAGCAGAAGAAGCAGAAGCAGAAGCAGAAGCAGAAGCAGAAGAAGAAGAAGAAGAAGAAGAAGAAGAAGAAGAAGAAGAAGAAGAAGAAGAAGAAGGAGAAAGCCCAGCCAGGGATCTCAGTGGCTGAGCATCAACCTATGAATCAGGAGGTCATGGTTGGATTCCCAGTCAAGGTACATGCCCAGGTTGAAGGCTGGATTCCCAGTGAGGTGGGCGGGGAAGGGTGGGCATGTAGGAGACAGCTGCTCAATGATTCTCTCTTATCATTGATGTTTCTCTCTCTCTCCTCCATTTTTCTCTGAAATCAATAAAAATATATTTAAAAAATAAAATACAAGTAACTTCTGAAAGCTAAAACTTGTAAGATATTCCAGATATACTTGTTAAGCTATAATATTTTTCTGCTCAAAAAAAGTTCTCCCCCCAACTTTCAAGGCTGAGGTTGAGATATAGTTTTGTTTACAAGAAATATGAAGTGGTGTGTAGACTCAAACTAGAACTTAATAAATGTTTTTTTCCCATCACAAAACCACTATGCAGTTTGGCACAATTTAAAATGACTGGCAGGCTCCACTTAGTAAAGGCCAAGAAATGAAATACCAGGGGTGTTGCAGGTCAGTGCACTGGCAGAGATGTAAGGGAAGTCTTCCCTGGCTCTTGTTCCTGCAATCATTTGCTCATATTCATGAGTGATAAACTGAACCAAGTGAAAAAAACAATCATTAAATGTTAATGTGCAGTATACACTGACAAAGGATATAAGGGAATATTCTTCCCTTATATTCTTCCTTTACTTAATGTGGTTTATTTCATGAAACTGAACTTAATTGTACTATTTTATTCCCAAAGATAATTCCCTATAAAGATCTGAAAATGTACTAATTCTTTAAATACTGGTAAGAGAAGACAATTGTACTATCACTCTAAGATGTCCATTTGTTAAATATGTTATGAAAAAAATAGGTCAACAAAAAGGGAAAAATCAGTTTCTGCCAGAAAAATCAGTACTGTATAATTAAAAGAGCCTTTTATGCGTATCATCTCATCTAAAAGGATTACATATATAACATTCCTAAAGCAAATGATTTTTAATACATAACTGTTGATTGTTAAGTTATTAAAATCATGAATTTATGTGACCAGTGGTTTTTTTCAGATTCCCATTTCTTATTATATTTTGATACCATGTATAATGAATTCTGGCAATAAAACAATAGTTTAAAATATAACATCCTTTAAATTGATATTTCAATAATCACTCATGTATATCTTTAGTCTTAAAAACTAAAATTTTATGTGAATAAATATATAATTAAAGATAAAAAGAATAAATATATCATCAAAGATATTATATATCATATGTGTAGTATTTTAATCAGGCGATTCTATAGTCTTCTAGATTGTATAAAATATGATATAAAGAGGTTTTATAATATTTAGTTCACACATATAACTGAAGCCCCCTCCAAAACAAATAGAAGTATCAGGAAATAAAATAAGATTTATACACTTGAGAAATAAAAACAAAGATGAAGGTATCATATTCTGACTTCAAACTATACTGAAAACTACTATAATCAAAACAGTATAGTACTGGCACAAAAACTGGTAGACAGTTCAATGAAATAGAACAGAGAGCTTATAAATGAGCCCATGAGTTTATGGTCAATTAATTTTCCACAAAGGAAGTAAGAATATCCAATGGAAAATAAATAATCTTTTCAATAAATAGTGCTGGGAAAACTGGACAGGAACATGCAAACATGTTAAACAAGACCACTATTTTTGTATTATATTGTTTTAAAAATTCAAAAAGGATTAAAGACTTAAAATGTAAGACCTGAAATCATAAAACGCACAGAAGACAATATAGGCAGTGACCTTTTTGCCATCAATCCTAGCACTATATTTTTAGATATGTTTTTTTCTGGCAAAAGCAAACAAACAAACAAAAATGAAACTACATAAAACTAAAAGGTTTATGCACAGTGAAGCCAACTATCAACAAAATGAAAAGGCAGCATACTGAGTGAGAGAAGATATTTGCAAATGATATAACTGATAGATGTTAAATAAAAAAATGTATAAAGAACTCATGTAACTCAACAGAAAAACAATTTTTAAAATATGGGAAGGGAACCTGAATAGACATTTCTACAAAGAAGACATACAAATGACCAAGGGACACATGATAAGATGCTCAACATCACTAATTATGAGGGAAATGCAAATCAAAACCATGATGAGCTATCACCTCACACCTCTCATAATGGCTATTATTAAAAAGACAAGTAACTGTTGGCAAGGATGTGGAGAAAAGGTAACTTCTTTGCACTGTTGGTGGGATTGTGAGCTAGTACAACCACTATAGAAAAAAGTCTAGAGACTTCTCAAAAAATTAAGAACTACCATAAAACTTCACAATTCCATGTCTGGGTATGTATCCTAAGTATACAAAAATACTAATTCAAAAAAATATATGCACTCATATGATCACTGCATCATTGTTTACAAGAAGCCAAGATATGGGAGAAATCTAGGTATTCACTGATAGATGAATGGATAAAGAAAATTTCACAAACACGAATATAAGCCATAAAAAGAATGACATCTTGCTATTTGCAACAGCATGGGTGAACCTAGAGAGTATGATGTTAAGTAAAATAAGTTGAACAGAGAAAAAACAAATACCATATAGTATCTCTTATAAGTAGAATCTCACAATCTTATCTAATAATAGAGAAATATGTAAATTGACAATACCTCTGATATGCCCACAGCCAAAGTATGCAAATTAATCTAACAAAGATGGTGGTTAATTTGCATACATACCTGGGTTCCAGGAACCTTGTCATCACCCAGCTCACTCCCAGCCAGCCATCGGTGGAGGCTGTAGGCTTTGGAAGGGCCAAGCCTGTGATTGGAGGTGCTGGGGGGAACCCAAGCCTAAAGCCTCCACCCAAGCTTTAGGCTTGGAAAGGGTCCAAGTGGAGGTGTGTGTGGAGGGACTCCTTTCCAAGGCTAAAGCCTGGGATGAAAACTGTAGTCTTGGGAAAGGGCCAAGCCTGGGATCAGAGGGAAGGGGATAAAATCAATGGAAACATATCCTTAGGTGAGGATAAAAATAAAAATAAAAAATGTCATATCCTATGAAAATACTTAAAGAAAGTTGTCATTTTTTCATGGTGAGGGACTGGAGTCCGTGTTGATGAATATACCTTGGCAGCTGCGGTGACTGGCAGTGGCTGCAACAACGGGGTGATGGGGCTGGCGCCTTCCCCTGATCAGCCTAGTCACCTCCCGCAAAGGGAGGTCACTCTCATCATGGGGCAGGCCTAAGCCATCAGTAGGACATTTCTTGAGGGCTCTTAGTATGTGAGAGGGGGTAGGCTGGGCTGAGGGACCTCTCCCCAGTGCACAAATTTTGTGCACCAGACCCCTGGTAACAAAATAAATGAAATTAAAAAATGAAATGGAAACAAACTTATAGATACAGAGAACTAATGTTTTGCCAGATAGTGGGGGATGGAAAGATAAAGGGAACAGTATTAAGAAGCACAAACTTTCAGTCATAAAATAAATCACAAGGATGTAATGTACAGCACAGGAAATAGAATCAATAATATCATAAAAACTATGTACTGTGATAGATGGTTACTAAACTTATGATGATCACTTCATAAGGTATAGAAATGTTGAATCATTATGTTATACACCTGAAACTAACATATTATTGTATGTCAATAATTAAAATAATTTTTAAAAAATAAATAAAAAAGACATAAATAAGATGTATGTAAGCTATTTACAATAGTGGCTAATTATTTTATCTTGTATTTTCCCCTGTGAAGATCAAACTGGAGTTCTATTAAGTGAAATAATTATGCTGTTTAGCTTTTTTCCTAATAGATTCCAATCTTTTATCCAAATATAACAACTGAAAAATTAATGCCATAACCCATTACTTTAAATGAGAACTAAAGTCTTAAAGTGTAGCATTTTGTAAATCCTTATTATCTTGGAAAATTAATAAAAAATACTTTTGATACAGTAAATTTGATCAAAATCTACTTGCAGTAATAATGACAAATTATACTTAATAAACATAGTTGCTTTGTACTAAGAATAGCCTCCTCCTGCCAATCTGGAGTAATTCTGCATCAGCTCATACTGTATTATAAAACAGCATGAATTTTTTATTAGTTTGCTGAAAGGATTTGAAATATGGGTTTCTACTTACTCTCCAGTCATTCCTTGGCTTCAATTGCTATGTAAGGATTTAAAGCAAAGTAACAACATAAATCTAAAGTATTTTAGTTAATGTCAGAGTATTCTATATTAAAATACTGTCTTTTTCAACAAAATCCTCGAATGCTTTATATGGTTATAAACACATTTTGTTGAACTTTTCAATCATACTCTTATCAAATGATTTTACTAAAATAATTTTATTTTATTATCAAATTAATTTTACCTGAATATGTTACCTTGCTAGAATCAATTAAGATGATTTCATTTCTTATTTATTTCAGAGCTATAAGTGTTAATTAGTTCCCTTTTTAATAGTATGTGTTTTTATGGTAAACTATTATAACTGGTGATTATTTGTCATACTATTTTATTTTATGGCAAATGTAAACGTGAAGCATAAGGCTAAAAATCAGTTTGCCTAATTTTATATTCTGGCAAGGTAGGTAAAGTAATTTGATGCACTTTTTATGTAATTTACTTATAGAGTTGGTCTTGGAAGAAATTCTTGAATGACCATCTAATCAAACAACCGCATATTCTAGTTGATAATAGTACTTTACAGACTTGAACATTTTTGGTGACAGAATTTGCCTGTGAGAAAAGACTAGACTTTTGGTTTCCTTAACTCTAGAAATTTCAAGGTTTAAAAAAATAAAGTTTTTCTTTTTCCATGACCACAGATATGTTTCTCCTTTAGCAACAGTACTGAAAAATGAGTGCAGACCTTATGTTATTTTAAGGAATTCTGCTTAAGCACAAGATAGGCTAGTTATTAGAAGAAATATATCAACTACGAAAAGTTCCAAGATGTAGCAAAAGAAATTGCCAAGAGATAGGGAAGTCTGGTTCTGGGGCCAAGAGCCACTAACACTTGGCTGCCAAACATCTTGCACTGTTGGCATAAGTGATGGTTGTATACAACCATAACATAATGTCTTAACAGAAATATGTTAATAGTCTTTGAACCTCAGAGCTCAGAAGTCTGCCCAGGCTCTAAAATGTGGGAGAATAAGCTTCTGGTAGAAAGAAACCCATACTAGGTCTGATTAACTATGGGGCAGGGTGTCAATCATGAGGAAAAGTTCCATCATATGAATATGCATGTCTCAAGATCTAACCATTATTTCATTGGTATCTTTCAAACTGCTTCCTCTAAGGCAGTGGTTCTCAACCTTCCTAATGCCACAACCCTTTAATACAGTTCCTCATGTTGCGGTGACCCCAAACCATTGCTACTTCACAATTGTAATTTTGCTACTGACTGTAAAATTTCATGTCCCACACATTAAGAACAACTAGCAGGGTCACCTAATACCATTGGAAAATACAGATATTTACATGATGATTCATTAACAGTAGCAAAATTACAGTTATGAAGTAGCAATGAAAATAATTTTATGGTTGGGGGTCAACACAACATGAAGAACTGTATTAAAGGGTCTCGGCATTAGGAAGGTTGAGAACCATGGCTCTATGGGCATTTCAGCATAGTTTCTTTTCTTTTTTTAATTTATTGTCTAATATCATCTTAAAAAACTGTAAAATGCAATCACATAAAACTGTTGTTTATAAAGAAAAATAATTGTCTTACTCTATAAGTATGCTTTTTCCACATACTAATATAACTTTACATATCTGTAGATAAACTGAGACATGCATGTCTTTATAATATCATAAGCATATATTTCAATATTCTATATTATTATTCCTGGGAAAATGCTGAAGATAATGTTCAGGACAGAAATAGAATATTTGGGACCATCTATAAATATAAGATATGTTATTTATGCTGGTTCTGTTCTGATTAGAGAAAGCACATTTTCACCTGGCTGGGAGTTGTGTAACCTGGGACATGGGAGCAAACATCTAAACCCAGCCCATCCTCCTGTCCCAAAAACTGCCTATCTAAGATGTGGGGGAATCAGCTTCCACAGATCTATAACCTGGTGGCTGAAATAACCTGGTCCCCAGGCACCTGATCTTTACACCCTCCACCTGCTATTGCCTGCAATCTGGCCCCAGGGCACCCTGAGGCCCTGCCCTCTGTGATCTCCCTCAACCCCCAGCCTGCATGACTTGTAATCTGTAATGGTCATCCATACTTTCCCATACCTGTAATTCCTACTTCTCCACGTAATCTTTGTATTTCTACCCAATATAAGCAGCTGGTTTATGATGGGGTGCAGAGCAGATTTTTTTTTAAAATATATTTTATTGATTTTTTACAGAGAGGAAGGGAGATAGAAAGTCAGAAACATCGATGAGAGAGAGACATCGATCAGCCGCCTCCTGCACGCCCCCTACTGGAGATGTGCCCGCAAGCAAGGTACATGCCCCCAGCCAGAATCGAACCCGGGACCATTCAGTCCGCAAGCCCATGCAGAGCAGATTTTTGTGGATGACTTGCTGCTCTCCCCAACTGCATTATTGGAATATATGTTCATATATAATTCAACTCTGTCTCTGCTGAACTGGCTCAAGTAGTGACTGGCAGCCTGGACCCCTGGCTTATCCAGTTACAATAAAACTGTGACAGGCATGGAATTTCATAAAATTGTCAAAAAGATGTTACTCTTTTACAAGAGGTTGAATTCGAAGACTAACAAATGTACCATCTAAACAGAAATGAAATAACATTGGAGCTTACCAGAGGACTATTACATTAGAATGCCAATGCATTTTTGCTCTTTTCCTTCAGTAGTCTACTTAAAAGCCTATTTTAAAATCATGATATGATTTAAATATCTCTAAATAGTAGAATGAAGTAATTTGTCTGTAGTGATTTGTACTAGATCTGAAGAGAATTATCACCTATCATTGGCTAAACAGGCTCTAAGACTATAACCACTTTCCACTTTTGAATACTCATCAGGTCAGGCAATCATTTTAAAAGACTCATCAATAAAAACATGCCATCTGTCAGCATCCTCTTTTCAAAAGCTAATATTTCCTTCCGACTGCCCTAAAAGCAGCATGGTTATAGGAAGTAATAGCCAACATCATGAGCTGGCTTTAGTTAGGGCTTATAAGCACAAGGTCTAAATTTCTTCCTTTTCATGCACAAATAACGTTTTATATATTACTTTATAAAAATAGGAACATGTTCTAGTGACATGTAATCATATTTCAGAACCAAATTCTGTCCTTTATTTACAAAAAAAATAAATAAAATAAACACATCAGATAATACGATTTTTTTTTTCTGGTTCAGCAAATAGCTATATCTCTCCTTTCTTCACAATTCATAATGTGTCAGGTTTGGAAAAGTGAAAAGAAAAATGCTGAGTAATTGAAGGGCAATGGAAGCATAGTTACTGCCTCACTTTAAACATGGATAAGCTCCTAGGACAATTAGGCATAGGAAACGCCCACCTGGTGTGGTTTCCATAGAACCATCCTCATGACTGATCTGTAACTGGTGCCTGAATGAGAGCTGAATGCCAAGAGATGTCTCAAGCAGTGGGTAATGTGGCTAAGTGGTAGAGCATCTGCCTGTGTATGGAAGGGTCATGGGTTCAGTTCCCGGTCAAGGGCATGTACCTGTATTGCTGTTTTATCTTGGCCCTAGGGGGACTGCAACCAATTGATATCTCTCTCTCTCTCTCTCTCTCTCTCTCTCTCTCATCTCTATCTCTATCTCTCTATCTCTATCTCTATCTCTATCTCGATCTCTATCTCTATCTCTATCTCTTCCTCCCTCCAACAGAATTAACAGCAACAACAAAAAAAGTCTCAAGTACCCCACCTTTAAAGGTCTAATTAGGAAGGGGCAGAAAGATTTCTTCCCCTGCCTGCCTGAGGCCCACTATGAATGTGCATTGCTAGATTACACAGCTCTCCAACCTTAGTGGTCATTTATTTTCAAGCATTTTAGCATGATTTGAAAAGGGCTATTTACACTATACACAAAGGCCTTAATAAACTCTGGTTTATGGCCAATTAGTTCATCTGGTTATGGCACAGAGCTTCTAAAACTAAAGCTTATTTTAATTTCCTGTATATTTATTTAGGTCCAGGTATATTTGTCCCTCTGTTCAAGGATATAGTTATTCTTGTATTCAAAAATAAGTCATTCAAAAATGAGTTATAAAATACATATAAACCAAGAGATATTTGCATAAATTAGTGTAAATAGACCAATAACGATAGAAAAATAAATGAAAAATAGCTCCGTTATGCAGTCATCGTTTCACAGCCAGATGTTATGTGGATAACCTCCTCAGTGGTGGCGCTCTCTGCTAGAGGCCCAGCGTGGGGATTAGATCCCCAGTCCTCAGTGGCACCCTCCTTCTTCCCTTTCTCTCCCCTTTCCCCCACAGCTGTTATCTCTCTCCAGGACTTCAGTTGCTCTCCGCCCTGCCTACCAGTCTCTATGTGGTCTCCAAATTTGGTCTCGAGTTTTCCGTTCATTATTCAAGAAGTTTTCTGTATTTTAGTTTGTTCCTGGGAGCTGTCTTTGCAGCATCCACTCACGCTGCCACCATTTTTTGGCAGTCATCTGTTTCAGAAGTTCTCTCTCAAAGCCTAGCTGAGCCAAGTTCTTTTTCATTGCAGAACAATTATCTGCACTGATCTTTTCACATCTTCTATTATATTTAATTTATGCTGATACATGAATTTCCCTACATTAGCACCAGTACTCTATGGAGTACTAGTCACAGAAACTCTTTGAAAATAGATTCTCTGAACAAATTAGTTTGTAAAGTTATACAGACAGTCCTCAGGTTATGCCAGACTCGACATACGTCGTTTTGTGGTTACGTCACCATCTCCCATTTATTTATTAAAAAAAAAGTTTTGTCATTTCAATGTATGTACATATGTGCTTTATGTTTTTTATTACTTATTTATCACATACAAAGGCCAGGAATTGTTATATTTCTTTAAATTTTTGTTTCTGTTTCTGTGTCACTTCATTAGTGCTATGTATGTGCTCCATGTGAGTGACTGGAGGTGCTTATGAAGATGGGTTCCAATTTATGGCGGAAAATCACGTCACATCGCGCTGTAGGAATGGATCTCTGACGTAACCTGAGGACCTACTGTAGTAGCTCCCACTTAAAGAATAAAAATGCATCACATCAGATTAGAATATCTAAGAAGTTATGCAGACAAAATAGTTTTATTCTTTTAGCCCAGCATATTTTCACCAAACCTTACTGAGCCATGGGACATTCCCACAATTTTCTTTGTCCTGATAATAACTACAAATAGCTCTTGGGGCCAATGTTTTTATATCAGTGAGGGCTGGTTTGGCACCTGAATAAATGAAACAGACAGACATATAAGCAAATTATATATGCACAAGTTTACTTTTTCCGAAAATTCTGGGAAAAACTATATTCTCAATTTCATTCAGTAGCTCATGTATATTAAAAGCTTGTTATGTGACATTCTCTTAATTGTTTCCTTATGTTTGCATGATGGAAGTAGTCTTTCTGGCTCTTTTCCCAGGCAAAGGAGGAAAAGAAGTGATGAGGAAAAACAAAACTTTCTTAGAAATCTCAGCAAATTTTAGTGTGCTGACCACTGGCCAGGGCTGAGTTACATGATACTCTTATTGCAAAGAAGTCTAAGAAATAGATTTTTCAGTTGGGAACATTAATACATGAAACAAACTTGAAATTTATCTGTTAAAAATAAGAAGAGAATGAATATTTTATAAACAATTAATGTTATCTGACACAATTCCCTGGATCAAAATTTAGAAAAAAATTTATGTCTGATTCATTTATATCAAGCATAGCATCCTTGTCAATGAAACCCAGTGATGACACATAATACTTTCAATAAATACATTAAACAAAGTTCTACATAAAGGATTCTAGAGACATTTTTAAGTATCAGACAAGAAGTACATGTGGATAAATTAATATTCTGCATACCATAATGAAAGCTTCAATGAACAAATAGATATAGGATAAAATAGAAAAAGATAGAGAGTTCCCATACAACTGACTATAATTAGTAATATCAAGACTGTCAACCACACCTCTACAAGTAAAATTTGGCCATGTGAGTTCATCTTTGTTCAGGTAAGAATTGCTGAATAATCTGAGAGGCAGGTCAAAGTGTCACTGGATGTACATCACCTGCTTTATATTTCATTGAGCCTCTCCATGACTTCAGTTTATATGAGGCTTTCTCTAGATATAGCTAACAAATTCACTTTATTGTTTCAAATCAATTTATAACATACACCAGTATTAGTAGAAAAGTTGGGAGGGGGAGTTATAAAGAATTATATTTTCTCTATTACTGGAAATGGTTTCTTATTTGGTTTCTTATAATGAGATCAAGTTTGATTAATTTATAGCATGTAGTTTTGATTACTGATTGTTACCAATGATTTTTTTTTAATCAATTCTAAATATGGTACAAAAGTCCCATTTCTAGAACTGCAAAATTTTACCACCAGGCACTGAGCTAGAGTAGAAGTATTAAGATATTACCATGCTTTGAGGCCTTCTAGAGAAAAAATTAACACTACCTCTTTTGATACCATCTCAGATGCTACGTATTGTATTATACCAACTTTTCTTTAGCCCAGTTTTGACTAGTGGGCTAAAAACGCTTCATCCCCTTATCTGAGTCAATACAAATAAGAAACCCAGATACTATAATAAATTTATAATGCATGTCTCTTTCTAGTATATTTTCTTTGTTGTTGTTAAATTATTTACTAGAGGCCAGTGCATAAAATTTATGCATGGGTAGGGTCCCTGGACCAGGCCAGCAATCAGGACCGATCTGTGGGGTGACCGGGTGGCAATCAGCCTCTCCCCCTGCCCCCTGCCCCATTGGCACCAGCCAGCCTTGCTGCTACCCACTAGCTGGCCCCACCCTACATTGCTGCCACCAGTTGCCTCCCTCTGTGGGGTGAATGGCAGGGCTATTAGAGGGCCTCCCACTAGCACCCATGTTTGCTGGCCTGGGCCTGCTCCTACATTGAGCATCTGCCCCCTGGTGGTCAGTGCACATCATAGCGACTGGTCATTCTGCCGTTTGGTCGATTTGCATATTAAGTTTTTATTATATAGAATTTATTTTTTCACCCCTTTTTTAAATAAACAAAATAAATCTATTATTGGTCTATTTGTCTGTTCTTGTGTCATTACCAGGAAGTTTTGAGAACAGTGGCTTTGTAATATAGCTTGATATCTGGCATTGTGATCTCTCCAATTTTGTTCTTTCTGAAGATTACTATGGCTATTTTGTTCTTTTTATATTCCATATGAACTTTTGAAGAGTTTGTTCTAGGTCTGTGAAATATGCCATTGGTATCTTAATAGGGATTGCATTTAGTCTATAAATTGTTTTGTGTAGTATGGACATTTTAATGATTCGATTATACCAATCCATGAACACAATATATTCTTCTATTTGTTTATGTCCTCCTCTATTTCTTTTTTCAGTGTCCTGAAGTTTTCTGAGTACAGATCTTTTACCTCCTTAGGTAAGTCTATCCTAGGTATCTTAATTTTTTTGGTACAATGGTAAATGGGATTGTTTTTTTTTTTTGGTTTCTCTGTTAGTTCATTGTGGTATATAAAAAAGCCATATATTCATGAGAATTGATTTTGTATCCTGCTACATTACCAAATTCATTTATTAAGTCAAGTATTTTTTGATGGAGTCTTTGGGTTTTCTATGTACAGTACCATGTCATCTGTGATTAAGAACAATTTTGCTTCTTCTTGTCCAATTTAGATGCCTTTTATTTCTTCTTCTTGTCTGATTGCTAAGGCTAGCACTTCCAGTATTATGTCAAAGGAACTGGTGAAGGTGGGCATCCTTGTCTTGTTCCTGTTCTTAGGGAAAATGTCTTAATTTTTGTCCACTGAGTAGGATGTTGGCTGTAGGCTTTTCCTATATGGCTTTTTTCATGTTAAGATATGGTCCCTCTATTCCCACTTTGCTGAATGATTTTATCAACAATGACTGTGTCACATCTACATGTGTCTGTTCCTAGGCCTGTTTTGGTTCTTCTTGCTTGAAATTTTCTGTGCCTCCTGAACTTGTGTGACTTTTTTTTTTTTTCCAACTTAGGGAAGTTTTCTGTCATTATTTCTTCAAACACATTCTCTATTCCTTTCTCCCTTTTTGCCTCTTCTGACATACCAGCTATTCAAATATTGTTATGTTTCACATTGGCCCACAGCTCCCTTAAGCTGTTCTTCTATTTTTTTTACATTTTTTTATTTATTTTTTTTTAATTTTTTCCCATTTGCGCTCTCCCTTCCAGGCATAACCCAACCCCCCAGTGTCTATTTTTTAATTGTGGTTTTTCTTTTTCTTTTTGGTTCTCTGATTAAGTGATATTTTCAACTTTGTTTTTTAATTTACTGATTCAAACGTGAGCTTCCCCTCATCTGCTATGTATTCCTCCTGATGTGTTATTTATTTGTATTATGTCGTTCTTTATCTCAGAATGTTCTTTTTTCATAGTTACTATATCTTTTTTCATGCTGTTGAGCATCTTTACCATCATACTCTGAACTCTGTATCAGATAAATTTTTTATATCTGCTTCATTTATCTTTTCTTATGGAGAATTTTTTAGTTCTTTCATTTGGGGGTTGTTTCTTTGTGTCCTCATTTTGACTGTCTGTTTGGTTTTGTGAAGATTCTCTATGTATTAGGTAGATCTTTTACACCTCTCAATCTCTAGTGCAGAACAGTGTTAAAGACTTTCTGACTAATTAGATCAGGCATAGACTAAAAGCTTCCAGAGACTGCTTCTGCCCACAGACTGATAGGATTGCTCCCAGGCAATCATCCTCAGGTGTGGCAAGAGTGTTTGTTTGTTTGTTTGTTTCTTTGTTTGTTTTCCAAAGGGTGAGGCAGTTGCTGCTCCCTGGAGGCTAATTATTATTTTTAATCTCTTAAGTAGCCTCAAGGCAAGGTGTTTTCCAATAGGGTGTGTCAACTATCTTCTCCCCACACAAGGCAAATGTTTATGTGAGAAAGATGTCCTCTGCTGTGTGAGGGAATGACACAACCCAGGAAACTTAGCGTGTCTGCCTTCTGAGCTCTATCCCCTGAGTTCCCAGTCCTGGCTTTTGCTTTCACAGCTCCAGTCCACTTTACCCTCCTCTGCTGGAGCACAAGGTGGGTGACTCCACAGGAAATTTTGTGGATTGGCCCTTTAAGAGGTTTCCTGAATTTTCAGCTGTCACTCCTTGGCCTACAGCACCATGTTGCTTTTCACAGCCAGATGTTATGTGAGTAGCCTTCTCAGTTTTGGTGCTCTCTGCTGGGGGACCCAGCTTGGGGATTAGATCCCAGAGTTCTCAGTGTCAACCCCCAACAGCTGAGATATCTTTCCAGGATTTCAGTTGCTCTCTGTGGGTACCCGGCCAGCCCTTTTGACCTCTGTTCCAGCTATCCCTATGTGGTCTCCACTTTGGGTCCTCGGGTATCAGGATTCTCCCCTGCAAGTTTTTTGTTGATTATTCAGGAGTTTTTTCTGTATTTTAGTTGTAATTCCAATTTCTGGGATCTTGTCTGTGTAGCATCCATTTACTTTGCCAGCATTTTTAATCCTCTGTTGCTGAATTCTGTTGGGCTGCTATAATAAAACACCACAGGCTGGGTAGTTTGGAAACTACAGAAGCTTATTTCTCAGTCCTCAAGGTCGGGAAGTCCAAGATCTGGGTGCCAGCATGGTCAGGGGAGGATCCTCTTCCAGAAGGCCAAGTTCTCCTCACATTGTGGAAGGTCTCTAGTAAGTGTTTTGTAACACCAATGCCCTTTTTCAAATACGTAATTTTAGACTTAATTAACATTTGTAAATTTATCAACACTTTTCTAATTTACAAATATAAAAGAAAAGGAAAACACAAAGCAATAGAGGAAGGAACAATAATAGATTATTTTATATTTTATCAAGAGATGAACACTGGTAATTTATTCTTTTTTTTTTAATTATTATTCCTTGGTACTGTATAAGGAGCAATATGCTGTTTGGCTGTGATAGTGTTTTAATGGAGATGTAGTTTACATGTTAATTTTAGTAATGGATTTCTCTAAGATTGTAATCAATCATGAACTGAAAATATATTTACAAGATAATTCAGATTAATCTGAAGGGATATTTAGGGAAAGAGAGAGCTATAGCCCTAGATGTGATTGGCAAGCATTTTATGTCTTCTCAGAGCTCTCAAATGATGAACTTCAGCATTTGCAAAGCTTGTAAAAGTGGTAAACAAAATTTAAATTAGAATATTTAACCATGTTTAATGTTGGTTACAAGCCTGGGAGATGATTAAAACTCATATAAATTAGTGGATTGAAGCACATGTAAAACAAGGTCTCTTTTTCCATTTAAAGATTCTTTTATTCTCTATACAAAGGAGTCACTTTTTTTTTTCTGATAAGAATAAGAAGACTCTGACTATCCATCATATACACAAGGAGATACTTTCTGCCACATGGCTATTAAATGGAGAAATGTACATGTTCTACTTCACCTATCAGGCCTACTGATGTATTTTCATCTTTGGCATCAATCACCACAGGAGCTTAAGTTAAGCACTTGAAAATAGGAACCCATGGGGCTCAACTGTTCTGTGAAAGCCTTGAAAAGTGAAACATCTGAAACACCTAAAAATACAGCCTTAAGAGTCTCATCATAAGCCACTGACCATATAGTGGCCCTTACTCCATGAATCACACAGAGGATTTGAATATCTTGTGCAAATTCTAAACCAAAGATAAAAGTGGTAGCATGGAGCTTCTCACTAGTGATTTCCAAATTGTGAACAAATCCAGGCATCCGTTGCCACTAGATTAATTTTGAGAAAAATCTTCAGGCTGCTGGGAGATGTGTGCACTCCAGGAGAACTGCCTATATGTCATAGACAAAAGGTTTCTGCATAATGGTAGAGTATGGGGGGCAGGGAAGTGGGGGCAGGGAAAAGCACAATATCTCACTGGAGAATTGCAAATGAGCTTTAGGACACTGTTAATGTGCTTTACATTTTGGGTAGCAACCAACTGAGAACACATGACCAATAAATCACACAAGAAAATAAGAGAAAACATCTGCATGTGTCCACTTTCCCAAAAGCATCTTCATGTATGACACAATTATGGCAAATTTAAATTTGGCGGTTTCTGTTCAATTCAGAAAGAAAGGTAATGTATTTATTAATTATATAAGTGTACAGCCATTTGGTCTTGGTAATATAATACTTATAGAATTACAGAATAGCAAGCAGTACAGTACAATGCATTAAAGCTATCTCTTCTAGAGTACCTAGTTCTTAACCATGTATACCTAATTAATATAAGCACTGTTTTAAATAGTGGTTGAATATTTGCAATGTGTATTAGATAACTCAGACAGAACTCCACATGCAGAGCTAACCTTGAATCTCTGGTTAGGCTCTGTCTGCAGGAGTTGATTCTCATGAAGGCTTAGATTTTAGCAAAAAAAAAAAAAAGGGGGGGGGGAGATTTTATTTTACTGCTTATTCCAAATCAATTACTTGTTTGGCCACTTTTCTCTCTTCCGCTGAAAGAGAAAATGGCTTAGAAAGGTGACCAGACTGATTAGGTGCATCTTAGAGCACAAAGTCAGATAACAAAGTCTGACTTAGAATTACAGAGAGAATGGGCCACAGATTATTAGGTAGGTTTAGCCCTCCGTGGGCCATGTCCCTATCCATTAGTTTATGGCCATACCAGAAGATTCCTCTCCTCCTTAAAGAGAATCTAAACCTTCAGATCTAAGAAGAGACATCTTTACCTTTTTATTGTCTGTGTTTTTCAGAGGAACAATCTGATAACTTGGGAGTTCTCTATTGCACTTGGGGAAAACAACAGATTATTTTTAAAAAAGGAATAAAGCATAAACAAACTTATAAAAATGTTAAGATAAAGGGGCATAAAAGAGATGACTCATAGAACAAACAGTCTCCAGCTCCCTCCCAAACTCCCTCTGGTTATTCATCAAAACTGTTTTCTCTGCCTTACCAAGTTAACCACCCTTATCTTCCCTTTGTTCCTAGTGTCTTGAATATTTCCAAGATTTCATCCCTCCGGAGGAATTGATAAGGGTGTACAAGTGAGAGTCCATTTGTAATTCCATTACAAATAAGTCTAAATGAAAGAAAATAAAACTGACCTAAGAGACTATCTAATTAAAATTGCAAGTACAAAAAAAAAATGCAAGTACAGATGAATTTGAGCACATTCAGGGTGGTATGGCTAATGGAATACTACTGAGCCATAAGGAAAGAGGAGATACTGATATTTGTGACAACATAGATGAATCTTGAGAATATCATACTAAGCGAAATAAGTCAGATTTAAAAAGTTAAGAACCATATGATTTTACTCATTTAGTGAAATGTAAAATTGAAAGAAACAAACAAACAAGATAAACCAACTAAAACTCATAGGCATAGACAACAATATGGTGGCTACCAGAGGAAAAGGAGGTAGTAAAAAGTAAAAGAAGTCAAATATATGGTGAAGGAAGGATATTTGACTTTGGGTGGTAAACACATAATGCAATATACAAATTATGTATTATAGAATTGTATACTTGAAACCTATACCATTTTATTAATTGAGTAGAGGCCTGGTGCATGAAATTCATGCAGGGAGGGGGTTCCCTCAGCCCAGCCTGCACCTTCTCAAATCCAGAACCCCTCAGGGGATGACCAGCAGTTGGACATCTCTCTCACAATCTGGAATGGCTGGCTCCTAACTGCTCGCCTGCCTGCCTGCCTGCCTGCCTGATCACCCCTAACCATCTCTGCCTGCTGGCCTAATGCCCCTAACTGCTCCCCTGCTGACCTGATTGCCCCTAACCACCTCTGCTTGCCAGCCTGACTGCCCCTAACCACCTTTGCTTGCCAGCTTGATTGCCCCCTAACTGCTCCCCTGCCTGTCTGATTGCCCCTAACTGCTCCCCCCTACTCGCTTGATCACCCCTAACCTCCTCTGCTTCGGCCCCTGCCACCATGACTTTGTCTGGAAAGACGTCCAGAAGATGTCCAATCTAATTAGCATATTACCCTTTTATTAGTATAGATGTTATTACAATAAACTGAAGAAAAATGAACAGAAGAATAAAAATTATATTTCTTCAAAGAAGACATAAAATTGGCCAATACACAAATGAAAGCATTCTCAACATCATTATTCATTAGAGAAATGTAAATCAAAACCACAGTGAGATATCACTTCACACATACAAGTGTTGGCAAAGATGTGGAGAAATCAGAATCCTAGTACTTTCTTGGTGGTGCTGTAACATAGTGCAGCTGCTGTGAAAATCAGTATGGTAATTACTCAAAACTTAGTCACAAAACTATCATATGACCCAGAAACTCCTCTTCTATATATAAACCTGAAAACAGGTCCTCAAACAGACCCTTATATACTAGCATTCATAGCTGCATTATTCACATTAGTGGTGACAACTAAGGTATCCATCAGCACATGAAAGAATAAACATATTATCCTTCAATGGAAAATTATCCAGCCATGAAATAGTATGAATTTCTACATGCTACAATATGGATGAATCTTAAAAACATTATGCTGTATGAAATAAGTCAGTTATAAAAGGGCAAATATTATGTGATTCTACTTACAAGGGATACCAGGAACAGGCAATTCATAGAGACAGAAAGTAGAATAGTGGTTACCAGGGACTATGGACAGGGAAGAATGAGAGTTACTGCTTAACAAAGACAGTTTTTCTTTGAAGTGAAATACATTTTAAAAATAGTGGTGATGGTTTCACAACATTGTGAATGCAATTAACGTCATTCAATTTTCCATTAAAATGGACAAAGAAAATTGCAAGTACAAAGCTATTCTTTCCTACAACCCATTACTGAGCAATTTCCCTAGAACATTCACTACTGTTTTCTTTTCCAAATATTTTTCATTATCTAAAAATCCCCATTGTTAAACTGTTTACTGAGACAATAAATAAAATACTAATTTAATTTGGGTGTCCTTAAATCAGAACCTGACATGAGCATTTGGGTATAAGTAGATTACTTAGGAGTTAGCTCCAGGGAGCAGAAGTCAGAGAGAGAAGGTGATAACTAATCAGCATGTGCCTCAGTAAACTTGTTCCTGATCTGGGCAACTAGAAATCAATCTCTTTGGAGATATGTAGAGACCCTATGAGGAGTCTTGTATAACATACTTCATAATTGCCACAATTCAAGACAAAGTGAGTGATGAAATTATTTACAGGCCCTTTACCCTCATTGGTTGAAGATGGTCTTTGGGGGCATTAACCTCCAACTTGCCCCCCATCACACATGCACCTGTGGCTGAGAAACTCTGTAACTTGGAGAAAACATGAGACAGAAAAGCAAAACTACCCGATGATGCTTGTTTCAGGTGTGATACTGGCAATATACATGGAACTGTCCATCACTGCTGTTGTGAAATTGATGGCCCAAAGAGGAAGTGTATCTGTTACAAATGACTAAACATCAGTTCCTTCGGCAGCTTTCCCTTTCCCTCTAACGCAGTGGTTCTCAACCTTTCTAATGCTGTGACCCTTTAATACAGTTCCTCATGTTGTGGTAACCCCAACCATAAAATTATTTTTGTTGCTACTTCATAACTGTAATTTTGCAACTGTTATGAATCATATCTGTGTTTTCCAATGGTCTTAGGTGACCCCTGTGAAAGTGTTGTTCGGCCCCCAAAGGGGTCTCGACCCACAGGTTGAGAACCGCTGCTCTAAAGGCTCTGGTTCCTCAATGCCATTGCCCATTTAGTTTAGATTTTTATGCCTCATTCACTTGGATATTAACTACCTTTAATTCTCCAATTGCTCTCCAAACATTTCTAAATTTGCCTTGAAGAAACCAAAAACTAGACTCTCCTCTGATCTCTGATAACATAGAAATTTTAATATATCTTTGTAATTAATATTGCATATTTACCACTATGCTTCATTTCTCTTGCTTCTCATTATTGCTTCTAGACCATTCACCTAGGGCTTTGGCCCAAGTTGAAAAATATCATTATAACCCTAAAAGAAACTAGTAAAAAATAACTTTCTTGATGTAAATTCAGAATCCTGAGACTGAGAACACGCTGCCTTTCACCTTTAACCCCATCTTTAATGACTACTTCACGTACTCTCTTTTCACATATCTTTTTAATCACAATTTTCTACTTCGCATACATACATGTTTTCAGCATCATGCTAGTACGAACAAACTTCTCTAACAGTTTCTTCAGAGTCTTCAAGTAAAATATTGCTTCTTCAAAGGACTGGTTCAGCATCATTTTGCTTAAACTATGAATGACTCTTTTCCTAAATATAATATAACAGTAATTTCACGAAGTTCACCTTTATACTCATACTTCTACTGGTGTTTTGGGGTATCATTTATGTAATCCCAAATTGAGGCATGGAGGCCATTCCATACTGTCTTCTGCCAGTATTAGGCTTAAACCTTTTTGTTCTATTTTCTACTGACTTGTAGGTCATTGCCTTACATGGTAAAGAAAAGAAAACCAAGCCTTTTTTTGTCCTTATTATGAATTTAGAGATATTAAACATACTTGTCCAAAAATTTATATATCTCCTATACATCAGTGACCTCTCACAACACTTTTTTGAATACCTACTTTGGGGCTCATACCATAAAATCAAATTCAACATGAATGATGAAACTTTAAACTCCATTATCCCATTGACTCAACACTATTATTTTAACACTGATATCATCATTCTCCCACTATCTTTTCTACTTGATCATGTTTATCAGCCTGTTGGCTGCTCTGTCTCTGCTCAGTTTGTCAGCTTTTACCTCCTGTCTCCAGCCCTTCAGAATCTCATATGTATCACCTTTAAATCTCTACCACTATCAATCCTACATCAGTCAATTCATCATTTCTGTCTCCAACTTCCATTCTTCTGGCAAAAATAACACAAATGAGTATAAGAGAGCCACTGCAAATTTATGGCAGGAGGTTTCTATTTTCTTTCAGTCCTCTAGTGAAAAGAAAGAGGACCCGAGTTGGGTCTTATGCCTATCCCAACGATGCAACTAGGTTTCTGGGATTTTTGAATTGTTTGCTAGTAATACTAGATGACAGTCATCCTAGATGGTAGAATTTCTGATGACTATTTGTCCTACAGTATAGTAGGTGCACCAGTTAATAACGCAGATTTTTTTCAATAGATGGAGTTACACATATGTTGATATGTATGCGATTTGATATGTATGCTATTTTGTTGTGTTGACAACAAGTTTCAAAACTTTATATGTCAAATTTGCCGAAGGTGTTAACATCATAGATATTTTTACACTTAAAAATGTCAAATTTCCAAAAAAATAAAAAAGAGCATGCGGGAAGTTTTAATTTATTACTTTAGTTTGAAGAAAAAGTTATGGTATACTTTGGGAAGCTGATGGTGAACATGCTCCATCTCAAGATACTTGTGAAAGCTGGTTTAAATGCTTTAAAAGTGATGATTTCGATGTGAAAGACAAAGAACATCCAGGTCAACCAAAGAAGTTTGAAAACCAATTAAGAGCATTATTGGATGAAGATGCATGTCAAGCTCAAAAGCAATTTGCAAAAAGATTAAATGTTGCCCAGAAAACAATTTCCAATCATCTACAAGCAATGGGAAAGATTTTAAAGGAAGGAAAATAGGTGCCACATCAACTGAATGAAAGACAAATGGAAAACAGAAAAGTCATCAGTAAAATGTTGGTTCAACAGCATGAAAGAAACTCTTTCTTTGCATTAAATTGTGACTGGTAATGAAAAGTGGATTTATTTTGAGAATTCCAAATGCACAAAATCATGGGATGATCCAGGTCAATCATCAACATTGACTATAAAGCCAAATTGCTTGGAAAGAAGACAATGATCTGCATTTAGTGGGCTCAGGAAGGTGTGATGTATTTATGAGCTAGTAAAACCAAGTGAAACCTTTAATACTGATTGCTACCAAAAACAAAAAATTAATTTGAACCACACTTTGATCATAAAATGATCAGAATGGGCCAGAAGCCACAGCAAAGTAATTTTGCTTCATGATGACGCATCATCACACACTTCAAAACTAGTGAAAGACAGGTTAAAAGATCTTGCCTGGGAAGTATTAACCCACCCACCATATGCAGCAGACCTTGCTCCTTCAGATTACCACTGGTTCTGATCGATGGCACACACACTTTCTGAGCAGCACTGGAAAACTTATGAAGAAGTGGAAAATTTGGTCTCTGAATGGCTTGCCTCAAAACAAGAAAAGTTCTATTGGGACGGTATCCACAAATTACCTGAAAGATGGGGGGAATATGAAGCTAGAGATGGACATTACTTTGAATAAAGCACTTTTGATGTTTATTTTGAAATTATAGTGTTTTCTTTGATCACAAACCATATTTTTAATCATGACACCTGGTATTTAGTTATGCTTAACACTGGACACAAGAACTGGGCTGAGGCATTACCTGTGACTCCTGTTGACAGTATCATAGGCCCCGCATAGTGATCACTACCAATGCTCTACTCAGAGAATCACAGGAGCATATCCAAGAGTTGTCCTATCCCAGTCCATCAGCCCAGGGAAGACAGAATATAGTAGGAAGCAAGACAGGCTTTAGTAATGCAAAAGGCAGTTCTTAGAGAAGCAACAGTTGCAGGTGGAACATTTGTGAGTATATCCAGAATCCTGTCAGGAATTGAAAATAAAGAGGCTAAAATTTCTGTGAATAGGCTGAAATAGCTCAAACATAGAAAGTGATATTATTTTATATATTTTAA
Organism: Lasiurus cinereus; assembly: GCA_011751065.1. NCBI lineage: Eukaryota > Metazoa > Chordata > Mammalia > Chiroptera > Vespertilionidae > Lasiurus > Lasiurus cinereus. The sequence goes on from JAAGEH010000226.1 coordinate 38,932,843, forward strand.
TTTTTAATTTAAAAGGTAATGTATATAGCCCTAGCCAGCTTGGTTCGGTGGATAGAGTGCTGGCCTGCAGACTGAAAGGCCCCAGGTTTGATTCTGATCAAGAGCACATGCCTGGGTTGCAGGGCGTGCAGGAGGCAGCCGATCAATGATTCTCTCTCATCATTGATGTGTGTGTCTCTCTCTCCTTTTCCCTTCCTCTCTAAAATCAATAAAAATGTATTTACAAAAATAGGTAATGTATATACATTAAAGAATCCAAGCAGCATAAAATGGTTCACAATAACTATTAATTCTCTTCTGACCCCTGCTTTGTATCCCTAAATGAAACAGCTGTATCTCATTGGTCACATTCATTTCCAGAGATTTCCCCCAAATATAGAGGTAGGCAGATAGTCTCTTTTACAAAGATAACACTTCCCTTTTAAAATGCAAGTAAAATATTATATGTTGTGAGAGTTTTATCAGTTATATTAATTTTTCAATATATTTTAGGACTTTTAATAGTGTATGTGCATATATATATATATATATATATATATATATTAAACTAATATTATTGAAGGACTTTGCATATATACAATAATTATGTAACTTTTTTTTTTCCTATCACTGACTGCTTATAGTGTTTTTAGTACTACAATAAGTGAATACAACTTGGTCAGTGAATGCTATTAATGTAGGTTTTTGTTCATTTGTACAGGTATCCTTTTGATTAGATTTAAATAAGTGAAATGTTTAGGAAAAAGTATAAGTATACCATTTTGATAATTGTTCTCAAATTTCTGGGAGACTGCTATTATTCTTTTCTTAGCAACTCTGTTCTCTTATTATCCCTTTTATTATAACCTGGAGAGGTAGTGTGAGAAACATCTGTTGGACATGGCTTGCCTCAGTTCCATACAAGAGCTATCTGTGGACTCAATGGCCTAATCTCCATGGAAACAACCATCCCAGATATATTGGGCAATGAGCCTTAGTGTTCAAGCCCTTCCATATCTTGCCCTCTCCACATGCCTTTGAACTCCACTATTCTAATCCTTAAATGGCAATATGCTTTCTCACTTAAAATGGATCTTTCTCAGAATATTATTTTGTTTTTTAATAGGTCTTACTCCCCTGGAGAAGTCATTTGATAAATTTTGGACCTTTACTTTTTTCATCTGGAAAAAAAATAGGAGATACAAATTACATATTATTTCCAAGGTCATTTTCAAATGCAAACTTTTTAGCTTTACTCGTTTTCCTAAATGTGTGGCTCTAAAATATACTTAAGAAATTTCAGAATATTTTACTCTTTCTGTATTAATTTCAATATTCCAGTTCAATTTTCTTATCATTGAATATTATCCACCATTTCTGACTTCACCCTCTACATTTATAACATCATGCAGTATTTGAGGATTCCTATTTCCCAGGATAAAGTATTATTTGGCAGTTGGTATTCATAGGTTTAATGGCATCTAATATTTATAAAAGAATTTGTTAAAGTAGTTATTAAATTGCCACCCATTCCAATTGCCCTAAATTATGAAATTGATATAACTTCTTTGGTTGATTCAACTGCAGACTTTATAAGAGGTTAGTCAAGAAACCTGTAAGCTATACCAAGAAACCTTCTCATTGCAAAGTTAAATGTCTGAAAACTCCTGATTCTGAGTCATAATATGTCATCCAATTTTACTAGGTAAAACCAAGTCTAAAGTTATTTGTTAAATAAGATTTTTATAGTGTTTTCAGAAGAAAAAAAAGAGAAATAAACTTGTCAATGTTAGGTATAGTAAATAAAATTAGCAAAACATTTTATGATATAGCTGAGGAGTGATTTATCCTACTTTGAATTGTATCTTTAGTCAGAGAAATGTCACCTATTACTATACAAATGCTAATAGCTATCAGATGTGTTTGAAAATTGACTGTAGCTATTTTCTTGTGGTTCTAGTCTGAAAGGAAAGCTATTGAAAAGAAAAAAAAAAGAAAAGAAAAAACTTTGTTCTTTGCATCTTAGCATCTCTTTGACCAACACCCCAAAAATATAACCAATCAAATGGGAGTAAAATAACATCCTCCTCTGAAAAAGCAAAATTACCCATCATTATAATTTCTGAACTTGAAAAAGTGTTCTTTTTTAAAATATATACTTTTGTTGATTTGAAAGAGAGAGAGGAAGGGAGAGGGAGAGAAACATTAATGTGTTTGCCTCTGTATGCTCTCTACTATGGATCAAGCCAGCAACACCAACATGAGCCCTGCCCTAGCTACCTCTCAGGGCACAGGAGGAAGCCCAGCCAACTGAACCACACCAGCCAGGGCAAGTGCAGACTTAATATTAAAAAAACAAATAGCTATTTTTATTCATTGATAACAAATGAGCTCTAACAATTGGAATATTCAGACAATTTAAGATACTTGAAATAAAAGTTTTATAATAAGCAGTAAAAAGAATCAAACCAATAATAGGTTAAACATGACTAAGGTGTAATAAACTAGTGATCTCACTAAAAATATATTCACTAAGAAGATCTAATACTAAGAAAATGTTAAATTAGCCCTAGCTAGTTTGGTTCCATGGATGGAGCATTTGCCTATAGAGTGAAGGGTCCTGGGTTTGATTCTGGTCAGGGGCAATTGCCTGTGTTGGGGGCTTGACCCCCAGTAGGGGGTGTGTAGGAGGCAGCCAATCAATGATTCTCTCTCATAATTGATGTTTCAGTCTCTCTCTTACTCTCCCTTCCCCTCTGAAATCAATAAAAATATATATTGAAAAAGTAGGTTAAAACAATAGAATAAGCATAGTTATGTTTTAGAAATCCACTGTAACAACGTGGACTGATACAAAATAGTAAAAACAGAACAACTAATATTAAAAAAAAAAAAAAAAACTAGAAACCCAGTGTGCAAATTCATGCACCAATGGGGTCCTTGTGCTTGGCCTGTGGATCAAGTTGAAAACAGCTCTCTGTCATCCCCCAAAGGGTCCCGGATTGCAAGAAGGTACAGGCCAGGCCGAGGGACCTCACCAGTGCATGATCGGGGCCAAGGAGGGATGTGGGAGGTTGGCCAGCCTGGGAGAAACCATGGGAGGACTCACTCAGTCCCAGTCAACAGGACCCCACCAGCAAGCTAACCTATTGGATCAGAGTGTCTGTCCCCTGGTTGTCAGTGCACGTCATAGTGAGCGGTTGAGCAGCTTCAGCTCTCCCCTGACCCAGCCCCACTCTAGATCAGCTCCTCACCCCATCAGGGGCAGAGCCAGCTAGCCGACTACCCATGACATTCTCTTAAGTCACTTGCCCCCCAGATTGGCACCCCTTACCCCATTCAGGGGTGGGGCCAGACAGACCACCACCCACAGCCCCTCCCCATGCCGTCCCCATCCCCAATCTGCTCCCAACCCCAATCAAGGGCAGGGCCTGCTGGCCAATCGCCCATGGCCCGTTTCCCCAGCCAGCCTGGCCCTAATCAGGCCCCAATAGGGGCGGGCTGGCTGGCCAACCTCCCTCTGTCTCCTCCTCCCAACAGGCCCAGATCCAATCCACTCCAATTGGGGCCAAGCCTGCCAGACCCCACCCATACAAAATTTGTGCATTGGGCCTCTAGTCTAATATAATCAACAACAGAGAAAATTTGCAAATTTTATTAGGAAAGTTGAAAATAATATAAAGAAAATAAAAAAGAGTAGTTAGCATTCCTATTGAACAGTGTCATCCTATGGAATTGATGATGTACCAGAAAGCAATATACTTGCACAGTTATAATAGTATTTTCTGTTTCAATTATAGTTCTTGTATAGCTGTGCAAATCAACTGGACTATGAGTGCTTTTTTCTTTTTGTTTTTACAAATGAGTAATCATACAAACATTGCAATACATTCACAATTTTCACAGTATAAAATGCTGTGACCTTTTAATCAGTTTTCCTAATAATTAATTGGAATCGTACCATTGCTTGCCAAGCCCTTTTGATTGGCAGAAATGGCAACCCAGTGAAATGAGCAGGAGTAACAGGGGTTTTATATTAAAGAAAGAAAAGACACATAGGACTGAAAAAAATTCATGAAAATTGTAGAGCAATTAGAATTTGTTCTCCATTCCTCTCTTTTGTTTAAAAGAATGTCTCATTCTTTAAATATTTAAAAAAGCAACACACGAAACAGCCACACAAAACAGTATTAAAAAACTAGCAGTCAGCAAATATCCATCTTCCACACAGCATAGTTCTTTCCTAATCCTTCTTCCCTCCCTTCCTTTCTTTTTCTCTCCCTTTATTTTTCTCTTATTGCTATCTCTGGCTTTTTGCTGGAACCCACAAACCATGGTTGATGTAAATGTTTTAGATCCACCTTTCCCATAACTTTGTTTTTCCCCACAAAGCTTTTAGCGCTGCTCTCATTATCTCCAAAGCTCACAACCTAGGTGCTTTAGAACCTTTGAATATGATCCGGGGTTTCTGGTTAAAGTCCTCAAGAGGAAAATCTAGTTGGCTCAGCTAGAACAAGATGCTAAACTCTGGACCAATCACCTGCAGCCACATATAAAGTGACCTCACACAGACGTAGGCTCCTGGGCCAGCTCCTTCAGGAAGGGCTGTGGAGATCATTTCCAAATGCAGGACATGAATTTGAGGGATGGGCACTTTAAACTTCATATGCATTTCCATCACATTCTGATAAGCATATAAGTGTTTAAAGAACAATATCACCAAGGTTGGCTTCATGAACTCATGATCTGTGCCAACTGCACAGGGTCCTGAACATAAGGGCCTTGAATTTGATTTAATGCTGTAGTGGAATTGTTGAAATTAAGTTTTTGCAATAGTCTATGTAAGCTTCACTACATGAGTAAGGAATATTTTATTGCGTTTTCTACCTATTATCTAAAGTAATTTGTGTTTAGAATTTATTTTAATTTTCAAATTTAATCAAGTGTCTTCTGAACTTTCATTTCAGATTGGGCCTTGCAAACACTATAGTTCGCTCTAACCACAGTCCTTGCTCCTGAGATATGCAAGTTCATGTGCTAGACAAGGTTAATCTGCTGAAAGAGTGCCATTTCTGTGTCTTTCAGATTCAGTACACTAAAGAACAGAGGACAAAAGTAGTCACTGACATTCTAAAACTGTAATCTAAGTCTATATTAATATGCATAATATAATGAAGTATCACCAATTAACTTACATTATATTAAAATCCAATCATCTTTGAAATAGATCAATATAGATGGGATATTAATTGGAAGTAGATGATAGAGGAAAAATAATAAAACTTTGAGTGTCCAGGTCAAAGTAGTTTAATTTAATTTGACTTTAAATTAAAGTCTTGATACTGTTCCTGAATCCCTAGTGCTTAGCAAATCCACCAAGGAGATCTAATAAAAATGTACCTTTATACACATTTCATTGTTTCTCTCAACATCTCCTGACCTTCTTTCCAATCTCTCCAGCCTGAGAATATACTGGGTACAGCTATTTGCAACTCTGTGACCTAAGGAAAGTTATTTAATAGTACACAGTCTTGTTTTTCAATTAATTTTCAAATGCAGAAAATAACATAACTATCCAGAAATATATGGCTATGTAAATTATAGAAGAAAATGAAAAAAATTACTCAGTACAGTATCTTCCATTAAATAGGATTTCAAAATTCAATTTTCTTCACTTTTATTTAGCACTTACCATGGTGTTTTATAATTTGTGTTCAATTTTAGTCTGTCTACTAGACTGTTTACTAGGTCCTTGCTAAAGGGAAGTACTTTTTTATTATTTTTGTATCATTAGGTCTAAATACAGTGACCAGAACAAAGTACAGCATTTACAAGTGTTTGAAGGATGAATGAATGAATGGACTAAATAAGTATTTTAGATGATGATCTAAAAACCATTTTCACTAACTTAATAAAAGAAAAACAAAATCAGGACAAAATATTTGCTTAAGAATATCAGTAATCACCATAAAACAATATGGTCTTGGAATTAGGACATTTTTATTCCCATTGTGTATAAAATAATATTTTAAAAGGTATGCATTGTAGTCTTCCCTTATTGCAAGAAACACATTCCATGATTCCCAGGGACTGCTTGAAGCCACAGATAGTACAAACTATATCTATACTATGCCTTTTTCCCTATACATATACTTGTGATAAAGTTTAATTTATAAATTGTGCATAATAAGAGATTAATAACAATCAGTATATATAAAAGGCTAATGTGCAAAGTGTCCCTTCAGGAGTTCAACCGGAAGACGGGAGTTTGATTGCTCACTACGAAGTGTGCTGACCACCAGGTGCAGCATGGAATGAAGAAAGGACCTGGCCGGCAGCTGGCAGCAGGCAGCCAGCAGCCGGAGAAGGAAGGCCCTGATCAGCCTGATCACCAGCCAGGCCTAGGGACCCATACACAAATTTCAAGCATCAGGCCACTAGTAGCTAAAAATAAAATAGGACAATTATAAAAAATATTGCAGCAAAAGTTATGTGAATGTGGTCTGTTACTCCAGTAATTGCTGTACAGGCAGCCCTTGGGTTGCATCAGACTTGACATATGTCATTTTGTGGTTACATCGCCATTTCTCATTAAAAAAAAAAAGTTCCATCATTCCAACACATATACATATGTGCTTTATGCTTATTTATTTGCCACAAGTAAAGGTCAGGAATTATCTTTTACCTCTTTTTTTTTTTTTCTGTGTCACTTCATTACTACCGAGTATGTGCTCCATGTGAGTTGATGTAGGTGCTTATGTAGGTGGGTTCCAGATTGCATTATGAGCACCATAGAAATGGATCTCCAACTTAACCTGAGGACCTACTGTATTTTTCTGTCCAAACTTGTTCCTGAATCTGTTTATACGCCCCCTATTGTATTCACTGGTTTGGTGTCATGCGTTTCAGGGGGTCATACAGATTTAATGCTTTCTGGCGCAGCATATTGCCGTCAATCAAAACACGTTTCCTCTTAATGTCTCCCACCCACAAATTTAATAACTTTCCACCTTAACTAAGCACATATATATACTGTGGCCTTCACCTTTGCAGTTTGAGGTGTGACAGCAAAACTAGCACACATTTATTTTTTTCTTCCCAATTGCAGGGATAGAAGATTCATTTTTACCATAGATCTTAGCAACCTCAGCATACTTTTTTTTCCTCTTTCCTTATTAAGTCAAGAACTTTCACCTTTCTACCTTAAAAGAAGAGGTTTATAGTTTCACTTTGGCATATCTGAATTGTCAACATCACTACTCTTGAGCTTTGGGGCCATTATGAAATAAAATAAGGGTTACTGGATTCAAGCACTGCAATGCTGCAATGATGGATCTGAAAACCAAGATGGGACAGGGAGCCTATACAGCAAGGAGAAGCTGGACAAAGAAGATGCTTTACATCTGAATGGGAGCAGATGGAAGAGAGCAGGATGAAGAGGGACAACATGCAGTTTCATACACTACTTAGGACAATAGACAATTTAAAACCAAAGAACTGTTTATTTCTAAAATATTCCATTTAATATTTTTAGATCATGGTTGACCAAGGGTTAACTGAAACCACAGCAAGCAAAGCAGCAAATAAGGGGAACTGCTGTATATGAAATGTGTCTGATTATGTTTTATGAAAATAATTAAATATCCTACTTCATTTTTACATATTGTGCTGAGAAATTTTCAATATTCAGACACTTTAAGGCAATGTTTAGAAGGCATCACCTTCATTAGAGTAAAACCAAATGTATTGTGTGCACTGGGTGCCCATCACCCAAAACCAAATCTTCTTCCGTCACCATATACTGCACACAATGCAAGATACAGACATTTCATCATAGAATTGTACATTTGAAACCTATATCATTTTATTAACCAATGTCACCCCAATAAGTGTAATTTAAAAAAAAACAAATGTAATACAGGTTATGTGAAAGGGTTAGAATTTATAAAATCATAAAGACCTTTCATGTACCTTAAGAAAGAAATGTTTCTTCATACTTTTATGAACCTTGGAGGATCTGATAAGACAACTTCCTTAAGACATTTCCACATGCACTCATATAATATTCAATCATTTGGGTTCCACTGGTTTTCTAAATTCCATTTGAAAATATTCAAGTGCATAGAGACCTGCAATACCCATTAGCCAGTTGGCCAGCCACTAACCAAATATGGCTATTTAAATTTCAATGACATTAAAAATTCATGTCCTCAATGTCCCCCAATTCCAAGTCCTTAGCAGGAACACAGCTATTTAAATTAAAATAAGGTTAAATCATTTAAAATTAAATATTCAGTTTCTCTGTTATACTAGCTATACTTTAAGTGTGCAATTGCTATATGAAGCTATCATACTGGACAATGCAAATACAGAGTACGGCTAGCATTGCAGAAAGTTTTATTGGAGAGAGCTCATAGAGACCCCGAAGAAGTCTTACCTATGGAAGGAGTGTGTACCTGGTCCATGTGGGGCATATGGATAGAGAATGATTTTTTTCAGAGAAAGGATAAATGTATTTTCTAGCCTAAGTTGACTTTTTAAAAATTTTCCTAACTACAAGTTCCATAAATGTGTAAACTTTCCTTCAAAAGAAAAATGGAAACCAATAGAAGCTTGGTGGTATGGCTAGCATCTAGATTTTGAATTTACCAGGGTTGAAGCCAAAATTTTCTATTTTAAGCTGGAGGGAATATTGGGCAAATTAATAACTTTTTCATCTGCAAAGTAGGAATAGCAGCATTTATCTAACAGGGTTGTTTTATAAGTAAGAAACAAAAGACTTAAAGCACTGACTTAATACATTTAAGATAAGGGGGCAAATGTGATAACACTTTTGACAATGAAGAGCCATAGATTCCATCTTGTGTGTCTGAATAATTTTAATTATCAACACTGGAGAATTGATTTTGTGTTATTTCTCCACTGCATCTTGTTCATATTGAACACAATTATATGCATCAATCATCTTTATATTCATATTGCCTGCAATACTACACAGCACAAAGCTGTCATTCAATAAATATTTGTTGAATACTTTGTGCTCAAGGCTACAGATACCATAAAGTGCAGAGGAAAGTATTTCCCAAGACTTCTGAATATTTGTATTACAGAGCAAAGAGTAGTGGACAGAGAGAAAGAAAAATAAAATGTGGTTTCACTTTTGTGTTTTGTGACCTTGAGCAATCATCTAAACTTTCTGTCCTCAGTTTTCTCTTCTGTGAAATAAAGAACAAAAACTACATAATCCATAAACTCTTCCCCAGCTAGTTCTCTGGATCTCAGTTGCATTACAGTAGATCCCACAACACACATGGCAATAAAGGCTCGGACATATAAAAATATATTTATAAGTATTTCGGAGGTCAAATGATGACATGGAATGCCTCAATGATATTACTGTTTTTATCTATTCTTATCTGAAGAAGCAATAACAAAGGCTATACTTATATTTGCAATTAATTGGAAAGGAAGTGCAATACTTGAAAAACATGAACTAATAAAATTTAGAACTAAAACAAATTTCATTGTCTTTTATTTTTAAGAGATTTTTTAGACCACTCTTAGATTTACATTAAAACTGAGAGGAGAGATTTTCTCCTTGCTCCCACACATATATAACTCCCACTATTATCAATATTACTAACCAGAATAGATTTTTTTTTAACCAAGGATAAACTTCTGACACGTCATAATCACTGAAAATCCTAAGGGTTCACTCTTACTGTATATTCAATACGTTGATAGACAAATGACATATATCTATTGTTCTTATAGCATACATAGTATTTCCACTGCCCAAAATCTTCTGCACTCTACCTACCCCCTCTCCCTCCTCCCAAACTCTGGCAACCACTCACCTTTCATTGTCTCTATAGTTTGGCCTTTTCTAGAATATGACATGGTTGTAATTGTTTAGTTTACAGCCTTCTCAGGTTGGCTTCTTACACTCAGTCCATGTCTTTTCATGGCTTCATAGCTCATTTATTTTGAGCTCTGAATAATATTCCTCTGCCTGGTTGTACCACAGTTTATTTATACATGCATCTACTAAAAGACATCTAGTTTGCTTCCAAATTTTGGCAATTATGAAAAAAGCTGCTAAAACACCCATGTTCAGCACTTTGCATGAATGTGTTTTTTACTACTCTCAATAAATTCCAAATAGCATCATTGCTGGGTCCACGGTAATACGTAGTATGTTTAGTTTCCTAAGGAATTGCCAAACTGTCTCCCAAAGTATCTGTTCCATTTTGTATTTTTACCAGCAGTGAGTCAGAGTTTCTCTTGCTCCACCTTTTTATCAGAATTTGCTTCTGTCAGCATTTCAGACTTTGGCCATTCTAAAGGTGTGTACCATTGTTGTTTTTATTTGCATTTCCCTGATGATATACGGATTAAATATCATTTCATATGCTTATTTGGTGAGGTATCTATGACAGTTGTTGAATCATTTTTTTTAATAGAATGGTCTGTTTTCTTACTGTGTGTCTTCCTTATTTAATGTTTTATTTCATCATGAACCCTTTCCCACTCTATGATCAGTCATCCATAATCAGGAACCATGAAGAGAAGTCACTCTGCCAGAGTGCTTACCGAGAAGACAGACTATGCAGTCCACTGATTTTGACATATCATTTATGCCAGTTGTTTATCTGTTGTTTCCCAGACCCATTCCCCTCTTTTAAACTCTGTTCTAAACTGATGGAACTGGTTTCCAGTGAATTCTATTTTTCAGGCGTCCTTGGTAGCTGACTTCTTTTAAACTTTGGCAATAGGAGGCATTGGAAAAAAATAAGCAGGAAAAAAAAAAGGAATGTTTCTGTTTCTACTACCAGCAGTACAGCTATTTCCTGGCAATGGCCATAATATTAGCTGGGCCGAGGTGATTTATTCCAAATTCAGAGAAGGGCCGTTCCCTTTATAGCAGTTTCACCTTGATGGAGGTTGCAATTCTTTGTTGAATCCAGGACTGACTGTAATAGCTTTCCAACATCACCGAGCAGGTGCAGACTCATGGGCTCACCAGTAGTACTTTTTGTCCCCAAGTTTGTCACTTCCATCTCTCTTATGCTATTCCAGCCTTTCAAATTATTGTGACCAATTCACTGTGTTGCTCCCCTCCCCCAGTTGAAATATGTAGAGTAGCTTCTGTTTCAGTAAGTAGACCTCAACAATAAAAGTTCAGACTTTCTTTTCATTTTATTTGTCATTATAGTCATGAAAATAATTTAAATTTTATGTAATAAGTAACCCACCAAACTTCACCTTCTGTCTTCCAGAAATAACCCATTGATTATACTAGGAGGTGAAGTCTAACAGCGAGGGCTTTGATGAATTTGACCCTTTCTAGGCCTCAATTTTTTCATGTGTTAAATGAGGTAAAGAATGTATTATATGCCCAACCAGTGTGGCTCAGTGATTGACCACCGACCTAAGAACCAGGAGGTCACAATTTTATTTCTAGTTAGGGCACATGCCAGGGTTGCAGGCCCAGTAGCGAGCCTGTGGGTGGCAGCCCATCAATGGTTCTCTCTCATCATTGATGTTGCTATCTCTCTCCCTCTTCCTTTCTCTCTGAAGTCAATTAAAATCTCTCTCTTTCTCTCTCTCTCTCTCTCTCTGTTAATCCTCATCCACAAATATTTTCCCCATTGATTTTAGGGAGAGTGAAAGGAAGGGAGAGAAAGAAACATGGATGTAAGAGAGACACAAGGATTGGTTACCTTCCACATGAGCCCTGACTAGGGCAGGCATGGATCCCAGGTACATGCTCTTGACCAGGAATGGAACTTGGGACCCTTCAGTTCAAGGACTGATGCTCTACCCACTGGGAGACATTGGCCAGGGTAAGAATGTAACATATTTCTCATAGACCATATAGTGCTCTTCAATTGGTAACAACCATTATGAGTATATATAATAAATATGATTTCTAAAATATATAGGAATTTATACACACATTTGGTATAAACTTCTATCTAAAGACCTATTTCATCAAAAGGACTTGCCATCTACCTATCTGCCCAAACCACATCTTAGATTCACATATTATTCACACCTTAATTTACTGAAATATAATTTTAACTTGTCTCCCTGGTGCTGAAACCACCCTTCCAACATACCTTTACACTGTATTAAAACCCTCAGTGATTCCTCATCATTTTTAAGATTTATTCATATAATTGAACAGATATGATTTTGTTGCAACAATTATGTACCAGGTATAATATGTGAAGATGGTGAATTAGAAATAATTCTGCCCTCACAGAGCATATGGTCTGCTAAAGAAAACAGACATTAAAAGGCAGGAAAAAGAGAAGCCCACCCAATAATTTAGGAAATGTTATTGCAAATATGGAAATATATTTTTAAAAAACTCCTTAGAATAACGTGTAACATTTTCAGTAACTGGTTCCCTCTCTTACCAATCTGTAAGTAACATCCAGTGTAGCAGCATTTTTGTGTAGTATAATCTTATCCTTTTTCAAAATTCCTCATCTATCTTTACACATGCGGGCCTTTGTGTATCCCATTTCTTAGCTCTGGCACATATTTACTTCATCGTTTTCTCTTTGTTAAACAAATATATAGGCAAGTATATATTTTTAAAGTTTCCATCTATTTGCACATGGCTAACTCCCACTGAACATTTAGGAAGTTTTATCTAAAAAGACTTCTGTGAAATCCCCTTTCCTTCCTGAGCAATGGCCCTGTCACATGCCCCTCCCAGGTATTCCCACACTTTGCCCACCTTCCTCTCTCTCCTGTTATTAATCAGTGATGGAAGTCTGCATATTGTCTCTCTCCCTAGTGGACAATGAATATCTTTAAGAGCAAAGAGACACTGCATTACCTTTATATTTCATTAGAGACCCAGTGCACAAAATCGTTCACTGGTGGGGTCCCTTGGCGTAGCCTGCAGGGATTGGGCCAAAACCTGCAGTCCAATGCCACCTGCCGCTCCTGCCTGCTGTTCCTGCACATCCTGACCCTGATGTGCCTTCTGCCACTGCTGCTCAGTTGGCTCACTGCTGCTCCACTGCGTTCTCCAGACTGTGGCAGCCAGACTTGAGCCAGGTCAGCTGAGCAGTACGAGCACAATGACCACCAGGGGAAAGTTCCTGCATTGAGTGTCTGCCCCCTGGTGGTCAGTGCATATCACAGAGATCAGTCGATTGGTCATTCTGTCATTTGGTCCTTTGCTTGCTTAGGCTTTTATGTAGGCTTTTATATATATATATAGATAGATAGATAGATAGAAGTGCTTGCAACTATTTTTAACATGACTGATACAATAATCCCTACTTTTCTAAATCTTAATTTCACTGGTCACAAAATGAAAATAAATTTTATTAAATATTATTCAAATAAAATTGTGTTGCATATTCATAATTAAACAGAATTTCACTTTTTGTTATTATGTAGGTCAATAGTATAGTTTGTTTAAAAGTAAAATAATAGAGCATCAAAATTTTACTTTCTTAAATAATAATATTTTTATTGTAATTCTAGGGCATGTTACTTATAAATCATTTACAAGTGGATCCCTGCATGTGACCTTTTCTAAAACAATTTGAAGCTGTCCTGATTGCATTGGGGTAGATGTTTGTAGCCCTATCCTTTTGTCTCCCCTCAACACCCGTGATTTTGTCTCTAAAGTTATCTATTTTCAATCTAAAGACTGAATGGGATACAGCACAAAAATCACTAGTACTCAGTACAGTCAGTGCAGTCTCATATAGCAATTGGTTTTTAAAAATCCCTGCTTCCTCTACTAACAAAAAAAATCATAATATCTGATTTTTAGCATATAATGTACTATTTTGCTATTTAACTTCCTAATTAAGCATAAATCCAACTGTCATAATTTAAATCAGTACAATAATTTCCATCATTAAACTATTGGAACCAACTGACATGCTCTTTGAACTGTGGTAAGAGTGTTTGTTCTCCATTTCCAGGATCTAAAGTGGTACTAAATTTAGCAGTGTGTCAATAAATATTCCTGGTTAACATGTGTGTTCCTTCTCCCCTTCCATGCCCTGGTTCTAATTCTTAATTATTATTTTATTAACCCAATTGCATATATGATGCTTGATCTAAGTTATTAAAAATTCATCCTTTATATGTATGTGTATGTATATCTGTATATATACACAACTTTATTTCCATTGAATAGATGTAATATATTGCAACTTTATCGAGCATCTTGGTTGATAATGATTATGATTGTCTTCATAGCCATACATTCTCTCTACACCTCACTTTTTCTTAATTTTAAAAAATTCGTCAAGTACAATCATAAACATATTTCTTTCTACAAAGTGATAAAATTATGGAATTTTGCTTTATCTGCTCAAGTGACAACTATTTTATAGCTAAATAATGTTTTGGAGTGTTTTATCTTAAATTAAAATTATGTATATAAGTAATAAGCTCAGTCATATTTATATATGGAAAGAAATATGTTTGCAACATGATAGATAATAAAAAGTGTTATAAGTGTTAATCATTTGATATCCCTACTGCCTTGATTTGAATGGGTGATTTTTATATTCCAGCCCAGTGGCTCTCAACCTTCCTAATGCCACATCCCTTTAATGCAGTTTCTCATGTTGTGGTGACCCACAACCATAAAATTATTTTCGTTGCCACATTCTTAGAAAACAGTAACAATGAAGAGACAGAGTCTCTGTTCTTAAGGAGCTTACAGTCAGAACAAAAAAGTAATGTAAAAAGTATGATGATAAACTTGGGAAGGAAAAGCTATTGGGTTTGTCCAAAAGAATTGGGGGTGATTTTATAAGAGGTGATATTACATCTGTTTGAGACATGTATAGAATGTTTAGGAGTTCTAAAGGCAGAAAATTGGTGGAACATACTTCAGAGTGCAGAGAAAAAGTTACTATATATAAAAATATTGACAATGAAAACGATATAATCATCTAGGGTAATAGAATATGCTAAACAGGTAAAGCTCAACTTTTCTTTAGCCAATAAAAATACCCTTTAATCAACAATAGCATGACCAATTATCTAAAAAATTAGCCATCATTAATCTGATTATCTACATATATTAGAAAGATCATTTTTACTTTACACTATAATATTTCCTGATGTGCAAGGTGCTAAGTCAAATAATTAAATCACATTCCTGAATTTTCATAATGAATTTTGGGAAAAAAGCCATGGTTTGTTGTCTCTCTCTCTTATCTCTTTCCTCTTCACAAACCATGGAACTTTATGACATCTATTTTGGCATTTGTTACCACACTTCCTGTTTTGATAACTTAGATTGGCAAGGAATATTCACATTCTACTGTTCATGAAAAAAATGCTTCAACATTAAAATATTAAATATTACCCGGTGGTCACTCTAAGAAGGTAGCCTAATGGTTACAAATGATCACAGTGATCTTCAATTAGAAAAACTGAGATTTAATATTCCAGCAATGCACTCACTCCCTTTCTTTTTTATCATATGAGAAGACAATAAAACTGTTTACAACTTAAAAACCATAAAAAGATATTAAAAAGAAAGTTATTGATAAATGAATGAGGGAAAAATGAAGAAATTATGTAAGATTAGAAATTTGAAGATACATTTAGATCAAATGCTGAAAAAAATTCACTTGTATGCACACATGCACATAGACCCTCCCATCCCCAACACACATGTAGACACACACACACACACACACACACACACACACACCATGGGGTGGGAACTTTATTTTGTTCCCTGACCAACTTTCTCCAGCATTTTCCTAGCCAGGACTAGCTGCCAATTCAATTCCCTTCCTTATCTAAAAATGTGCAAATCTGATTGATCCAAATCCAGGACATTCATATGGCTACATTTTACTGGAGGCTGCAGATCACCATGTCTCACAGCCTGGAGCACAGACCTTATGTGCTCAACTTGCTTATTAACTCCTATGTGGTTAACCTTCCTGGGCATGTCTGGAGGCTTACCCAATTGCTGCTAAGGTAACTTTTCTTTTCTGTAACGCTCCCTTTTGTGTCAGGCACAGTTCCCTTATTTCAAACCAAGGTGGGCAATAGAAATGAATAAGATTTGGGAACCAGAACCCATAACGCGATGCTGCAGAATGTATCTGAAGGTCACTGCTGCAGGTTCCTGTGACATTTTCATTCATCTCTTGCTATTTTATGACCATTGCTTTGCAGTGTGGTATTTTGTTAGTATTTATGATATTGTAGATAACATGCAGCACGCTTTGCTATTTTTAAGAATATGGTTAAATAATGTGGTATTAATGATTCAATACAGTTTTTAAAACTCATTTTCTTTTATGAAGGCACTGACAGGTATTTGCTTATTAGCTGATATAAAATTTTAACTTGGATTACATCACAGAGATGTTGCCACAGTTCATGAGAAACCGAAGCCATGGCCTCCTGACATTTGCATTATGCCTATCTTCAGGACACTCCTATCTTCAAGCTCTTGGTATTTCCTTTTTGATAATCTGAGAGAATCCTACCTTTCTTTTCAGTATTATCTTTATATATCAAACATGCTTCATTAATTTCCAAAGGCTTCCAATTTAGAGTAGGACACCTAGCTTTGGGAATGAGGCAGGTCTAGATTTAAACCCAGGTTCTGTCACTTATTCGACAAGTGATATTGAAATGGTATGGTTTCTATGAGTTTAGTTTCCTAATCTGTTAAGTGATCCTAAGCACCACTCTAGCGGGGTACCTTACTGCTGCATATGTTAAAAGCCAACCATATAAAAAATATTCGTTTACTGTGCATCCCTCTAGGACAGGATCCTATGTGAGAGAATGGCAGGAAACTCTGGGCTGGACATTTTTAGTGCCATCCCCGGCTTTTGGAAAATGAAACAGACCACATTTTCTCAGTATATGTGGCCTAAGTACTCACATACAAAACTGTACAATAGACTATTTTCAGAGAATCATTAACTCTTCCAGACGCAAAGGCCTTACGGAGAACTTCAGTGAAATGAGGGTTTTTAAAGCTGAGAAACCGTGAAATGACCATCAGGCCAATATGTCTAAGTCATTGAACTGCTGTAGGTCCACAAGGGCTTGCAATTTATGGGCTCTCCTCTAATCACGGTATTTCTGGAGGAAAAGGAGAGATGTTTAAAATACAAAGCACCGCATAGTAAAGTAAACCACCGATGGTCCATTTTTTATATTTTTGGACAAATCGTCTCAATACCATGCTGTGAAGAAAGTAATTTAACCAACTCTTTTAAAGTTGTTCCTGTGAGGTACATTGGAAGAAAGCACAATGTTCTCAAGAGACAGAACAATGACTAAAAAGCTAATCACAAGCCAAAGCATCAGGTATCCAAACTATAAAGATGTCAGCAGTAGAATAGAGAAGGAAAAGCTATTCTTAAAAAACAATAGTGATGGTTCATTCCTGTGACATATCTATAATTCAAGCACAAGAAATAAATCTTAAGACTTATTTCCATAAAACATTAAACATTATGTTATGTTTTTAACTCTCTCTCTGTCATATATATATATATATATATATATATATATATATATATATGTTAAGTGACTAGTTTTTTAAAAATATTTTTTTATTAATTTCACAGAGAGGAAAGGAGAGAGAGATGAAACATCAATGATGAGAGAGAATCACTGATTGGCTGCCTCCTGCATACCCACTACTGGGGGTCAAGCCCACAACCTGGGCATGTGTCCTTGACTGGAACAGAACCTGAGACCCTTCAGTCTACAGGCCAATGTGCAATCCACTAAACCAAACCAGCTAGGGCTAATTTTACTAGTATATTAAAAATTAAACATATTCATTGTATATAGATAGGAAGAAGATGGACACTTTCACTGATAAAACTGTCATTTCTGCCCTAACCGGTTTGGCTTAGGGGATAGAGGATTGGCCTGTGGATTGAAGGGTCCCAGGTTTGATTTAGGTCAAGGGCACATGCCCAGATTGCTGGCTTGATTCCCAGTAGGGGCTGCAGGAGATAGCCAATCAATGGTTCTCTCTCATCATTGATGTTTCTATCTCTCTCTTCCCTTCCCTTCCCTTCCCCTCTGAAATCAATAAAAATATTAAAAAATAAAACAAACAAACAAAAAAAAAAACATGCCTTTTCTGGGGGCAAATTGCTATCTCCCTAGAACCAACATGAGCTATAGTCCATCCTCAAATCTCACCTTCTCTCCTTCGCATGCTAGGTTAGTTGCTAATGCCTTTGTTTTAGAGAAATTACATTAAAAATGGGCAAAATTGATTTATTCCAGATGAGGTAATGTTCAGAACTACTGTTGTATTTTGATGATAAAGTAATCATTGAGTTGTCAACTAGAACATGACAGAATCTTTGCAACTTCCAACAGAATTAGAAGATATCTGATTTGTGAATATAGAAGTAGCTCCTAATACATGACATTTAAAAGTAAAAAATAATAAAATAACAAGAATTTAAATCCTGGAAATGAAAATACATGTTCAATTTACTGAAAAGAGGATCTTATCTAATATCTCCATATTTCAATGGTGTTTACTCCAACATTGACACACATAGATATTGAATGTTATTTAATACCAATAACATATTCAGTTCCAAATGCAAGATTCTTTAACTGGAAATATTTAATTACAAATTAACTTCTGTATACACAGTTACTAATTTTCTACAATTGGGTTCAGATATAC
Source organism: Lasiurus cinereus (assembly GCA_011751065.1). Taxonomy (NCBI): domain Eukaryota; kingdom Metazoa; phylum Chordata; class Mammalia; order Chiroptera; family Vespertilionidae; genus Lasiurus; species Lasiurus cinereus. The sequence goes on from JAAGEH010000226.1 coordinate 38,951,519, forward strand.
ACACATTGCATATAATTCAAGTCATTTTTGTTGACAATAAGAAATGTTATTTCTATCTCAAATAGTTCTTGAAGAAAAATAAAAAGCAGTACATAAATATATACACAAATAATTACATAAATAAATAAGGAAATTCAAAGATTAGGAAAAGAAGTAAGGCACCTGAGAATAGAAAATGTTTTCAGTGAAACCAAGGGAAGGATAAAAAGTTTGAATAAAAATAAATCAAGTGCAGTGAAGCAGGATAGAGCTGAGAGGCTTGGCCTAGTGCATGGGTTTGCCATTGATGGTTCTAGAATGTGTAAGTCAATAACTTGAACTGTATAAATCAGAAAAATCTTTAGATAATTGAGTAAATTATGACAAAATACAAGGGTTTTATAAAATGTATTTGAAGTTGGTGTAAATGCAGAACCTAGAACATCTTAGTAAGATAATCATAGGTGTAGGTAGGTAAGTAGATATGTAGGTGGATGTGTGCATGCATGTGCGTGTGCACGGGCATAGACATGTGCCTGTGTGTGTAACTTAACTACCCTTGCTTACTTTCTCCAAATTATAATGAAATTAATTTAGGACTTTCATGGACCACCTCTGCACCCCATCCTATGTTCTAAAATAATAATTTCATGCTTTTCGTTACAGTTTATACCCAGGTCTTCATGAACTACAAAATGTAGTTTATTCTCAATAAATGAAGTAGCACCATATATTATTAAACTCTGAGTCAGTAGTTCAAGGTAGAATCTCTAATCTATGAAGATGGAGAAACCACAAATTATTTCTGTCTTCATTTTATCAGTGAAATGAGAATGCAAATAGGAAAAAAGATAAATTCTATCATTTCTAATAGTTTTTATATATAAAAAAGTTTATGATTCCAATAAATTTGTGAGTTAAATTTCATTAAGCAAATTGAATAGCTTAAGTCAGGCAACACAGAAAGTTTTCATAACAAAATTGAGAAAAGTAACCATTATATGATCTGTTTAAAAATGTATGCTTTCTGTATTAATTTATGTCAAATTATTATTAATTTAGATAAACTATAGTAGTTGAAATATATCTCTTAGATTACTCCTATACCTTTTAATTATTAATTGCCTAAATAAACTTTTTCTTACTTTACTCTCTACAAGAAATTGAAAATGACATTATAGAAATTATTGAGAATAAATCTCACAGTAAGCAAGTTTAGAAAACTAGAGTTGGCTATAAAATCAACAAAGTAAAAAAAAATCATCAAAAAGAAACAAAAATATTTTTGAAATATGCAAACATATTATTAATATTATTATGGTATTAGGGAGCATGACCAATATGCATTGGATTACTGAAATAACTGATTGTCTTCACTTGGAAAAATAAATTGGCATTATTTCCTACTCTTTGATATTATGGACATAAAATTAATACCTAAATTCTTTCAAATATTAATAATAATCTTTATTAAAATTTTAAAGCTGATATATAATTATTTTCAAATACAAATTATAAATATATTCTTGAAGACTTTAAAGGTGGGAAAATATTAATATTTACTATTAAATAACATGAAAATGTCAAAAGGACTAAAAAGCTTTTTCTAGAAACCAAATGTGGAAAAAAATAATATTCTCCACCTAGTCACTGCATATTATGATGGGAATAAATGTATTTCTTACTCTTGATGTAAAGTAGAAAAGAAGTCATACAACACTAGTGTCTTTGCTTATGATTTAGAAATTGCCAGCACACATTCATTCCTCTGGTAATTAAGCAAAGAACATAGTCATTTAAATCACTCATACAAAGCATGACTTTATTACAGATGCAGGATGAATACAAGGCATGAGTGTCCATCCATGTCCGTTCTATCTGTCTGCCAACAAAAGAAAAGGTTCACTATGGTGACTACAAACCATTGGAACTGAACTCTATGTCCCTTCTTCACAAGAGATCAGCAGCAGATTGATGAATTTTCCTTTTTAGCCTCCCTTTCTCCCTCTGTCTCTCTCTCCCCATCCTTTTCCTGTCCCCTTGTTGCCCCCCACCTACACACACAAAGACACACTACCCCTTCTCTCCCGAGGGGGTCATATGTCATTGCTACATTGCTCAGGAGATGAACCCATTTTCTTTCTGTTAACTCCTCTTCCTGGGGAGACAAAGAATCTTCTCATTGATTTTGACTAGGGATTTTTTTTTTAAGTAGAGCAGACTTCTGACCTTTCAAATGATCCAATTAGGATGGTTATTTTCACATTATTAAGTAATCAAGAAACACATGCAATAGGAAAGACTGGTTCACAGGCGGGCCTGTCGGCTTCTAAAAAAATATTCTGCACTGACAGCTAACCCAGATTCCATTTCTTCCTTTGCCTATAAACCACATGGGAAGCTAAAATGCATTTTAATATTGCATTTTGCCTAAAGGCTATCAGTAAAATTTAATTTTCCTACTGCATTGATTTTTCCATTATAAGTTGTAACAGTCTAATGATATCACATAAGAATTTTCAGTATTGAGGAAAAGGATGTGAATGATTTGCCAATGATAACTGCTTAGAAACATACTGTAATTTTGAAACAAATATACTATGTCTATTTTTGATAAGCAGTTGTTTAAAAATGTTAAACTTCATACTCTTAGTGCTTAGATAACAGCTCTTATTTCACATTTTATAAAGTTTAATATGTGCCCCTCCCCTTAAAATAGAATCTCAATATTTAAAGTTTAAACAAATATATTATAGGCAGCAAATTCACTATCTAGATATGGGGCTGACTTGTTATTGTTAAAAATTAATGTATCACACTGAATGAAGCATAGGGACTGAATGACATTAGTGTGCAGAGCTATTGTCTCTCAGTCTTGATTGCATTTAGTAAAGGTTGACATCTTACCCTAACTACTTCAGATACATCAAGTTGTCATATTTTTATTTTTAGTTTGGACAAAGCATGCATCAAAGATATTATAGATATTATATAGTCCATTATCCTGAAAAAAAAACACAAAAAAATGCCACCACCAAAAATAATAAATAAATAAATTACACACACACCACACACACTCAAAGAAAACTTGACTCTTCTTTTCCTACTAAATGTTTGTCTCACTGCTGAAGCTTCAGCCAAAATTAAAATAACCATGTTGAGAAAACATAAAAAAAATAGAACCAGTGTCACAGTAAAATCAACAGAGGATTCAAAGTGCCATATGCTCAATAGCTCCAAGGGAATATTTTAATTATTATTTCACATTGTCATAAACACTACAGGTGGTTATAAATATAAAATAGGTATTTGTGAACAAAACATTAAGCAAGTTAAATACATCATTGTTAACAAGGGTAGATGCCACCAAATGGAAAACATCTTAATTACTATCACTCACCCTTATCGTTGGTATGTTCTTCATGGGAATGTCTCTGATACTTATTTTCATGCAATTTGGTTTCCACTCTTTTTTTTTTTTAACATTTAAATGGCTTGAAATAGAAATGGAGAACATCTGTTTCAAAGAAATAAATTGTTCTTTAAAATGTCATCAAAATAATTTAGAAAGTCGATCCTTTCCTATTTTAAAAACTCTTAAATTTTAATTTTTTAAACCATTGTGCATATTGGGGCAACTTTTTAAAAAATAAAACAAATTACATGTTTATTCTTTGGTAAGAGTATCTATTTCTTAGTAACTTTATTAATAGACACTCCCATATCAAATGAGCCTTCCAAATGTTTAGTTTAGTTGTGCAAACTAATGTATCTTGTCTTTAAAGCCAGACAAAATTTATAATTACAAACTAATTATGATCCCTTAATTATGATCTGTCATTCCTGCTGAGCTATTGATCATCCATAGTAAACGACGAATAAAATTACAGATTGAAGGAAAGTTTCTAAACCCGTAGCGTTAATCATCAGTTTGGCTTTTAAAACCTCCTAGTGATCTTGACTTGGTCATGTCATATATGTAAATTGTATTCATCTCTTCATTTAAGATTTTTATTTATAACTTCTGTAAACAAGGATTATGTATAATTTGGAACAGAAAACATTTAATATTAATTTTTCATTTGTAATGTTTGCAATTAAGAACAAAACATTCATTTGTTCTGAATATGTTAAAACATATGCCAACTAAGGAACAATTATTTTAATCAGCCATGCACACTCTGTAATTTCTCCCATATATGCTTAGATTTATATTAGTCCCTCAGAATGCTTTTCACTATAAAAAAACAACAACAAACACACAACCAAAAAAACAACACACACCTAATTTAATTAACTTAGGAAAGAAACTGACTGAAGAATTTAGGATTATGTCTGGTTGTGTGCTGGTAATAATTTAACAAGTGATTCTCTATCCCACATTCATGGCATTTGTCAATTTCCATGGTATAAATATTCCTGTCATTCTTATGAATAATGTGCCATTGAATGAAGAGTTGGGAAGATATGTGCACATAAAATCAGGTTCCATCACATTATTTGTTTGTCACAAATTCAAGAGTGAGGAAGTATAAAAGCAGTCCTCACAGGGACTAAAAACATGAACTAGAATGCCACGAATAACTGGGGCTATTCTTTGTGTTTCTTAATAGCTAGAAGAGGTTCTTTTTCTACTCATCTCTCCACAAAATGAGCTTCAACCATTTTTTTTCTGGAGGATCGGAAGCAAATTTCACCCAAAACACATTCTTGTCCTGGTTTTATTACCACATTTCCATTGAATTAATAGAAGACATGAAAAAGCATTCTTAACCCTGAGTCTACATATACATATTTCTTAGGAGTACAATTTATTTGCTCAGCTTGACTGAGATAACCATCCTCAATTTTGATGGTGATGATTTCAATGGTGTGTGTGTGTGTGTGTGTGTGTGTGTGTGTGTGTATGTGTGTGATTGCATGCTTGAGAAATATTTAAACTATGTTATGACATAGAAATAAGAGAAATAGAGGTGTACATCAGTGTGGATAGAATAGTGTTTAAGGAAGGAAATGAGCCTGCATTGATTTTTCATTGGTTTAGGTGGGTACCTATCCACCACCCTTCTTAAAAGATCTACTGTACTCACTGTGGTGAGCAGAACAAAGCCTTCCTCATTTCAAAAGATGACTATGTCCTAATGTTGGAATCTTTGAATATTTTACCTTGCATAGCAAAAGACTGCAAAAATAACAAAGGTAAAATATATTAAGATGTGGAGGTTATCATGAAGTATCTCATGGAAACAATGTAATTAAAAGGGTTCTTGAAAGTGAAAAAGCTAGGTGGGAGAATCCCAACCAGGAAAAGATGATGATTGAAGCAGAGTGAACATCTAACTGCAGACTGAAGATAGCAAGGGGTCCCAAGCCTAGGAATGCAGGCAGCCTCTGGAAGGTGGAAAAGCCAAGGAAACTTATTACCCCCTGGAGCCTCTACAAGTGTGGCCCTGCTGACATTTGATTTTCAGTCAGTGAGCCCCAGTTTGGATTTATGACCTCCCCAAGTTAAAAGATAATCATGAAGTTTATAATGATTTGTTATAGCAGCAATAGGAAACTAATACATTGATCAAATATGATTTGACAGACTAGATGATGGAAGTGCTCAACTATAAATTAGAAATCAACACAGAACTTAATATAGTTTATTACTGGTTAAAACAAGTGAATGTACACATATAAGATATCAATACCATCACTAAAATAGTTTTAGAGGTCCTTACAATAACAGAAATGCAATAGACTCTTCAAGATTATAATTTATGTTTACATTCTAGGACCAAGAGGGAGCTAAACTAAATACTGGGTTCAAGGTAGAGCAATGAATATTTCTTGAACATCACCTGAAGCTTCGAACCTAATGACAGATGTGTACCCAGATGACAATAATTTTTTTAAATATATTTTATTGATTTTTCACAGAGAGGAAGGAAGAGGGATAGAAAGTCAGAAACATTGATGAGAGAGAGATATCGATCAGCCGCCTCCTGCACACCCCACACTGGAGATGTGCCCACAAGCAAGGTACATGCCCCTGATCAGAATCGAACCCGGGACCTTTCAGTCCGCAGGCCGACACTCTATCCACAGAGCCAAACCGGTCTCGGCAGATGACAATAATTTTGATTTAGGAACATATTATAATACATATTATTTTATCATGGAAAGAAAACCAGTACAAATTCATACTTACAAAATTTTATATGTCCTCAAAGCTATAACTGCTTTTGAGGGTATTTATTTTATTTTAGAGATTTTACTTCCTTAAACAAAAATGTAGAAGAAGCCCCAATAGGAAGTGTTGATTACCAAGTCCTTATTCAGCTGCTATATGAGTTGTTTGTAATTTTGTAAAGAAATGAGCCTGATTAATACTTGGAATTCGAAATCTAATTTCTTTTTCTCTGGAAGCAAATAACTAAGATTTGCTTAATTGAGATTACTGTATGCCCAAATGTATGTTGTAAATCAGTAACAGCATTTAGCATTGTCCTTTCTACTCATACCTGTTTTTTATTCAATTTTGAAATCAATAGAAATCAGAATCAGAGATTTAACTATTTGTTTCTCAAGCTTAATTACATGATAAGAGTAGTATACTTTATCTTGTCTTATATTAAACTCAGAAGACCATAACCTAACTCCTTTTCCTTATAGTGCCAATAACACATTCTTGCAAAATATCTAGTTCTTATGAGGTTAAATAATCTTTCAATGAGATAACATTGGTGTCACTATAACTTTCTAGCACATTAGATAGAATATAAAAAATAATGTTTATATGATTATGGCATTTTTGAAATAAAACCTTACACTGTGTTGCCCTAGCTGGTTTGGCTCAGTGAATAGAGCGTTGGACTGTGGACTAAAGGGTCCCGGGTTTGATTCCAGTCAAAGGCACAGGCCCAGGGTGGCAGGCTCAATCCCTAGTAGGGGATGTGCAAGAGGCAGCCAATCAATGATTACCTTTCATCATTGATTTTTTTCCTTTCTCCCTCCCTTTTCCTTCTTCTCTGAAATCAATTAAAAATATATTATAAAAACAAAATATTACATTGTGTTTTGATACTGTGTTTTTATTTCAATCAATGGCATATAAAACTGTACTGATATATACATCTTTTAAAATCAAATACAAGTCTCTGTATCTATATACTATGAAAATAATATTGGCTTAAAGCATTTTCTGATACTCTTAAATTTTCTAGCTTCCTTTACTTTTTTCTTCTATATTTAAGACACAAAATTTTGCTAATACATATCACTTCAATTATTTCATGAATAGATATGGGTTTGAATAGAAATGCCATCAGAACTGTGGTATACTATAGTGATACAGCAGTACCAGTAATAATAGTATTTATGAGTAGTATTGCAAACTGCGATACTGGTATACTAAAAACTTATGAATCATAATACATGGCATTTATGAATTATAGGACCTAACCCACAGAGGAAGAAACTAGGTCTCAGGGAGATAAAATGATTTGCACTGTATCACATAGGTAGTGTATCTGTACACATTCCCAGGAGTATTTGATCCTTAAATTACTTTTCTTTCCACAATATAATTTTATCTGCTACACTGCAAGTATCAGTATACACGCACAGATCTTAATATAATACAGACATGCATGTCTAATGAGAACCAAATAATTCACTGTTTGTCTCAAATATAGGAAATGTTTGTGAGAGAAACATTGCTGTTTTAGTCGATTTGAGCTGCTATAATAGAATACCACATACTGGGTGGCTTACACAACAAACATTTGTTTCTCCCCGTTTTGAAGGCCAGAAGTCCAAGAAGAGGATACCTGCACAGTCGGATTCTTGGTGAAGGCCCTCTTTCTAGATGCAGAAAGTCTTCTTCTCATTGTACCCTGACATGGTAGGGAGAGAGGGAGCAAACTCTCTTCTTATAAAGAAACTAATCCCATCATGGAAACCCCACCCTCATTAACTACTAACTCTTCAAAATCTCCCCATTCCAAATACCCTCACACTCTGGTTTTAACCTATGAATTTGGGGCTAGCAAACATTTATCCATGGAAATTATTCTTTCATTCAGAGTCAGCAAAATATAGGAGCCTAGCCAAAACCGGTTTGGTTCAGTGGATAGAATGTCAGCCTGTGGAAAGAAGGGTACCAGATTCTATTTCGGTCAAGGGCATGTATCCTGTTTGCGGGCACATCCCCAGTAGGGGGCGTGCAGGAGGTGGCTGATCAATGTCTCTCTCTCATCAATGTTTCTAACTCTCTCTCTCCCTTCCTCTCTGTAAAAAATCAATAAAATATATTTAAAACAAAACAAAAGAAAACAATACAGGAGCCTTGATTCCTCGTTGCTTGGATTCCCATCTTAGTTCTTCCACATCACAAATATGTACACTTAGGCAAGTTTAATGCCATATCTAGACTTCAATTTCTCCATTTCTAAAATAAAGACAGAAGTCAACCTTTCCACATAAGCTATTCTGAATAGAAGATTAACAGTTAATACCCATAAAGTACCTAGAATAGTATCTGGTGCATATAAAGTATACTGAGGAAGTATTTGTTCAACAAATAAGAAACAATATTCAGAAGAAGTATGGCAATGTTAAAATTATCCAGTCATCTTAACCATAGTCTAAATTTTGAGGAAAGATATGTATATAGATCTAGCGACATGAAATTTGAGACAAGATAGTTATAACCACTCTACTCCTGAAAGGAGATAGACAAGTTTATAGCTAGCTAATCTCTTCATTGATAGACTTAACCACACAATTTTAACCTTTGCCTTTAATATTATGATGAATACTAGAGATCTCATGCACAAAATTTGAGCACTCAAGGGAGGGGAGTCCCTCAGCCCAGCCTGCGCTCTCTTGCAGGCCAGGAGCCTTTGGGGGCTGTCTAGCTGCCTGCTTAGGCCCTTCCTAAACTGGCAGTCAGACATCCTTAGTGCTTCCCCAGAGGCAGAAGAGGCTCCACTCCTGTCACTACCACTATGCGCCAGCCATCAGCCTGGCGTCTGAGAAGTGCTCCCCCTGTAGGAATGCAGTGACAACCAGGGGGCAGTTCCTGCATTGAGCATCTTCCTCCTGGTGGTCAATGCATGTCAGAGTGATCGATTGTTCTGCTATCGGTCCAAAACTGACTCTCTGACATTCTTTGAGGGATCCCGGAGTGCAAGAGGGTGCAGGCCAGGCTGAGGGATCCTACTGGTGTGCAATTGGGACTAATGAGAAAAATGGGAGGTTGGTCAGGTTGGAGGGACAGCGGGAGGGCCCCGGGCATGTCTGGTCCATCCTGCTCAATCCCAATTAGCCAAGCTCCAGTAGCAATCTAACCTACTGATCAGAGCATCTGATACCACGTGGTCAGTGACTTCTTGACTGGTCAACAGTCTGCCTCCTGGTGGTCAGTGTACATCATAGTGAGGAGATAAGCAACCTTAGCATATCATTCGCATATTATGCTTGAATTGGTTGAACAGCTGAGTGGATAACCGGACACTTAGCATATCAGGCTTTTATTATATAGAATTATGGCAGGGGCACCTAAAGAAGTTCAAAAACTCACCTGTGTAGCCATCTGGTCCCGGGCTTTTATTTGCTGGAAGCTTTTTGCTTCAATTTCTTCCATAGTTATTGGACTATTGAGATGTTTAGATTCCTACTGATTGAGTTTCGGAAGGTTATACTTCTCTAGGAATATGTCCATGTCTTGCAGGTTGTCCAATTTGTTGGAATAGAGTTGTTCATAGTATTTTTTAATAATCCCTTGTATTTCCCTGGTGTCTGTTGGGTGTCTGTTGTTATTTGTCCTCTTTCATTTCTGACTTTGTTTGATTCTTCTCTCTGAGCCTGGCATTTCAGTGAGCCTGGCTAGAGGTCCATCAATCTTGCTTATCCTTTCAAAGAACCAGCTCTTGGTTTTGTTGATATTTTGAATTGTTTCTTTGGTCTCCATGTTGTTTATCTCCGCTCTGATCTTTACTATTTCCTTCCTTCTGCTTACACTGGGCTTTTCTTGTTGCTCTCTTTCTAGCTCTTTGAGTTGTAAGGTTAGGTAATTTATTACCATTGTTTCCTGTTTTTCTGCAGTAGGCATGTAGGGCAATGAACTTCCCTCTCAAGACTGCTTTCACAGTGTCCCATAAATTTTGTATTGTTGTGTTGTCATTGTCATTTGTTGCCATGATATTTTTTATTTTCCTTAATCTCTTTGGTTACCCAGTTGTTGTTTAATAGCATGCTGTTTAGTCTCCATGTGTTTGATTTCTTTCTATTATTTTTATTATAGTTGATTTCCAGTTTTATGCCACTGTGGTCTGAGAAAATGCTTGATATTTCTATCTTCTTGAATTTTAAGAGACTTTTCTTAGAAACCAACATATGATCTATCTTTGAAAATGACCCATGTAAACTAGAGAAGAATGTATATTCTGTGGCTTTCAAGGAAGAATTAAAACCTATCGTACTCAGACTATTCAAAAATATTAAAGAAGAAGTAACACTTCCAAACAACTTCTATGGAGCCAGCATCACCCTAATACCAAAACCAGATAAAGACAACACAATTATTGGCCAATATCTCTCATGAACATAGAGGCCAAAATCCTCAACAAAATTCTAACAAATCGGATCCAGCAGTACATCAGAAAGATCATACACCATGACCCAGTAGGATTTATTCCAGGAATGCAGGGATGGTACAATATCTGCAAATCAATAAATGTGATATATCACATAAACAAATTGAGAGATAAAAATCACATAGTCATATCAATTGATGCAGAGAAAGCATTTGACAAAATCCAACACTCTTTCTTGATAAAAACTCTCAGCAAAATGGGAATAGAAGGATCATACCTCAACATCATAAAAGCATATATGATAAACCCACAGCCAACATCATACTAATGGGCAAAAACTAAAACCATTTCCCCTAAGAACAGAAACAAGACAGGGATGCCCACTCTCACCTCTCCTATTTGACATAGTACTGGAGGTATTAGACATTGCAATATGACAAGAAGAAGAAATAAAAGGCATCCAAATTGGAAAAGAAGAAATAAAGCTGTCCTTATTTGCAGATGACATGATACTGTACATAAAAAACCTGAAGGACTCCATCCCAAAACTAATTGACTTAATAAATGAATTCGGGAATGCAGCAGAACACAAAATTAATGCCAAGAAATCTGTGTCATTTCTATACACTAATAGTGAAATTACAGAAAGAGAGACTGAAAAAAGCAATCCCATTTATCATCGCACTAAAAGAATTAAGATACCTAGGAACAAACCTAATTAAGGAGGTAAAAGACCTATATGCAGAAAACTATGGGACACTGAAAAACGAGATAGAGGAAGATGTTAACAGATGGAAGAGCATACCATGCTCATGGATTGGGAGAATCAACATCATTAAAATATCTGTACTACCCAAAGCAATCTATAGATTCAATGCACTACCCATTTAAATACCAACATCATATTTCACAAATCTAGAAAGAATTCTTCATAGATTCATCTGGAACAAAAAAATACCATGAATAGCCACAGCAATCCTGAGAAAAAAGAATAAAGTAGGTGGGATCGCAATACCAGTTTTCAAGCTATATTACAAAGCAGCTATTCTCAAAACAGCCTGGTACTGGCACAAGAACAGACATATAGACCAATGGAATAGAATAGAGAACCCAGATATCCACCAAAACCACTATGCTCAACTAATATTTGACAAAGGAGGCATGAACATACAATAGAGCCAAGATAGCCTCTTCAATAAATGACACTGGCAAAATTGGACAGATACATGCAAAAAAATGAAAATGGACCACCAACTTACACCAAATACAAAAATATACTCATAATGGATACAGGACTTAAACATTAGAAGGGAAACCATGAAAATACTAGAGGAATCCACAGGCAGCACAACCTCAGATATATGCCGAAAGAACTTCTTCACTGATACTGCTCCAAAGACAATGGATACTAAAGAAAAAATAAACAAATGGTACTATATCAAAATAAAAAGCTTTTGCACAGCAAAAGAAACCATCAACAAAACAACAAGAAAGACCACTGTATGGGAGAATATATTTGCAAATGTTATCACTGATAAAGGTTTAATCTCCAACATCTACAGCCAACTTATACAACTTAATAAAAGGAAGATAAATGATCCAATAAAAAAATGGGCAATGGACCTAAATAGAACCTTTTAAAAAGATGACAGAAGGAAGGCCAAGAGACACATGAAAACATGTTCAAAGTCACTAATTATCTGAGAGATGCAAATCAAAACGACAATGCAATACCATCTTACACCTGACAGAATGGCAATCATCAATAAATCAACAAACGACAAGTGTTGGCGAGGATGCAGAGAAAAAGAAACCCTTGTGCACTGTTGGTGGGAATGCAGATGCCTGCAGCCACTGTGGAGAACAGTATGGAGTTTCCTCAAAAAACTAAAAATGGACCTCTCATTTGACCCGGCAATCCCACTCTTAGGAATATATCATGAGAAACTAGAAACACCAATAAGAAAGGACTTATGCACCCCTATGTTCATAGCAGCACCATTTACAATAGCTACAATTTAGAAACAGCCTAGGTGCCCGTCAGCAGATGAATAGATCAGAAAACTGTGGTACATCTACACAATGGAATCCTATGCTGCCATTAAAAAGATGGAATTCTTACCATTTGCAGCAACCTGGATGGAACTGGAGAGCCTGTTGCTTAGTGAAATAAGCCAGTCAATGAAGGAGAAGCATCGGATGATCTCACTCATTTGTGGATAATAAAAAACATTGTAAACTGATGAAGAAAAGGATAGATACAGAGGCAGTAAAGCATCAAACACACTGTCAAATTATAGCAGGAAGATTAAGGAGAGGTGCGGTAGATAAGAGATCAGTCAAAGGACTTGTATGCATGCATATAAGCATAACCAATGAACATAGACACTGGGGACTTGGGGTATGTCTGGTAAGGGGGGGGGGGCAATGGGGAGATATGTATACATGTAACACAATAAAAAAAGAAGCTCAAAATTTATGGAGGTAATATTCAAAGAGTTACCAAGCAAAGGCATTCATAATTTCAGCTATTTTGGTACTATGATGCTATCCTCAGTGATAGTACCCAAGAATCAAATTAATGCTAGTTCAGCAGAGTTTATGTATTTTCTGTACAATTACCCACCACATGCTGAAGTGAGACAACTCAATAGCTGTGCTAATTGGGTAAATTGCCCTTTTTATTTCACCATGCCTCAGTTCAGTCACAGCAGCTTAGGTCATTTCTGAGGTACAGCATAGTATTAAATAGAAGTGAAGTGATATTTTTAAAAACTGAGTATATTTAAGTTTCCCATAGGTAGATATTTTCAAATATATACAGTGGTACCTCAAGATACGAGTTTAATTCGTTCCGTAACCTTGAGGCGTGGGAAACTATGAGACGCTCGAGTTGCGGTAAACTGGTGGGTCATGTGCAGCCGGCCAATCCGCATGATTACTCCTATCTCAAATGTTGCTCTTATTTCAAAGCAAAAATCGCTCACTCAATGGCCTGTATCTCAAAAATCTCGTATGTTAGGGCACTCATATCTCGAGGTACCATTGTATTCTTATATTATTGTTACTTCTTACAAGATAATCACCAACATGTTATACTGCTAAGAAAGTGAAATCTTCTAACATTACCACCAATTAAAAAAAAAAAATCAAGACAACTGAAGGGTAGTATGGTAGCCTTTTGGCAAAGATGAAATTTCAAACATAGTTGTTTTTTTCCAGAGATTTGATCAAGTGCTGTTTGGAAGTCTTGCCTTTTATTCTTCACAGTAAGTACACCATGTCCTGGGGGGATCAAACCATATTAAAGTCATATATAGCACAACATGCTCCTGGGTTAATGTGAATGTGGGCAAAACTATTGGTCAACAATGAGCAGTATGAGCCATTACTCATTTTTCATCAATGAAGGTCAATTTCTACATCTAAACTTTAATTTCTCATACTGCTCTCCTCTTAATTTTGTCATTGCCTTTTAGCATAGCCAATGCTGCTGGTATTCTGACCTACTCTAAAATATAAGAGTTAAATAGAATGTGAAATTCATGTTGTACTCATATCAATTTAGAATGAATGCTACAATTCTTAAATTCACACTAGGTACATACACTGAGTGGCTAGATTATTATGATCTCTGAACACATAATAATCTGGCCACTCAATACACACACATACACACACACACACACGCACACACACATACACTAGAGGCTTGGTGCACAAAATTCATGCAAGATGGTGTGTCCCTCAGCCCAGCCTGCCCTCTTTCTAATCTGGGACCCCTCAAGGGATATCCGACTGCCCATTTAGGCCTGATCCCAGTAAGATCGGCCTAAACAGTCAGTAGGATATCCCCCTCACAATCCAGGACTGCTGGCTCCCAACTGTTCACCTGCCTGCTTTCCTTCTTGATTGCCCATGACCACTTCTGCCTGCCAGCCTGATCACCTCTGAACCACTCCCCTGCCAGCCTGATTAATACCAACTGCTTCCCTGCCAGCCTATTTGCCCCCAACTGCCCTCCCCTGCAAGACTGGTCCCCCTCAACTGCCCTTCCCTGTAGGCCCGGTCATCCCCAACTTTCCTGCTTTGCCAACCTGGTCACCCCTAACTGCCCTTCCTTGCAGGCCTGGTCACCCCTAACTTTGCTCCTCTGCTGCACTGTTCACCACTAACTCTCCTCCTCTCCAGGCTTGATCACCCCCAACTAGCCTCCCTTGCATGCACGGTCCCTCCTAACTGCCCTCCTCTGCTGGCCTGATCACTCACAACTGCCCCCCCTTGCAGGCCTGATCCTTCCCAACTGTGCTCCCTTGCTGGCCATCTTGTGATGGCCATCTTGTGTCCACATAGGGGCAGCCATCTTGTATGGTGGAGTGATGGTCAATTTGCATATTACTCTTTTATTAGATAGGAATGAGGTCTGGTGCACAGGTCGGGGCCAGCTGGTTTGCCCTGAAGTGTGTCCCAGATAAGGGTGAGAATTCCCCTGGGGCATGGGGTGGCCTGGGTGAGGGGTCTGTGGTGGTTTGCAGGCCAGACATTCCCCCTGGTGACCCAAGCAGAGGCCTTGGTATCTGAGATTTATTTATCTTCTATAATTGAAATTTTGTAGCCTTGAGTGGAGGTTAGGGCTGGCCAGGGCTGTGTAAGCTTGGCTTCCTCCATTGCCGGGGGCAACTCAAGCCTCCTGCTCTCTCCAGCTCTGTGGCCACCACCATTTTTATTGGAATTTATTTATCTTGTATAATTGAAACTTTGTAGCCTTGAATGGAGCTGGACTGGCAAGGGTGTGCAGAAAGCGTTGCTTCTTACATTGCCAGGGAAAGTAAAGGGTCCTACTCTCTCTGGGCCACAACCATCTTGGTTGGGCTAATTTGCATACTCGCTCCTGATTGGTTGGTGGGCCTGGCTTGTGGGTGTAGCTAAGTGATGGTTAATTTGCATATTACTATTTTATTAGATAGGATATATATATACATATACATGTATATGTATATATATGTATATGTGTGTATGTGTGTGTGTGTATATGTGTGTGTGTGTGTGTGTGTGTGTGTGTGTGTGTGTGTATACACATACATACAGTGGTACCTCAAGATATGAGTTTAATTCATTCCATAACCTTGAGGCATGGGAAACTATGAGACGCTCGAGTAGCGGTAAACTGGTGCGTTGTGTGCAGCTGGCCGATCCACGCGATTACTCCTTACTCAAATGTTGCTCACATTTCAAAGCAAAAATCACTCACTCGACGGCTCATATCTCGAAAATCTCGTATGTTAGGGCACTCGTATCTCGAGGTACCACTGTGTGTGTGTGTGTGTGTGTGTGTATGTGTGTGTGTGTGTGTATGGCCCAGTGCATGAATTCATGCATGGGTGAGGGTCCAGCCAGCATGGCCAGGTGGAGGGTACATGGGCAATTGGCCAGCCTACCTACTGGTCGAACTCCTGGTCAAGGTGACAATTTGCTTATTAGCCTTTTATTATACAGAATATACACTCAGTGGCCAGATTATTATGTGTTCAGAGATCATAATAATCTGGCCACTCAGTGTATATATAAAAACCTAAGTGACTGTTGGCAACTTGTCAACCAAACAACCAGTCAACCAGTTGCTATGATGCTCACTGACCACCAGGGGGAAGATGTTCAATGCAGGAGCTAACTCCTGGTGATCAGTGAGCTCCCACAGCACATAGCGCTGCTCAGCCAGAAGCCGGACTCACAATATACTGGCAAGTATAGCACTACCACTACCATCGGCAGGAGTGACAGGCTGGGATGAGCAGGAATGGTGTAGCACCCATCTCGGACTCTTCCCCATCCATCTGCTGCTTCCACACAACCACATTCCTCAGGGCAGTGGTCGGCAAACTGGCTAGCAAGCCACATGCAGCTCGCGAGCCGCTGTTTGCCGCTCTGTTGACTATTGAGTTTGCCAACCACTGGGATAAAGGCTTAATCACAAGGAACAACAACAGCCTGTAATTATTAGAATTGAGAGTCTAGGTCAGTGTGGCAAACTCATTAGTTAACAGAGTAGCAAACCATGGCTTGTGAGCCACAGTTAGCTGACCACTGCTTTGGGGGATGTCTGACTGCAGGATTTTGGCCCAATTCCCATAGGCCTAGTCAAAACTGGCAGTCTGACATCCCCCAAGGGTTCCCGGATTAAAAGAGGGCATAGGCCAGGCTGAGGGACTTCACTGTGTATGAACCCGTGCTCTGGGCCTCCAGTTAAAATATATATTTCATTAGTGTATTTTCCTTCTACACCCGTATTATGTAGATACATTAACTGTTCTTTTACTTTCATCTAGAAAAAGCACAGACTCAGAGTTTGAAGAGATCCTAGAAGTTTCCTACAGTACATCTCTGGTATTACCACCCATCTATTCTCAATTATTTCAATTTTAGAGCAGATGTAATATGTATCCATCCATTTACTTTAACTTTACTGAATTCTCCCCATGATCTGATGAACTGTATAAACAAGATAGTCACAGAACTTCTGACCAAAATAAGTATATTCTGGAAGAATTATTAGTATCAAAGAAAAGAAAAAGTACACCAACAATTGTAACTGGAATAAATACTGTAAAGAAATAATACAAAGCTACCTTGAATGTCAAGAATGAGGTAACCTGACCTGGTTTGCAGTGAAAGAAATAGTTTACTTAGTAAGAACTAATGTTTTAGTTAATATGTAAGTTAATAGAAATGGAGACAAAGGTGAGACATGTTTTTGATGGAAATAAGAGCATGAACTAATAATATTGGGTTAATCTACAATTAAGCCTAGCCAAGCAAGTATGGCTTATGGATAATAAAATCTGTAATTGGATGGTATATAAAACATGATGAAAATGATGGCATGCAGGATATTACTAAGAGAAAAAAAACTGGACCATGAAATCAGAGAAGTAGAGAGTGAGAGATAAAGACTGGGAGACTGCTCAGGGACTGGTGGACTTGAAGGCATCATGAACTTGCTAGTTATAAAAATTTACAAGTATAATCAATATGCTAATGACTTCAACTACGTTACTGATGAGCTATTTGAGTGATTTCTGTATTACAACACTGACCCAAGCTCATCAAGCTAAATTGAATGTTTATGTATTCTGATATTCTGCTTAATTATGTTTCTGGTTGGTCTTTCATAAAAGCACAAGTCTCAGTATACAAGAAATAAAATCATAAGCTTAAACTAAGAACTATAGCTCATCATTCACCAAAACCTCATTCCTCAAACCCATAGTAGCATGAATTTAACTGGTTCCCAAATGAACATAAATGTTTATGCAAATACTTTTACATTTTGTAAATACTAAATTATTATAATTCTTTCTTAACACAGTAAGCTATTTTTATCCCAACAAATGACATACAGGGCTTAATCACAAGGAACAACAACATCCTGTAATTACTGGAATCAAGAGTCTAGGTCAGTGGTCAGCAAACTCTTTAGTCAACAGAGCAGCAAACCGTGGCTCACTAGCCACATGTGGCTTGCGAGCCGCAATTTGCTGACCACTGACATACATCAATAGAGATAATCCACTGAGGAAAGGACCAGATCCGATTCATCTGTTCAAAGACTTAATATAGAGTTGGCTGCAGAAGAGTTTTGTTCAATGGATAAATATATGAGTGAACAATAAGAAGTAACTAGCTCTCATTGTTTAACATGGGGAACCTCTTATGACTATTTCTGAACCAGACATTTGACGCCATTTCCAAAGGAACATTAATTTCTTCGCTAGACCTTTGACAGCATCACCCAAACTATGCTTAAGCCAAAAATAGCATGATATATTACTTAACAAATTTGAACTTTTGTACAATAAATAAATAATGATAATCTAAAATAGTAAGCTAATTTTATCTTCTTTTGAATCATTTTTAAAATGTTGAACACCCTAAAATAAACTGTGAAATAGGTTAAAATAATTATTATTTAGTTATTTCTTCCATTCATCACTATTTGAGCAATTTTCCATTAATCAAAGCCATCTTTAGACAGTAGCTCATACTCTGTACGTTTTACACAGCCTTCCACTATCATCCAATCTTATTGATTAGAAAATAACTTGTTTGATTAAATAAACTCATCTTTAGATGTCAAAAAGGAACATATTATGCAATTCAAAATGAAAATATTTACATTTCCCCAAAAACATTTTAGAAAATGAATACTTCAAACTCCAAAGAATTTCTGGGCTGAAAACTTGATGGAGAAATATCATATCATATCACACCATGTTATCAACTGCAACAACAGGTATACAGGTAAGAGCCAGTTTTATGTTTTTTTTTATTTTAAGTAAACAAAGGAAAAAAATTTAAAGTCTCTAAGAATATAAACAAATGAACATAGATTAGCAGATAAAGTACATATTCACACACAGGCACACATAAAAATGTGTAGGGAAAGGAGCCCTTGTCAAAATATTGGAGACTTTTCAGGATAACAATGATTTTTCCATTTTTGATATTTTCAACACCATAGATAACAAAAGAACATCTCACAAAATTTTAAAAAATTCATGAAGTTTTATGTAAATGAATTCTATTCAGTGATGTAACCAGATTAGCAAGGGTAACCTGAAACTTAATGTACATAAATGGAAAGGAATACAGTGTGAGCACAAAACTATAAGTATAAATATAAGTATTTTATGATTAGAGTTATATCTAACATGAGATATTTATGTGAAGCTATACAGGTAAGGTGAGTTTTACAAAACACAATCCAATACAAATTTACATAAAATAAATTATGAAGTTTAAGTAATCAAAATTTTGTCTGAGATTTCTATTTTTAGTTATCAGACAAATAAATCTATCTCCACAATTTTCAATGAGACATAACTGACTCAATAAAGACACCTAATTATTTTTTCTAGGTTTAAGTGGCATGAACTGTGACCATATAATGAAAAAAATGTGAACCCTGTATCTTTATAGCCTTCACAGAGATGGTGAGAGAAATTTTACAAGAAAGAATGCTAAATATAGACTGGTATCATGCCAACCTCAAATTGCTATATTCAGCTCAATAAAAAGTGACAAGAAAAGGAACAGTTGTGAGAATGAAAATATTATGAGAAGATGTCCAAAAAAAGCACTATTTTGAGGCATAAAAATTACATGACAATTCTACGTAAATCTTCTGTAGTTAGTCATAAGGGAACCAACCCATAATGATTCTACGAACCTAAAAAGAATGGACTATATTCTTATATGTGTTTCATCAGGTTTGCTTGTGGGCATAAAATTTCCTTGAAAACCAAATGTAGCAATGACTAAACTCTATAGAATGCAATTTCCTCTTGATTCTTAGAAAATATCAAGATACCTTCAATTGTCAAATGAATTTTCAAAAATGTATGAGTGTGTGTACATACACACACACATACTAATTTATAACTGAGGCTTTTTGTTGTCAAGATAAACTTTCAAATTGTTAACTAGTCTCAGTTTTAAAATATTTTTCTTTGTTTTAAAATATTAAAGCAATGTGTATTCTCTCATCCTTTCCATTTTACATGAAACCACCTTAGCTATTTTTCTCTATAAAATCTAAGGGTAGACATTAAAGACTGGCTCTTTCACCATCAAGATCATAGAAATGTAACATCTAATAAATAAAATTAGTGTTAAAATGTCAAGGTGATATTTAGCACTAATAACAAATCACTGGCGGTGTTTTTAAATTGATAAAGTGGTGACAGTGAAAGCACGAAGTGTCTCGGTGTCAGATAATACACAAACAAGTCAGAGCAGCCAAGGTCCTACTTTTACCCAGAACCAGGAGGCAGAGAGCAGCTCAGGCATCTGCAGCCCTGCCTCCCTCCTGAGTGGGAAACACTAAAATTTTTTCTATTAAATTATAATTGGAGAAAACTGTATTCACTCACCAGTATTCACACAACATGTGTTCATTCTAGTGCTATGGACTAATAAAGGCTCAATAAACATTATTATCAACTTGAACTAATAAGTATCAATAGCACATGGAGCTTTTCAAACTTAATCCAAACAACATCTTCTTCCTAACAATGGGAATGTATTATCATCATCATCACCATCACCATCATTGTCATTGTCATCATCATTACTAGCTGTTGGAGGAAGAGAAGTTTCTTTAGAAGAGGAGAATAGGTAATAATATTTGGGGAAGGCTTACAGGGTAACAGACATTTTTTTTTAAATGGTCCTGATCCATATTATGGCATTTATCCCTCACAACAACCCTTCAATCCATTCTTTAAGAAAAATAAACTGGCACTTGAAGAAACTAAATGGCCAGGAGCACAGAGCTTGTCACCAAAGGATAACAGGCTTGCTTACACCCCCACACTTAAGGACTATGTTCATATATACTATGTTCTCAGCACTGAACGAGGGACTTAAGATGCCAAACTGGAGATCTGGTCTCTGCCTTTCACAATTTCATGCCATCTAGTGTGGGAACCATGGAGCTCACGCGTAGGTACAAATCCTCTACAAACACAGATGAAGGGAAGAAAAAAACAAAAGCACAGAGAGCTCAGTGAAAGCTGAAAGAAGGGATATAACTGAATACCAAAGGAAAGCAGATCTTGCTGAAAAAAGTTCAAGTTCATATTGTTGGTTTACTAGATGGAAATATAGCTCATATACAAGGGTTATCCCCACAAAAGATAAATAAAAGATCGATTCAACACCCATTGGACTAAGTATCTAGTGAGTCAGAGGAGATAATGCTTTGTAAGATAGGAAGTGCTCTGTAAAAAGTGTTTTAGACAGGGAACGAGATAACTCATCTATGAGGAGGCAAATATGAATTTCATGATTGTGAATTTTTTAGACACTGGTTTATCTTCAGGACCTTACATAATGCCGGACTCAAAATACGTGCTCAACAACAACACATTATTAAGTGTTCTCAGCACCTGGTCAGCCATTAAATGTAGGCCCAAGATTCAAATCAAAACGTGTCTGACTCCAAGGTCTGTGATCTTTCACAGGAAATATAAAACAAGGGACTAAAATGGTGCTCATGACAGAAATAAGCATTTCTGAAGATGGGATTCTCCATTTGGAGGTGCTCTTACAAATGCTATTAAGTTACTATGCCTTTGTGGGACCTTTAAGATGCCACTGAATCTTGGTGTATCCACAAACACATGATTAAACAATTAAGCCAAAAATAGGTTTTAATCTCATTTACCTGGATAAATGGCCCAGTCTTAGAATTAGAACTCACATTGTAATATTGATGCCAGAAGAGCATATCACTTAGACTTTAAAAACAGTATTAAAAATTAAATGCAGGCACTGAATACAGGAATACTGCTTATTATTAATATTTTCTACTGAAGAAATTATCAATTATATTTCAATGTGAGAAATTATCATCTTTGATGTCTTCTAAATAAGAAGCTCTCAGACACTTAAACATGCATCTCTTCCAAAACCTTTACTCAAATGCCTTCTTTTCAGTGAAAGCATCTCTTGCCGCCCTATTTAAATGTTACACCCTACTTCAACACTGCCTAAAGCTCTTGTGTCTTAATTTTCTTCTTCTTAATATTTAATAATAACTATATATATAATGTTGTATTACCTATTTCTCCCACTAAAATATAAGCATTATCAATGAAGATCTTCCTGAAGAACAAATGAAGTAGACACTTTCATTATGCTGATGGAGAAACTGAGTATAGGTTTTCTCATTGACTTAATAGGTTTGGATTAAAAGAATCTCTTATGTTTCTCTCATGTATAGGATCTTATCAGGACTCAAGCCTTTAACTCTACATAGAGTTGAAATCATATCTAATTGAGTGTCAGAAAACATAGTAGGAATCCTCACATGAACCTAAACTGGATTTTCAGAAATGTTTCTGTGTGTCTAATAAACATGTCAAATAGACCTGCAGACATTTTGTTATCAAGTGAAACTGAGAATATCCTTGAAATAGAACATAGCTTAAGAGGAGGGGGAGGCAGTCCTGTTAAATTTGGCCAAATAAAAGAGATTAAGTCAGAGGAGAAGAAAGGAAATCATCAGTGAAGTGTGGAGCCAGACACTCAAAAGTACCCAGAGTTCAGTTTCACATCTGAGTCCACTGAAGCAAAGCCAGAGTTGCAATGGAACTCATAAGTAAAACTGAAGAAACTGTTTCAATGAAATAACTAAGGCATTAGAGTTTAAGCAGAAATCCTACACCAAAGTATGACAGAAATTTAAAGGGTGCAGGTGCAAGGAGGAGACATTCTTGTCTTGCTCCCTAATGAATTACCATGGTAACAGCTAGAGGCCTCTCCACTCTTCTATCTAGAAGACAGAATGGAAACCCTGGTCCCAGCAAATTCCTGACAGGAGAGAACAGAACCTGATGGATCCAGTGACAGCCACAGGACTCCAGGTGGACATGGTATTTTGAAATATAAGACTTAGAATCAGGAAAAGAGAAACACACTCACAGAAAACAGGATGGATGCTCTGTCCTTGCGATAAAGTGTATTCAAACACATGTGAAATATCTGCCTGGGACTCCCCGACATATTTGAGAAGCATTTTCCCAAGAATATGTATAAACTAGAAAATTTCAATTAAAAATTAAATTTATGCCCTGGCCAGGTGAATCAGTTTGTTGGAATATCATCCCATACATTATAGACTGTGGGTTCAATTCCTGGTCAGGGCACATTTTGAGGATGGGGGTTTGAACCTTAGTCAGGATGCTTACAGGAAGCAACTGAATGATGTTTATCTCTCTCCCTTCCTCTCCCTCTAAAAACCAATAAAAGCATAAACTCATATGAGGCTTAAAACACAAATGTATGTTATTACTATTAATGTGACTCCATTTGTAACTGGTAGATAATAAGGCTTAAAAAAACTCAAGTTAATGAGAGAGGTACAAAAATAAAAAACTAAAAAAGTAACAGACCAAATCTAATTGTCCAATTTTGATAACTGTGTCAAGGGTAACAAAGCAATAATCAATAATACTTACAAAATAAACTTCTGTTCAGCTAATGAAGGTAATAATCCACAAGATTCAAATGAAATATCTTCAGAAAAGTCATATGGATCAAAATTCTCAGGTTAAAACTCAATATTATTTTGTAACAGTAGGTAGAAGTTGGAAAATGTCACTTAATTATTATAAATACCTTTGTCTACACAGTGTGAACTAGCAAAATCATTTTACTTTTACATTTTTATAACCTATTTTACAAGGTATAACTTAAGTACAATTAAATGTATCCACTTAAGTTAATACTTAAATTTGTTGAATATGTATATTAATGTAATTATTATCCCAAGATATATATTTTTATTATCCTAAAATTAACAAATGCCACTTTTCAGTAAATCTTCTACATCTTCCCCTCTCTTAGGCAACCACTAGTCCGATTTCTAACACTATGAATTAGTATTGTGTTTTTAGAACTGCATATAAATGAAAACATACTGAACCTAATTTTTATCTCTGGCTTCTTTCAATAAGCACACAATGTTTTGAGATTCATTCACATTTGAGAGTATAACTCTAGTATATTATTTTGTATTGCTGTATAGTACTGCATTGTGTGATTACACTATTATTTGACTGTTCATTCTCTATCAAATCCATTTTTGAAGCAGTCTTTTCCATTATCTAATCAAGCCATTCAAAAAATCTCTTTAGTTTCACAAATGTAAAGCAACAACTCACCCAATCTTACTAGTGGAGAACCACGTAGTCCACGTATCAGCCTGGATGAAGACATTTTATATTGAAAACAATATCTGGTATAGGATGCAAACCACATGTATGCAAGCATGCCTGCATGTGAGTAGAGCAATTGGGGTAAGGGTTTTGCAAGTGAAGAACAAGTTTAACAGAAGAAGTATTAATTTATCTCTTATGTGTATAAATGGCACCATCTACGCTTATTCTATTGAGTGTTTTCATGACAATGAAAGGAAATCATGGATCTGTCCATTTTGTCTTGTTTTGGTTTATGAGACAAGATGGAAAGAAAGGCTTCAGAAAGGATTTGAGAAGAGTTGTCCTCCATGTGGAATATTATTTAAAACAGTGCAAAGGAGACCCACTGTGGATCTTACTGTACGTCTAATCTTATTTATGGTACAATGTGGTTACATTGCCTTGCTGGAAGCAGAGAACAAGGTCATATATTGAAGGAAGGACCACTTACCAACCATGCTGCCAAAAAGGCTGTGGGAGCAGCCTTCATGATGGCCCCAGTTATTCCAAACCACTGGTATTCACACCCTTTATAATTCCTACTTGATGGTTATGGGCTGCACTTAGTGACTCATTTCTCTTGAATGCAATCAGGACTGGGAGGCCAGGTCATAAAAGGCAGCACGACCTTGTTTCCATTGGCCTCTCCCTCCCTCCCTCTCTGTCTCCTGCCATGTCATAGCAGCCCTAGGAAATTCACATGCAGAGGAACTGTAGCATCCAACTTAGACTCAAGCCTGAGGTACCTGTAGTCCCCCAACCCCCACCCCTGATACTCTGCAGTGTTTGAAGAGACTCTTGAGGCAGAACCACCCTGCTGAGCCACTTCTAAATTCCGGACCACAGGAACTGCTAGATATGAATGAGTTTGAGAATAATTTGTTGTGCAACATTTCTGTAAGATCATTCCTAAGGTCTAATGTAGATCAACACATGGGAACTCTTAGTGGTGAATCTTAGACTGAAGTGAGTTAGAATCTTGTTATTCTGCCAAAAAATCCTAGAAGTTGGGTCTGAACTCCTCAAAATCAAAGGTCCAATATGTATGAAAAAGGGTCTTATGGCAAGGTGCTTTGAGCTAATTAAAGAGGTGTCCTACAAGGATTCTGGTGGCAAATCTGAGCCTGTGGACTAGAAAATATTAAAATGAGCAGCCAAGCCCTAGGTGATTTGACTCAGTGAATAGAGTGTTGGTCTATGGACTGAAGGGTCACAGGTTAGATTCTGGACAAAGAAACATGCTGGGTTGTGGGCTCAATCCCCAGTAGCGGGTGTGCAGAGGCAACCGATCAATGATTCTCTCTAATCATTGATGTTTCTATCTCTTTCCCTCTAACTTCCTCTCTGAAACCAATAAAAATATATTTAAAAATAAAATAAGTTGAATAGTCAAATCTAAGTTATACTTTATAATTACTACATATCTTCATCCCTAAAACGTTAGAAAAGGGTATTTAAAATTACAGTGTGGTTGGGAGAATATATGAGGGGATGGAACATTATAAGCATCTCATAAGGACCAGGTTGTAACCCCAGCTACAGGTAACAGCTGCATCAAATATACATGACCAACCAGCGACTCATTATACTCTCTGGCAGTATATAAAGTAACAGGGCACTTTTACAAGTAAACCAAATCAGAGAGACATAGAGTTGAATCCTAAAGGAGTCCTTCTCAAACCTTAATAGGAACCACTTTTGTTAACTAAAGAGAATTCAGAAGGCCTGGGATGGGTCCTGAGATTCTACATCTCAAAAGTTCCCAGGTGATACACTTGCTGCTGGTCCATAAACCAGAATTTCAGAAATAGAGTTCTAGAGTACATGTAAGATTGATTGCCCATGAAGACATAAATAAAGAAAAAATAAAACATAAAACAGACATTAAGACCCCAAATTCCTGCAATAAAAAGCATCAGAGCTCCAAGTCATGATTAATTGGATACTGTTGCAAATATGACCTCATTTTATACTGTAGACTGGTTATAAACCTAAACCAGTGATTGGCAAACTGGTATGCGAGCCGCGGTTTGCCCCTCTGTTGACTAATGAGTTTGCCGACCAGTGCATAAAGCATTACCCTTACCCAGAAGTTTTGACTTCAGGTTAAAGACATTAGTACATTATTAAAATGTTTTTTAAGTGTTTTCCCTAAGGCAGTGGTCGGCAAACTCATTAGTCGACAGAGCGGCAAACTGAGGCTTGTGAGCCGCATGTGGCTCGTGAGCCACAGTTTGCCAAGCACTGACCTAGACCATCAAGTTTTATATAGAGTAACAGTGATTTAGAGGTCACAAAGTAGCTTCAGAACTGTACACTTGTTCCAAATATGTCTATATTTCTCTAAGGATGCATCATGAATAATCCGGATTCAATATATATGACATACTTCATATTAATACAGAGAATTGGGAATTTTCTAAGAATTTTGGCAGGCAGACATTTTGGAACTTGAGCCAAAGAGATTTTAATAAGCAATTTTCAAATGAGGAGAAAGCTTAAAGCAAAATATACATTTCTATTTAAAAATCTAAGCCTATTTGTAACCTTGAAAATAATTCTTTTTTCTTATTTGCAAAGACAGAAAATAAAAATAAAAAAATCCAATTCAAAATTTTCTTCTATCCCAGGAGGGTGCTTTTTCCCTCCAATTCAAGTAATTTCCCTCTCATTGCTATTACAACTTATATGTTTTAAAAACATACTCAACACATAGCAAGGTTACATTGTCATTAAAACAGAAAGTACTTACATTTTCCCCTTTCTTCCTAAAAAGAAAAGTTCAACTTCCTTTTGAATTATGCTTTTATTTTTCCTATTTTCTATCATTTATATCAGTTGTCATCTATTGTGTAGAATAAGCTTAAACCAGGAGATTATATATAATTCCCTTTACTTGTCATTACAGAGGATAGTTCCCTTTTAGTTCTAAGAGTAAAAGAGAAATTATATTGCACATATCTTGAATAAAATTCCACTGGATATTGCTTTTACCGTCTTTACTAGTGACACCAGAAGTGACTTTTTTATTTCAATCTTCATTTAACTAAGCTCAAAAGTGTAAAGCACTATAAAATTAGGATCACTGATTAATAGCAAATCAGTTGAAATGCAAGTAAGGAGCTTAATGTAGCAAAAATAAAGTGATGCTATTTATATCTGAATTTTTAGTTAATTTGTGTTCTTTGAACTGCTGATTGCTTGGAGAGAGGCAGGTATAAAAATGCCTCCAATAAATCACTGCATTTCTCAAACAACCTGGTATGGTGTTGCATTTGTACTGCTCGCAGCCTAATGAGAAAGAATGGCTTACAATCTTCTGGGACTGACCCACTTAGTCATTCATACCATCCATCCAATGAGAGACTGATCAGGGAGCAAGGTCACACCCCTGCCACAATTATTCTGGCTAATGAGGTATCATAGATGTTTACTAGTTCAAAGGTGTGTAGTAAGGGCAGCTGTGGATAAAATATTTGGTATCTTTACACTCAGGTCTAGATATAGATTTCCAAGCCTGTCTTTGTCAGTACCAAATTAAATGAAAAATGCTACTTCTATATGGAATAATTTGCACTTTAAAGATGTAGAAGTGATATGAATTTTACCTTCATGTTGTCAAGGAGTGAAAAAAAACACACACAACACACCAACAACTCAGAAGAGTACCCCCTCTCCCACCCAAAACTCAGTGACAGGTTGGCTTGACTATTCAAATGACAATTTTTATAGTAGATAATTAGACCATATGTTAACCTCAGAATTTAAAGTAACTAATTTACTTATATTGTGTAGTTCTTGTCTAACGCGGGTTCCATTTTCAGAGTGAAAAAAAATGAAGCATAGTTCAAATCAGAGTATCCATTAACATACCATTGTGTCTACAGGAATCCCTAAGTTATCTAGGCAGCTATTTTAAATAAGTATTTTTAAAGTGAACTGCTAATTAAATAATGCTGAAAAGAAAATTAAAAAATAAAAACAGAGATGAACTATAAAAGATAATGAGCCAACTTACAACTAATTGAATAGTTTTACATGAATTCTCTCTCAGATAACCAATAATTACTTCCAAATAAGTTGGAAAAATCAGTAAACGCTCTTGGCTTAAAAATTTCTACAAAGTGAAGCAAACATAATTTGGGCCTTTAAGAAAGTGTTTTCCTTCTCAGTTGGATCACCAAATAAGCTGATCTTCCATGGGCAACTAGGTTTCACTTTTTGGCTCATTCTGCTGTGTAGTTTCAGAGTCAATCTATGCCTTAAAGCCAACTTGCCCACATTATTTAATAGTTCTGAGAACTTTTACAATTTAAAATTTTGAATCATTGATGTCAGTATGCATTTCCATAATGAATTAAAATTAGAATTATGCACATGTCAGGGATCTACATTAGCTGTTTTCCAAAGCCCACCTTAAACTGCATTTTAAAATACTTTTTCTATAAGCTGTAGCTAGTTTGAGTACATTTCCATAAGAAATTTAAGACTTTAAAAATTAAGAACATAATAATGTTGTGTAATTAGAAAAAAATGCATAGGCATCAGTCTAGTGTATATTAAGGACTATAGAATCTAAAAGAGAAAGGACCAGACACTGTCACTACCTTTACCCATTTATGCATATGATTTGCAGTTTTTAAGAAAAATTAATTAAACCTCTTTTCCTTCAAATGCTTTTCTTCTAGTACTCCTTAATCACAGCCACATACATACAAATACATTTGTGTGTTTATACTTAAACTTGTTTTCTAATTTAATGTTACAAAACACCTTTAGGCAGATAGTAAGAGATCCACTTCACAGATGAGAAAACTGAAGTTTGCTGACATCAGTAAATGGCAGAAGATTAAGAACCTCATAATTAGTAGAGTTAGAAATGATCTGAGTTTGACTACTTCTAAAACCCAGTTTCCTTATCACTATAATTAAAAAATAGTCAATTGCTTATTTTGCATCAAATGTATTGATCATTTATTTCGTCCCAGAATGCATATTGAACAAAAAATAATAAAAAGTTAATAAAATGAAAAAGAATAAAATTTCCCTAAGGCACTTAATTATGTTTATATATAACACATATGCTATACATATACATGTGAGTATACATATGTTAATTAACTTGTTCATATTTACTGGGTCACTGTCATACTCAAGCAATAGATTAGTCCCAATAGTCTATAAATTACCAAGATAAATTTTTTCTTAAACAATATTGTCTTTTTGTGGTTAGAAAAATTACCAATTTTTAAAGGCAGTGAAAAATAAAGAATAAGCAGGTATATTTAAATACTGTGCTTAATAAAAATACAAGTTAATAATAACTTGCATTTTTATTAAGCACAGTATTGGGGAAATTTTTATCTCCAAAGTGGGTGTAATGGTAAACATGTTGAAGAACTGGTAGAATGTGAAAAATGAAAAGTAATAATCAAAAATAGAAGTCAAAACCCTTGCTGATGTGGCTCAATTGGTCAAGGATTCAATTCCTGGTTAGGGCACATGCCTAGGATGTGGGTTGGATTCACACTCTGGGAATGTGCAGGAGTCAATCTATCAATGTACTGCCCCGCATTCCCTCTCTCTCTCAAAAGAAATGGAGGTGATAAAGAAAAAATATATATAATGTATATATGTAATAACTGGCTAATCTTGAAGTTAAAAGTCTTACAATTGTTCAGAGTATCTGTATTTAATATCAGAATAACAATTGGTTACACTGCATGAGTATAAGTATAGCATGTGCAAACCATGAGATATTTGATTGGTAATAAAGACCAAGCCTTAGGTAGTACATGCAACTTTTGCCAGGTAAATTAAATCAAACATGAAAAATTTATGGCTACTCCAAAAAGCCTAAAAAATAAAATTCTATAACTCTATTTATGTGATGCTTATTAAAGAGTTCTTTCTAGGGCACATCATAGTCTTTTGATTTATTTTTGTTATACATTTTAAATGAGATACTAAGAATTGTTCGAAAAACAAAAACACACAAAAAACCCCACAAGAATATGCTCATTACAAGTATTACAGATAAGAAAAAACATAAACAGCGTTCTTTTTAAAAATACGTTATTTGGTACCAAGACTGTCCTCTAAAATTTGTTTAGCATATGCATATACAAAGCTCAGTAGCTTATGTGTAATAATTTAATGTCTTATGTGATTTTGTCTATCCTAAATAAATTATTAAGAAACTATGCATTATGTGAATACACTTTAAATACAATCAGGGTTCATCCTTCAAATGAATTTACTGGACTAATGCAATAATTCACCATCTGATTCCATGAAGAAAAACTGGCATCTTATTAACACTGAGGTACAAATTAACAGAAATTTAAAAATGCAGTTAAATTCAGTTAATATTCATTTTAAAAGACTTGAAATTTTTCAAAAGAATTTTAAACAGCTAATTTTGGATTATAAAATATTTTTAATTAAACCATCCTGCACTTCAACAGCAAGTTCTGTAATGTAACTGCAATGGTAAGCAAAGATTGCATTAACTTCCGCCATAAGTCTCCGATTTAGAAATATCAGCTATAATTAGAAAAATTAAAGCTACACTTCAGAATTAATTGAAATTATTAAAGTGTTTACTCCTGCATTATTTACAGCTAGAATGTCAGCAAGAGGCACTTTATACCTTTTCATAAGCTATTCTACAGGGTTTATTAAAAACATAACCTGACTTTCATTGAACACTGGATCTTTTCATGTGGGTCTGCTATTGCTTTCATTGTATTCTGAGGTTCTGGAGAACTTTATAACAATTCTTCTCTGGAAAAGAACAAAGGCTAATGCATTCCTGATTGATGAATGTGGTGCAATATATAGGCATTTGCTGCCCTTATCAAATTCATCAGCAGGTTCTCCAGAAACCAAGATGATCTTATCCAAAAACTGCATTGTGGGTGAGTGACCAGCAAGCCACAGATTGAGGTTTAGTTTTCTAAACGGAGAAAATTTTTCAAAATCTAAAGTGACTTGGATTTAACTATAAAGTATCAATTCTATGTTTTTAGGAAGTCATTCTTTGACTTTATCTTAGACACATATTCAATTTTATCGTAAGTATTATGCACTTTGTATTTCCTAGCTCAAAGTAGATGTATCCTCAAAAAAAAAAGGAATTTATCTATTATCATAATGTAAATAAGACTGTCCAAGATTTCTGCTTAGAGCTCACCCATATAGACTCACTAGCATGGAAGAATGAATGAATGAACCTGAAGAAACAGAAACAACATTTTAGCAATATTCTTTGGATAATTCTCTGTAGAAAATAAATTAGTTATATAAAGCACAATCACACCCTTTATTGCACAGAAGCCTAGACTGTGGCTTGAGTTTCCTGGATTCTACTTGTGAAAAACTAATTATATAAGAATTTGGCATTAAACATCTCAGGAGCTTCCTCTTCCTTATTAATGAAATTAAATATTTTGCACAAGATTTTTTTCTTCCTAATCTCAACTATAGTATACATGGCAAAAAAATATTAACTATCTAGTCAAGATCTTAACTACCTATTCAAGATTCAGAAAATGGTACAGGATATAATGAGAAGAAGAGAAAATATATCCCCATTTTTTTAATTTTAATTTTTTTAAATTCTTGTCCAAGTATATGATTTTACTGATTTTATTTTTAATATATTTTTATTGATTGCACAGAGGAAGGAAGAGGGGAAGAGAGATAGAAACATCCATGATGAGGGAAAATCATGGATCAGCTGCCTCCTTCAAATCCCCCACTGGGGATCAAGCCCACAACTTGGGCATATGCTCTTGACTGGAATCGAGCATGGGATCTTTCAGTTCACAGTCCGATGCTCTATCCACTGAGCAAAACTGGCTAGGGCTGTTTTTACTGATTTTACAGAGAAAGAAAGGGGTATGGAAAGAGGAGGGAGGAGATGGGAAGAGAAGAAGAGAGAGAGAGGGAGGGAAGGAGAAAAAGAGAGAGCGGGGAGAGAGAGTGAGGGAGTGAAGGAGTAAGGGAGAGAGGGAGAGAGGAGGAGAGAGAAAGGGAGTGAGAAGGAGAGGGGGAGAAAGAGAGAAACATTGGCTGCCTCCCATATGTGCCCCAACCAATGATCGAACCTGCAAATGAGGTATAGACCCTGACTCTCACAGGAAATAAAACCCAAACTCATTTCGTGTTCGGGATGACTCCAACCAATTGAGCCACCCAGCCAGGTTTCCCAATACTATAGGTTCTTTAGAGCACAGAAATATTTAAATATGGATACCGTCAACATTTTCTTAGTCAGCACATTATTTTGGGGACATTTTAGTCTAAAGAAAGGCTTCAGGTGCCCAGTAGGTGTGGCTCAGTTGGTTGAGCATTCTCCCATGCATGAGGATGTCCCTGGTTTGATTCCAAGTCAGTGCCCACACCTGGGTTGCAAGCTTGGTCCCCAGTAGAAAGTATGCAGGAGGCAGCTCTCTCATTGATATTTCTATTGCCATCTTTTCCTTCCTCTCTCTAAAATAAAAATAAACAGGGTGGGGGTGATGCAATATTATGAAAGGTCATTAATGCAGAGATGGAAGCTGTGACTATATGACTTGCTTTTTCTTATGATATGTCACTTTAAAATCAGGAGTATTTTTCCTAAGGCAATCAACATTGGTTAGCTTAATGAAATCAATGATTTTTGAAATGATTATAAAACAAATTTTCTTTACAAATAATTTCTACTTGGTAATGCCACAGAAAAATGGTCATATGCTATCTAAATATTCAACAAACTTTTTTTAGACTTCTTAACATCAAAGCTATCTTGAAAAACACATACCACAGATTGTTTCTTTTTTTCACCTGCAACATTCTCTTCAAGACAGGTTTTATGCTATACATTGTGTGCCACATGCCTGGAAAGCACACCAAATTCTTAAGATTGATGAGAGTAACTACATACATGCCATACTCAACAGATGTTACAGTAGCATCTCCAGCAACAAAGACTTGGAGCTCAGCCAGCTGTGAGCAGCAAAGCTGGGCCTATGGGAGCTGGGCTATTGTAAGAAACCCACACAGT
Organism: Lasiurus cinereus; assembly: GCA_011751065.1. Taxonomy (NCBI): domain Eukaryota; kingdom Metazoa; phylum Chordata; class Mammalia; order Chiroptera; family Vespertilionidae; genus Lasiurus; species Lasiurus cinereus. The sequence continues at coordinate 38,984,896 of JAAGEH010000226.1, forward strand.
TCCAGGATGGTAAGCCAAAGGAGGCTGACCACTTTGGAGTTGGCAGGAGAGACACAACATAAAATTCTGCTAGAGATCATTACTTTGTGTGGCAGATACTGGATGCTGCTGGGAAGCAACAGAAACTGATTAATCTGTTGTGCAGAAGTCATGTACTAGGACAGTGGTCGGCAAACTGCGGCATGCGAGCCACATGCGGCTCTTTGGCCCCTTGAGAGTGGCTCTTCCATAAAACACCACATGTGGGTGCGCACGTACAGTGCTATTGAAACTTCGTGGCCCATGCACAGAAGTTGGTTTTTGGCTCTCAAAATAAATTTCAATCATTGTACTCTTCATTTCTGGTCCTGTTGACTAATGAGGCTGCTGACCACTGTAATAGGAGGTTCAGCTTGAGCAAAGTCACAGAAAGAAAAAGAGGTCCCTTAAAAGAAGGCATTCTGTATGTCATTGGCTGGGAAGGACACTCATAATATTCTGTAATCAGAATCGAACTTAGTATCTGAAAGACACCGCTAATATTACAAAATTTAAGACAGTCTTTTGGACAGGGAAATGCAATTATAAATTTTTATCATTATTGCCATCATTTTCATCAGGAGCTACCTAAATTACTCACTTTGTAATGGCAAGGTGTTTATATGGCTTTATTATGGAATACATGTGGGGTGAGGGAGAAGGTAAGACACAGATGAAAAGGTAGTTTGCAACCTGGGTAATGAAAGTCCCTTTATGTCACACTGAGATTTTTTTTATCATTATATTCCTTGCAATAATAAACCTTTTCATGTTTTAAACATGATCAGGTTTTCATCTTGAAGAAAAAGAAATTCCATTGGTGCCAAAGGAAAAAAAAAAAGAGGAGATAAAGTAGAGGTAGGGAAGCAGGAAATAGTCATCCAGGGAAGATGTGTACTATGTACTGAATATTTGTGTCCACTCCACATTCATATGTTGAAACCTATTCCCCTACTGAGATGCACTTGCAGGTAGGAATTTCAGGTGATGGGGTCATGAGGACAGAGCCCTCCTGGGTGAAAAGAATGTTCTTGTAATGAGATGGCAGAGACCTCTCCTAGCAAAAAGAAGTATGTTTAGAGCTAGGAAATTGGCTATTACTAGACACCAAGTCTGCCAGCACCTTGATCTTGTGCTTCCCAGCCTTCAGACAGTGAGAAACAAATTTCTGGTGTTTATAAGCTACACAGTCTGTGGTATTTTTGTTACAGCAGCCCAAATTGACCATGGCAATTTGATAAGACTCTGAAGCAAAGTTAGGGCCATAGGGAAAGATTTGAGAAAACAAAACAAAACAAAAAAACACAAATGTGAACCTGACAGAGCATCATAACAGAAAGGTATCGTTTTTATGGTAGGACACCATTGAGCTAGACGTGGATACTCCCACAAATGAGGCAACTTAGACTTATAAAAAAAGTTCTTCTCTCAAAGTTGCAAATTTGCTTATTTGAGCTAAACCAATGTCCATTATGTCTATTTGCCTACAGAGACCTATTCTAAGAGATCTTGTACTATTCATACTGTCTACCAAAATTATACTGTATGAAATGAATATAGTACATTTCAAGAATAATTAAGAACACTTTGGACCTCAAGATTATCTCTTCTTTCTTTGTACATTGAAAAGAAATGAAAAGATATTACTGCTAATGTGTTAAGCTTTCCTGGGCTTCTGTTTTTCATCCCTGATTATTCTTCCTCCGACCAGGTTTTAAGTGACAAAAGGCCAAAACTCTCATTTGTAACAAGTAGTTTAACAGTTCTGTGAGTGTCTCTAGTGGGTCAGTTTGCCCAATGAAATTGTCCAGTCTGGCACATTTTCTACTCCTCAGTTCTCATTTACAACTAAAAACTCATTGAACTTTCTTAGCAAGTAATCATAACAACTTAGCAAGGAAAGATATCAGGAGAAGAAAAATAATCCTGTTTACTAAGTATTTGTGTCGCTCACACCTGAAAGAGCTTTGAACCTCTGGAATATGTCATAATATAACTTGAACTTTCTATTCTGGGTATCATGTGTTCCTTCCAATATAGGGAAAAAAAGAACTTTTTGTACATGTTTTGCCATCTATTAGTATTAATTAAAATTATAACTTGACTAGTGTATACCTAAGCCAGTGATTCTCAATCTTTCTAATGCCTCAACCCTTTATACAGTTCCTCATCTCATGATGACCCCAACCATAAAATTATTTTCGTTCCTACTTCATAACTGTAATTTTGCTACTGTTAATGAATCATAATGAATTGTCATGACCCATAGGTTGAGAACCGCTAGCAGGATCACCTAAGACCATTGGAAACCACAGATATTTACATTACAATTCATAACAGTAGCAAAATTACAGTTGTGAAGTAGCAACAAAAATAATTTTATGGTTGGGAGTCACCAGAACATGAGGAACTGTATTAAAGGGTCGCAGCATTAGAAAGGTTGAAAATCACTAACCTAAGCCATAAGATATGTTAGTTTAAAAAACTGATAAAAAGCTGCTATCTTTTTGTTCAATTTTAAAAGATCACGCAGCATTTCTGATAATTTTACAGACTATCCAAGATATTTATCATGTCCTTTCAAAATTTAGGGCAAAATATTTCTATCACTATGCATCAAGCATTTCTTATACATTAGAAATCCAATGAATATTAACTGAAGATTCTTTTATTCAACCTTTCTTTAATATTGTTAATCTGTAGAGGTAACAATTTAATGTTTCTGTCCTTATAATTGAAAAGTAAAATCACAACTTGTGTTTTAACTCATATTCCTTCAATGTAAGTTTTAAGTAATTAGTCACACTAACATTTGAGAACAGTGATCAACTCAGTGGGGACAAAAAGCCAATAAACTATTGCAATCAAATTAAATTTCAGCAAATTAAATACAATGTGATGCAGTGATGTAAATAATACCTAGGCTGCATGGTAATGAGGCATAAATAGTAAGAGTTCACACAATTAATTGTAATTAAATAGATTTAATTACAGGGCCAGTTTTTGGTTTCCCTTTACTTATTTCTTTACTGTTTATGACCAGCATCCCTTATATTAAACTTCACATGAGTTAATTATGTCCATTGTCTCATTTAATTATCTTGGGAAATGTGGATTAAGGTTTTGTGAATTGTATTCAATGGCAGTAGGTCCCAAAACTTCACTCCATAGTATATCTGAAGCTCATCTTCCCTGCCTTTCTATTTCTATCCCATTATGTCCTCTACTAAAGCAAACTGACTCTAACAGCTTGGTTGATTCCCAAAAACCATGGCTCTTGGTCATCCTTCTTCAAGTGCTGTAAAATGCATTTAGAGACAATGGAGATAAAAGCTGTGGCCAGAAGTTATAGAGGCCTGAATAGTGGGAACCACCTGAATCAGTCTTCTCCTGGGCAGGGACCTGAGCTTAGAGGGGCATCACAGAGAAAAGCAGAAAGCATATCATATTCTCTTTCCACTGCATCAAAATTTTCCCAGGAATAAAAGGAATACACTCAAAAACGCCTTGCCATGACTATCCATTCAACTCTGGGAACAGGTATCTGGGGTTAGTTTGCCTTGATGTGTTTGTCCCCAGGAGCAACATGTTCACAATGATCAATTTATGTTATCATTTTCCTATAATAATGTGCTCATTTCATTTTAAGGAATTTGTATCATAAAGGGAGAACCTGGATCCCTCCTTTTTTCCACTTTTGATATCTATAACCTATGCAATTGTGGAATTCCTCTTAATGGTATATGCTCTTGCTGTACATCTGGGGAAACATACTATCAACCTATGTACAAATATCAATATAGCAAAGCCATTAAAATGTGGAATCTACAGGCAGAGGGTAGATGCTTTGCTTGCTATGCTACCTTGGGCAAGTTTACTTATCCTCTATGTACTTCGGCTTCATCATCTGTAAATTAAAGATCCCTATGTTGTACGTCAGAAGCTAATATAAAATAATATTGAATATAAACTGCAATTGAAAAATAAAATTCATATAAAGATAGTAAGTGTGCCAGCTTCATAGAGCTAATATGGGAATAAATGAATTAATGCACTTAGAATAGTAACTGGTATAAATTATAGTGAGTAAATGTTAGCTATTATTACTTCTTATCTAAAGATGCTTTCAGAGCTCAAAAGAAGGAGTTATAAGAAAAAATTGTTCCAAGAACCCAAGAAGAAAATAAAATCCCGAGGACATCTCTGATTAGGAAAAACTAACAAACAAACAAACAAAAAAATGCCACCATAAGAAGTGATGGGCTATTTATGAAATGTGGATTATTATATTGATGAGCGGGATGACTGGGCTGTAAAGGAAGTGCAAACTATAAACAGTGGTAAAGGCCATCTTTAAATCTTTACCACGTACCTTTTTATATTCTTTCATGGCCAACAGAGTCAGCCCTGTGTTCCTGGAGCACCAGGTTTCCAATAAGGTTAAAGAGAAATTCAGTAGGATAAATAAAAAGGGAGAAAGATAGGCTTATAGAAAAGAAGGCTGACCTGGAAGGAGCCACATAATCTCTTCTGACCCAGTCACCTAACCTGGCTCAACTCCAGGTTCATTCTCAGATACTGCCTGCAGTAATTCCTTTCTATGAAAATAGCATATAAATAGACAAAGATATAAAGATAGATACAGATATACAGATATAGAAGGTAGAAATAGGTATTAGAATTAGAATATTTCTTAAGGTAAACTCTCTCAAAAATCTAGTAAAATGCCATGTTTCCTGGCAAGGTTCCACACTGAAAGGGCTGCATGGAAAATAGGAAGGCATTTGATACCCAGAAACACAAAAGGAAGGTGCTCCTTCCTGGGGGCAGAATCATGGTGAACTAAGTGCTGGATTCAAACTTCAAAAGGACACAGTCTTCTACCACAAGGAAGCCCTGTACTCTTCACACACATAAAGGATGAATACAGTCTCCTTACAGAGCTGACCACATGTTTCATAGGGGAAAACAAATGGATAGCACATTAGCAAATATAACACAAAATAAACACATCCATTCGGAGAAGCCACCAGACATCCTTACACATTAAATTACAAGAAATTATCCACTGAAACAAATACCAGGGACAAATATTAGTTAAGAATAAATTGATTATGCTATCTAACAAAACAGTAATATGCAAATTGACTGTACTTCTGCTATACCCACAAGCCATACCCACCAGCCAACCAAGAGCAAGTATGCAAATTAACCCAACCAAGATGGTTGCGGCCACAGAGCGAACAGGTGTCTTGGGTTTGCCTGGCAATGGAGGAAGGCAAACTATCCACACATCCTGACCGGCCTAGGCCTCCCCTTCAGGCTATAAAGTTTTCATTATAAAAGATAAATTAATTCCAGATACCAGTGTCTCCGCTTGGGTCGCCGGGGGGTGTAGCCAGCCAGAAAACCACCACAGGCCTCTTGTCCAAGCCACCCCACGCCCCAAAGGAACCCTGACCCTGATCCAGGACACTCTTTAGGGCAAATCAACCAGCCCCCACCTGTGTACCAGGCCTCTATCCTATCTAATCCTCCTATTTAATAAAAGAATAATAGGCAAATTGACCATCACTCTAACACACAAGATGGCTGCCCCCATGTGGACACAAGATAGACACCACAAGATGGCCATCAGGGGAGGGCAGTTGGGAGAGACTAGGTCTGCAAGCGAGGGCAGTTGTGAGTGATCAGGCCAGCAGGGGAAGGCAGTTGGGGATGATCAAGCCTGCAGGAGAAAGCAGTTAGGGGTGACCAGGCCAGCAGAGGAGGAATGTTGGGAACGAATGGGCCTGCAGGGGAGGGCAATTAGGGGCAAACAGGCTGGCAGGGGAGCAGTTAGGCATCAATCAAACTGACAGGGGAGTGGTTGGGATGATCAAGCTGGCAGGCAGAAGCGGTTAGGGGCAATCAGGAAGGTAGGTAGATGAGCAGTTGGAAGCCAACAGTCTGGGATTGTGAGAGGGATGTCCAACATCCCTCGAGGAGTCCCGGATTAAAGGGTGCAGGCTGGACTGAGGGACACCCTCCCATGAACCAATTTCATGCACTGGGCCTCTAGAATGATATAATGCAATGGTAAATTCTAAATGGGAAGAAAATATCTTTTCTATCTTTATGATGCACATAGACCATCATCAAGATTTAAAAATAGAAAAGTTTCTTTGAGGATAAAACAATATTTTACCTAGGTTCTGTTTATTAAATGTGCTTATTGAGTGGTACCATCAGAGCAACTTTTTACATTTAAATTACTTATTGTTTAAAGTCTCCTTTTCCCCCCATTGACCTTTCCCTGGCTACTCCCACTCCACAGCACATACCCTCCCCCCCCCTACTGTTCAGGTCCATTGATTATGAATGTGTTCATAAAGGTAAGAACACATTCCCCTGTTAATCTCATGATACTTACCCCAACATGGAAAGTCATATCTCTGATTTTCAAAGCTAATTGTTGGAAGAATAAAAAGTGGAAAGAATAAAAAAGTGCATGTATACAAATCCTTCATCTTTGATAAGGATTTTTAGGAGGAATAAAAAACAAATTTAAAATTAAATAAACATGTTTTTTATTATCTCTTCTAGGGATAGTAAGAAGTGAATTTAAGGTAATTTTTTTTAGCTTTGAAAATTTCTAGCAATGCAAATAAATTCTAAAAATCTAAATGGCACTTCTTTTTCATCTGTTTTGGTTGTTTGATCCAAAGTACATAGTACATGGCCTCTTTTGATAATTTACTCTTCTCTATCTGTTCTCTTTCCTGAGAAAACCAGTGTTTATTTTCCTATGATGCTTTGGTTATACAGCAGGAGAAAATAACAGGAGCCTTGACTGCAACCTGTATTGTATCCAAAGAATTTGTAAATATAATGTGCTGGTACATAGGTTGTATCATGCTACAATGGTCTGCAGATTTATTTGTGTTTTCTATATCTTGTTGATATAGAGATGGTATAGTAACATGGTTAGCACGTCTTACTGCTTCTCTAGAACTCTGGACAGTGGTGTACATAAAGAATTAGTATGGGGTTAATCCGGCTTTGAAGATGATAAAGGATGTCAACTAATTCCAGTGGAATACAGCATAGCCTGCAACTGCTAAATCACCAGTAAGCATTCCACTCACCTTCCAAAATAGATGTCTCTGAATTAAGATGACAGAGAATGAGAGGAGGAAATTGTAAGGGAGGGCATATATCTGAAAATTGTTTCAGTGACTTAAACAAAGAGATTCCATTTTCTCTATAGAATCAACATTTTTTGATAATGAGTAAACATTTCTTAAGAATATAAGATGGTCACCATTTAGGCAGTTTTATATGGCCCCAAGCATGGTGTGGTACATACAAGATCCCATAAATATTTGGATAACAAATAGTATATGAGTTACATTGCCATGTGGCACATGCTATACAATCCCAACTAGTGATTCTGATTTGACAATATATACAAACTGGGAAATAGAAGACGGTGAAACTTCTAGAAGCAGGGCATAATATTCCTCTGATGCCTAAATTATTGTCCTGCCCTTGATTTTTGTGGCAAAATAAAAAACAAATGAATACACACCATGAACTGATTATAACCTTCTTAATGGTTTCAGATGGATATATTATAGAAATGGCAAAACTGGCCCTATGACAAAGTAAAGGTATGAACACATTCCCCTGTTAATCTCATGACACTTACCCTAACATGGAAAGTCATGTCTCTGATTTTCAAAACCAATTGTGGGAAGAATAAAAAAGTGGAAAAATATTGCCTCTAGGATGAGACTAACAAGTCTTTCCTTCCTCCATTCTCTTCTCTCTTTATCCTTTATTCTACTTCCAAGCGGAACTTCTGATCTTGAACATAAAGACTGTAGGTCACAGTATTGGGACAAAATCTCAGGGACAAAAGCTTGTATAAATAGTTTCTCTCCTACCTAAATAAGTGTTGGCAGACAAGTGGTCCAGACAAGGTCACTTCAAAACAGGAATCACTCTTTTACTCTTGCTAATATGTTCTGGTTTGCATTCTAAGTTAAACTTCCCTGGAATTGATAGGAAGCTATATTCTCACCCTTTATTGTAAGCTCCCTAGGATCATCTAACCAAAAGAATAGGAACATATCATGTGATACAAATCCCAGTTAGTAGGTAAGTTATAAAATGAAATATGTGTGCACAATTAATTTGCCTGGCATTGTTCTCTGTTCACATAGCTGCCCAAGGGCTGACTTTTTTTTTTAAATACAAAACACATTTGAAAAATTTAACTTTGGATAGTTTTTTTAAAGTATAATCCACTACAATTCCAATACAATAAATGCATTAATAGGTTTGTGTATCTGAATACTTAAATATTTGCATGCTTAAAAAGAGTTTTTATAAAATTTGGTTAATTTTAGGTTTAAGTGTAACATTTCTATTGTTCCCTTACAAAGTAAATGAGATAGCATCACGTGTGCAATGAATCTTACAAGGCATTCCAGTTAAAATTATATACATTTCAGTTCAGTTTAGATTAAAAATGATTGCTTTTAAGTAACAACCATGTAAAAACCAAACGAGTTTGTTCCTTTCCCTTTTTAGTATCTAATGTAAATACAAATACTAACACAGGCAACGAAGGTCCATGAGAACAGATGTGAAATAACAACAGTTATGTTGTCTGCAAGTCTATACCACTCAACCTGAGAATATTAAGTTATTATATTGTGGTACTCAGAAAATATATGGAGTTACTACAAGAAGCAAGGCCTTGGTAATATGGTAATATTGTTGAGCTGTTGATTGGATTTAAGAACAAATCAAAGAACAACTTAATATGTTACACAATAATTTACATTATTTTATTTTTACTATTACAGTATTTACTTATTGCACTTATACTTCTAAGCTTTTAAGCACACTATTTTCACTAAGTTCCATTCTGAATAGATGTATTTAAACAGACCCATATACATGTGCACATATGCAAACACACAAAATAAAAAGCAAATAAATGGTCTATAATCAGTTTATATTGCACTCAGAAGTAAAGAAATTTTAAATATAGCACAATCTTTCTGACTCTAATGATTTAAAATATAAAACATTTTGCCCTAGTCAGTTCGACTCAGTGGATAAAGTGTCGACCTGCAGATTCAAGGGTCCCAGGTTTGATTTCGGTCAAGGACACATGCCCAGGTTGTGGGCTCAATCCCCAATGGGGAGCGTGCAAGGGGCAGCCAAGCAATGATTCTCTCTTATCATTGATGTTTCTATCTCTCTTTCCCTTTTCCTTCCTCCCTGAAATTAATTAAAATATATTTAAAATAAATAAAATATAAAACATTTTATGGAGATATAGGCTCACTTCTATCACCCAAGAATTTGCACCAGAAAAGGAAAGAATTAGGCACACTGTGTCCTGAGAAGAGAAAAAGTTTCCAATTTCATAAATTATATCACACAAATTCTACCTAGGAATAATGTACTGATTTTCTGTAAGAAAGGCAAGCACTTAAAATTAACATTGTATGTACTAATTACCTGTGTTCATTTTCTATGATTAGAAGCATTGTCATTATAAAATATTTTTAGAAGTAATGCATTGTATCCTATATGGTCAATGAAATCATTTTATTGAAACTTTACTAATTGGTGTATAAAGTATTATCTATGCATTTTTTGCCAGTGCAGGATCTTAGATACTACTGTTCTGTGATGAAAAACCTCCCTGTAAACTTGAGGAATTCATCTCAATGCTATAGTTTTTAATTTTGGAAGTCTTCAGTTGCCTCTTAAAAATACAGGACTGAAATAAACTCTTCTATGGTTCCTTTTAACTGTTACAGTCTATAACATGCATCTCAAAAAACAAAATATGCATTTGCTTAAATTGAGCATATATATATATATATATATATATATATATATGTAAACTAGCATACATGAAAAAAATTAAGAGAAAAAAGGAAGTCAAAGGACACTAAGCAATTCTGTTTTTTATTTTCTTGTACCCTCTGCAATTAAATAAAATAACAAGTCCAAAATACTTATATATATATAATATTTTTCCAGTATCTAAGGGTGGTCAAGAGAAACTTTATCCACCCCCTTCCTTCCATCATCTCCATCCTCTTCCTCCAAAGTCACTCCAAGTAAGCATCCAATCCACATAGCAAGAGTGGCCAGGCCTGGTCCACCTGGTTCAGGACAATGTGCTTTAGCTTGCCTTCAAGCAAGATGGCTGCCCCCAACTGCTGAATGGATTTGCAAACTGCCACGGTGTAATGTGAAAATGTGCTAAATGCTACTATTAATTATATTAGCTTGTTTTTATTAGATTTTGGATTAGATATGGTCTAGATTCATGGGCCAATTTCTCTACTTGACAGAGGAGCAAATCAGGTATGGAGAATCCAGGTTAAACCCCTGAGGTCACACAGCCAATTATAACTATGAGAGGAAAATGTAAAACTATTGATTCCATAATCACATGAGTGGTCACCTAGTGGGTAATGTCCTTTTCTTACTCTTTATTCAACACATTCTTAGGAAGACTTTGAAAAAGCATAATTATTAATGCAAGTACAGTTAACTTGTAAGTTGTTTCACTGTACAAATGGAAGCTAAATTCTTTATGGAAGCCAAATCGCTTTTGAACAGTCTGAATAAAACCCAATGAACTGACAGAGGTAATAAAGAATTTCAGTGTAAATATATATGAAGATAAACAAATTCAAATGCCACATGACAGGACACAAAATGTTATCCATCCAATATTCAATATAACTGTTTAATTAGTATAAATATATATTAATATATAATTTGCATTGCTAAAGCTTATTAAATTCTTTATAGATGTAAATTTATAAAACATTACTAAAATTAAGATATTTTTTCCAAGCAACAGAGGAATCTTGGAATACAGTTATTTGTTATATAAAACAGGAGAGATATTGGTATATTCAAATAAGCACATTTTTCAAAAATTTATTAAAAAAAGATATTAGGTGGGTAAATTAAAAATGTGTAATGTGCATTCCAAGTCATGTGTTCTTAAATTACTGTATAAAATTTGTCCATTTCCCATCTTCTCTCATAATCCAGTCTGGGAATGTGGAGATATGGAAAGTTATATTAGTGATCCTTCTTTAAGCATAAAACAAATTTCACTAGTAGTAAACATAACAATTGTCATGGGTAATGTTAAAATTTTTTAAATTTTAACAGTTTTCAGCTAATGTTTTTATATAACCAGCAATATTTTAGCTTTAGTCTTACAGTTGACATTATTTTTTTAAAAAGTCCTTTTAGCACTTATATGTTGCATCTGAACCTGAACCTTACTAGAAGCACACAGAAGAGACAGAATGTCATCCCACACAGGAAAAAAAAATAACAATAAGTCAACCTTCCCATAACACACATCTACTTAACAATGGTTTACTTTCTAAATTAAATGTTTTAAGTAGATAATAATATTCAAGAAGTTCCCTAAAATATATGACCATGTGGTCTACAAGATCATCTTTAAGGTACAATAGTTACAGGACTAAACCTGGAAATTCTATGTTACTATTAAAGGAAAAGAGAGGTATGTTTGCCTTCTCCAAGTGCAACTGAAAGCAAATACAGGTATATACAGGCACTTTATTAATAAGAACTCCTTTAGTAAGCACTCGTTAGAGGGATTAATCATTCACTCCCTGAAGACTGCTTAGATATTTCATCTGGCCATTATCTGATCTGAATAACGAGAACAATTGCATAATAAAACACATTACTGCTGACACCAGCAACTTTCTTCTTTCAACTTTAAAGTTGCAACCACCTCTGAATGGCACAGAAAGCTGGTGGCCAAAAAAATATGACATTTTAATCACCCCAGCCAGCTTTGACTTTTTTCTCTATTATTAAATAAAGACAGTGATCATATATACTATGTGCCAGCTCTACTAACAATGGTTTTGATTCAGGACATTTTTTCTCAGCAATCTGACATAATTATAACAGAGGTAGACTGTGTGTCAGGCTAGTTTTCACATTAATTGTAAATCTTAGCTTTCAGGTATTTGAACAGGGTCAACAATTCTGTAGTGCCTCTTTTACTGTTGGAAACATCTCCTGTAGTGATTAATGTAATAACATGCTAGAACCAATCTTAGATTTGGTTACTTCAATACAATCTTACCTTCTATTTTTCAACATTTTTTTTTCAAGTATCAGATATCCTATTCGAGGTCACAAATGGGTAAAGGTCATGTGCTACAATCCAAATCTGATCAACCAAAGGCTTCATTTTAAATTATTTAGATTAATTTCAAACCCATAACAGAAATGGCAGCTGAGAGCAGTAATCTCTCTAAGAAAACCCATTTGGAGAGGTAATAAAGTAACATACAGGAAGCAATGACAGATCTCTCCCAAATGATTTCCATTGAAGATTACTTTATGTCAACAAATTCATCAACTGTCCTGTGTTATTTCATTACCTGAAAAACTTAACGTCCCAAAATAGTCAGAGGTTCAACACTGAATAACCATAACAACTCTAAAAGATCTTCCTTTTCTTTAACCATTGTTCAGCAGTATACTCTTAGTTTTCTTTAAAACCAATGCTGAATGAATATAGCTGCTTTTATATACTTATATGAGGAAACATAAAGGTATTTTTCACTTTATCATCAACAAGTAAATATGAGTCATTAGTTATTATTTGATAGGAATGTGTTTTGTTGAAAAAATAATCATTTTAATTTTCAGTCTTCTTTATAACTCTCAAAGGGATCTGATTAGAAAAGTGTGTTTAATATTGAAACAGAAATCTGAAAGTTGACGATAAAACAAACTTGCTCTAATCCCTATTCTACACTCCTCAGTAAGAGTGTTTTTGTGTCCAAGAACTTTGGATTTGTTTAAAATCAGTCCCAGCATTATCTAAAATGCAATTTCTACTGTATCTACTGTATATGAAACAATGCAGGAAGAATTAGATTCAGAGTGCATTTGGCAGTGATAAGGAAAAAAATGCTGAAATGTTATTGATTCCCTGCCTCTGTGCAAAACAAACTGACTCAACTATATTTTTCCTGACATAACACAAAGGTTTTATTTAGATATTATAAAATGTTGGCAAATGTTACACTCTATCTCTCTTTTCTCAGAGAGCAGAAGTGTCCTATTTGTTTTTACAGAATGCTGCAGCCACTGACATGGTGATGTTAGTCCCAAGAGGAATACTGCCTGCAAAAGTTTTTTGATGCAGAGATACTCAGCCCTAGGAGACACCTTAAATCTGCCACTGGCTGCTGAGCCCCTGTCACAGATTATAACCTGCTGTGTCAAAGTCACTGCCCCAACTCCTACTCTCTCCAAACCATTTTTTTTAAATGTCCTCTCTAAATTAATCGCATCCAAATTCTCCAAGCTAAACTGGTTCCAGCATTTTCCTCCACATCTTATCCTACTTTACAAGCATCGCGAAGCTGCAACAGGATTTTCTCTGGGTCTTTCAAAGCATCTTTATTAACTTTCCCTTGACCCAATTCTTTGCAAGCTCTCTCCAGAACTAAAGATAAAAGCAAGCACCCAAGTGAAGTCAAGAGAAGGGGGCGAGTTGGTGTGGATTCAGGTCGCGGTTGGGTGACAGTGGCCCGGGAAGGAGACCAGTGGAGTTAGATTTCTCAAGCGTTTTTCTAAGTAACCAACCTTAAATCTTAGACCCAGCATTTCACAAACCAGGTTCCCAGCGGCCCCTGAACAATGAGCTTTTAAAATCCGAGTCCCCCATCAGGTTACCCATACTGAAGTCTCTGAATATTCTCCCTCGAACAATAAACATAAAATGCTCAGCAAACCACTTCTCCTTCAGGAACTACTGAAGTTATATAAGTCAACTTCTTCCCGGGTGAAACGAACAGACTGGCCATGCCACTGGGGGCAAGCCCCCAGCATCTGCCCCACTTCGGAGTCAGGGAATACAAAAGCCCAGTGTACTCACTAAAGCAGCCGCTCCGGTGCTCCCTGGAAACCCCGAGGAGTCTTCTCTCTCCTTCCACCAGTCAGACTCAGAACTGTCTCCGGTCCTCACAGGCCCCAAGAAACTGCAAGGGAGGACAGCACATGTCCGGCCGCCCCTCGGGCTGGGGCTTGGGTTAGGGTGCTTCGCGTGCGGTGTGTTTTTCCAAAGTGGGATCTTCTTTCCCGGGGGGAGGGGGCCGCCACCGGGAAACCTGGGCGCCCCACCGCTGTCCTGGGTCCCGACAATTATTCTGAAGGCAAAGTACCTGCGCCCGGCGGCCAGGCGAGGGGAGGAGGCTGAGCAGGAGGAGGAGGAGCAGGGAGGGCTCCGCGGCGGGCGCGCAGGGTTGGGAGGCAGGCGGGCGGGCGGGGAGCCGCGGGCAGGGCGCGGAGGCGAATGGCAGTCAGGGCGCGGCGCTGCCCCACGCGCTCGGGCCGCCGGGTGCGGGTGCGGGTGCGGGTGCGGGTGCGGGCGCGGGCGCGGGCGCGGCGGGGCGGGGAGCAGAGGCAGCGAGCATCTCCGGGCCGCTCGGGCTCTCGCTGGCTGGCTCTCTCGCCGGCGCTCCCTCTTCCTCGCGCTCGCACACACAGGCACACACCCCACGTCTCCACGGCAGCCGCCCCGCGCGCACTCACCTGCATTTCCTTAACGAGCCACTTGATGGCTGCCAGCGGCGCGGGCCGGGCTGGGCCGGCGGGAGCCGCGCGGGGAGGACGCGGCGGCGCGGGATGTTCCGAGCGCCCGCCCGGGAGGCGGCGGCGGTGCGGGCGCGCGGGCTGGGGCGGGAGCAGGGGAAACTGGCTGGAGGCGATCCCGAGCTGCCCCGCAGCGGACGGGGCTGCTGACCCCGCGACCCGGAGACCTTGGCGGGACCCCCGGGCTCGGGGCACAGCCGTCCGCGGGGGGACGCGAGGACCTGGCGGGCGCAGGCTCTTCCCGACCACGACAGCCACGGAGGACCTGCCCAGGTGTGGTGCACGATCGCGCTTCTCAGGTGTTCGCGCGCTTTCCACGATTGTCTGGGTTCTGGGGAAGGGGGGCTGGTGGTGCGGGTTAGGGGAGGAGGGCTTAAAAATGCAAGGGACAGGTTTAATTTGCAACCCAGGAAAAGCCCACGTTAGTGAGGGGTGGGGAAGCGGTAGGCTTCGTGGGCAGGGGTGTTCTCCATCTTAGATGCGGGGTGCAGTTTTTCACTGGGGTAGTGGGCAGTCTGCCGGGGCTGGAGGCAGAGACCGGGCTCTGCCAGGCGGTGGTTGAAAGGGAAAAGCCTGTGTAAGAGTTGCTGGAACCCAGCCTCCTTACTGAGAAGAGGTCGCGGGCTGGCGTTGGGGGAGGATTCCGTCTCCCCCTGCCTGTACCCGACTGCGTAGACTGGCCAGTGGCTCTGGGGAGGTGTATCCGGCTCAGAAAAGGGGATCCAGGAACTTAGACTCCCCGGACAGAGCAAGAGGAGGGGACCAGAGCCAGCGAAGAGGGTGGGCAGGATGGAGTTACCTAGCAGAAAGCGTTTCTTACCACTTTACCGGCACTTATGACTGATCAGAGCATACATCTGTTTCAACACATGCTGTCTGTCTTGGTGCTCTTTTACTTTTTATTAAGCCCAAGTCATTCTCCTGTTTGTATCCGTGCAACAGAGAGCCTTCCAGGTAAAAGCTCTGGTGAAAGGTGCTGTAAGCACCGTGTGGAAGACAGAAAGCTGTGACACTTCTACTCCCCTTCCATGTCCCTGACCCGATAGCAGGAAGGCCACTTTCTCCCAAAGAAAAATGAAGCGTAATCGACACCCGTGGCATCTCCCCCTGGGCAGGGCCCCTTCACCTTTTCCTATGGGTGCCTGCCTCAGTGCTTGCCTTGTCCTTTTGCTCTTCAGGAGTGACCCTTCTGAGTCCATCCCTGCCTGGCTCCCTGAGCGGCCAGCCTCCTTAGACACACTGAGCTCACTCATCCAAAACGGTTCCCAAGCATAAGTCATCATCACTTAAAGCTGTTCTACAAAAGGCTAGGAGATGAGCCAAAAACACTTGCACCCCGTGTGCAAGTGTGTCTATCTCTGTGATAATGCAAAACACCTGCCCCCCTGATGGGGTTGTCTATGCTAGAGGATGACTAACTCATCTCTCCCCCTCTCTGTTCTTCACCCTCCTTCCCTCCCTCTCTCCTCCCTCCCTCTCTCTCTGCACAAACACACACCACTCACCCCGTCTCAGCTCCTTCCTGTCAATGCTCAATAATGGTTTTACATGAACTTTCTGTTAGCAAGCCTCCAGAGCCAGTAGGAGAGCTGGAGCAGATTGGTCTGAGAGAGGCTTGGGCTCAAAGCTGTTGCTATGTTTCCTGTCATCACTCACTCATTACATACACTCCTGTACTTAATGTCAAGTGGCAGCAGAAATGATTTCCTCCCTGGCTCTCCGAGATAATATATTTGCCCTCCCTCGGAAACACACATAATTAATAATAAAAGAAATAATGCATCTGGAAACCCTGGCGGGAGCGGATGGATGCTGGTGTGGTGGTGTCTGTCACCTTTTCTGTTGTTGCTGCAAAGACAGTGTGACCACTTCTCCCGCTCTGCTGATGCTGGTGGGTTAAGCAAAGCATTTGGCCCTTTTACTGTGTTCTTTGTTCCATCTCTCCCCTGACAATAGTTTGTGTATTTTAAATAAAGATTTCATTCTGCCAACCCGCAGGAAGCTTTTAACAAGATGCAGCTGAGCGTGTCGATATCATATCTTTTTACTGCTGGATGGGGGTGTTCCGGAACTTGAAACTCATCTCAACTTCAGCTCAAGCTGGCATCTCGCAGAGACAATGCTCCCCAGGGAGGATTTACTCTGGCTTCTATAAGACTATCCCTTGGTGCCCTCTAGAAGATCACAGGGTACTTCAAACAATGGAAGAGGGAGGATTATACACAAACCCCATCCCTGCTCCTCTCTTAATAATTCCACAAGTGTTCACTGTTAATGGCTTATTATGGCGACTTAGAGATTCACTAGAATTAGACTGGGATATCTTTCCTGAGAATGACTGCATCCAGCCTGGAGAGTTATCTACACATTCTGTTTTACTTTTCCTTCTGAAATGAAAAGAAAATGTCCTCTTTAAGTTACGGTTATATACCTACTATTAAGAGGCAGCAATCTCATTAGATGATCATTGTCCTTGAACCACCTGTTTAAAACAACCTTAGCAAATGTGACACAGAAATAAACCAAAGGGGAGCATGAGATAAGGGCTTAAAAGCATGGTCCTGAATATCAGTCATCTATGATTAGCCTGTCTTTAGCTTTCCTTTATCTTACCATGTTACTTCATTTACCAAAACTTCAATCAGCCTTGCTCTAGTTAGGCTTTTAATTGTATTTACTGGCCTGCTGTAAGTAGAAGTCTCCAAAGTTATACTGTATTTTGCATTTTTGAGAGGGTTAAGTACTTTCTTGTCTTGGCACCAAAAACAACACCACAGCAATAATTTGCTGTTCTAATAATCCTGTAAACATGGTAATAGCATTGTTGGAAACCTTCCTAATGATACAACACTCCATATTGTGGAGCTGAAAATAAGGGAGAAATAGATAACAGGATAAGGAGGGTTCTAGGAAGAGCTTGTAACCTGCTCCAAGGCAGACAGTCCTCAAAAGAGGTGTGCTGTGAACCTTGGGTGGGGGATGTGATTCCTCACTACGGTCTCTCACACTTTGCCAGCTTTGCTTTTTTCCTTCAGTCTGCCAAAATGTGTCTATTTAATTTGTTCTTCCCATTTCCACCTTTTAAAGGTATGCTGATTGGCAGAAACTATAAATAGGAACAATTTTCTATTGATAATAGAGTGAAGTCTTGCACTTGAGTGAGTCAAACTGCTCATACTTATTTCATCTGAGACAAGAATAACCTTCTGCTCTTCAGCTATTGTTGTGGTCAATGAGATAAGAGTTCTAATTGACTAAATGGATCTAATTTACCTAATTTGTTATAGATGATTTGCCACCAAGAAACCTTAAAACACAGTGAAAAAATTCTTGACTGTACCCAATTTAAGGAGTCTTAATGAGTGGATTCATATTTGTGATAATTGTGGGTTCATGGTTTAGATGTTAATCCCACTGAAATCATCATGTGGCTAACGCTAAATTACACAAAATCTAAAAGCTTCAGAAATATGGAATGTGATGTCATGAAAATACTTTAAAAAACATTTGTTGTGCTGAGTATTTTCTATTTGTCCCCTTCCTCAAGCCCCAGATGCAGCAATGACCCTTCTCTGCGCCCTCAGGGTAAGCCTTTAGGGATTGCATCCACCTGGTTGCCTTTGTTCCTTGGCTTCTGTGGGGTCTTGTCAATCAGTGAGAGGGGGGGAGGGAGGGGGAGGCAGGCAGGAAGAGAAACAATTGAAAAAAAAATTATTCTTTAAGAAAGGTGGGGCCATTTTTGCTCCATTTGATCTTTTATTTTGGCACTTAAGTTTTTGTTATTTTTTTCTGGCAGTGGCTGCATTGCTATAAAAATACAACTTTCTTGTCACCACTGTTCCATAGCTCCAGCTCAGCTCACATTCGCCTCTAATAATATCACCTTATCCCTTGCTCATTTAGCTTGCCACTCTGGCTAGAACCTAGGAGGAAACTAGTTACCCCAACCCAGCCAATCCTCTGCAAGTACCCCTTATTTATATTCTCTCCCAGATCATTCCTGATTGTGCCTTCTGCTTCCTTCAGGTATTCTGATTAATATATTTTTGTTTAAAGAGATATTAGAAAGTAATAAGTATTCAAAGGTTTCAAAGTTTAACATATTGTCGAATGTGTATAAAAGTACCCAAGCATTACTATTACTCAAACTGGAAATAACTTTAACAAACTACAAAAAATATTTGATCACATAGCTGACCTAATAGCTAAATAATAACAAAATATTAATATTTTTCCAAAGAGGTATCATGTCTTTGTGTATTAAATGAACTAGGTTAATCAAACCTAAATATATATATGTGTATATACATATATATATATATAATTTTTCTTAAATATGGATCTCAATGTTTGAGGGTATCTGATTGCAACACAATAGCAATAATAATACATAATAGTAATGAGGGCATAATGAAAAACATTATGGTTTATAAGGCACTGTCATTTGCATCAGTAGTAAAAAACTAAATGAGTAACAAAGCCTATATAGATCCATTCTTCCAATTATTAAAACAAAAAGCCAATGATGAGGATACGAAAAGGTGACCTAAGTTACCAATGATGCCCCAAAATAACTGCCTCTTGCATATACTTTAGAAGAGTAACAACTGGATGTAAATATAAGTGTGCATTCTACCAAGCTCTTTTAAGCAAGTATTTTTAAAAGCTAAAATTATCAGCTTAATATAGTTACATCTAGATTACATAATGTTTGACCAAGTATTTAAGTGCAGTGGCCCACCTAGTTGACACATACAATTAACCATGGCAGTTTCCTTAAAATTATATTTGAAGGAACAGTCTATTTAACCTGAAATCTAAAATTGTTGGGCTAACTTAATATGTAGAAATTACAAATCTTGGATATTGCTGGTCTATTTTACAAAGAAAGGGAATGTTGCAGCACAAGGTTTATTTGAAAAAGGAATGAATTATATCTTGCAAGGCTTGTGATGCCCCTTGGATTAGCATGTTAACTCACCTGTGTGTATCAGCTGCACACCTTGGGAAGAGGTATCCTCCCTGTTTGATAGAGAAACTGAGACTCAAGAGTGACTAACCTGGGACCCAGCCACAACTACAACAACAAGTAAAATAAAACTAAAAAATCAAATGTAAACATTAACAAGGATCAGAGAAAATTTCCTTAATAAAAGTAAAATAGAAATTGAGAGAGGATATGGAATTGTTCCTATGGCTTTTAGGTGCAATTTTTACCTTAAAAATTAATTTAAACAAAGATCTAATGCAATATTTTAACTATAAGTCTCTACTTATGCTTCTCCAGGAACCAGAGTAATTTTCTTTTATAAATTAGGTACAAGAATGAGCACAGCTTTGCTAATTTCCTAAGTTTTTAAAGTGCCTTAATAATATACTGTCTGATTGTAGATCTAAGAAACTTGAGGAGCAGGAAGCGGAGGATGATTGAGCGGTCCCAGGTCATAGAGCAGTTAAATACTGGAGTTGAAAACTATACCCAAGCAGTCTGGCTCCTGAGTCTCTGTCAAAAAGACTCTTCATCAGCTGTGTGTGTCTTTTTTCTTAGGCTCAGGGCTTTCTGATATTGAGAAATTTCTATCCAGTAAATGGAGACTATAGGTGGGGAATGGTGCAAAAGTGGGCCCTTTAATTTTACATTTCTATATTAATCATATTGCATATAATTTATTTTCATGTGACAAGTCATTACATGTTTCACATAATAACAATAGCATAAAATACTATAAAAGTATAATAAATTTATGATTTTTCTAGATAAGTTACATGGTAAATAAAGTATTGCTACTTTTCCCTTGTAAAATTGTTTTTATCTATTAATATTTATTTCCCACCCTTACCTAGAGCCAGAAGAACAAACATAATATAAAGCTATGCCAGGCAATTCTATAGTATATTGTCTCTATTTTGTAATGAGGGGTCAATCTTCTGGAATCTCTGTAAGATATTCCCCTGTTTTGGGGAAGCACAATGTTTTCCAGATACTTATTTCTGACCTTTGTTCATGTGTAATGATACTCTGTCAGGAAAAAATTATAGTAACATTTATTTTTATCACAAGTTTTATGTGTATTTTCAACATTAAAAATTGTGGATATTTAAAATAGAAGCAAAAGGAAGAAATGTGACAACCATATCAGATGGGGTATTGCATTTACCATTCTATACTCTCTAAGTGATAAGCAAATTAGAAATTTGACTCCTTTTGATAGAAGGATATCTAAAGTAAATCAAAAGAAGTCCATAACAATTTTAAAATTAATTTTTCATGTAATTACCAATACCAAGACATAAGATAATTATTCCAGCACCTTCATCTTTTCCCCCATTTTATACTACTAAACCCAATGTATAAAATGTTCAATTTTTATATGATTGATGAGTAATAAAAGTCCTACTATTTCCAGGCTGCTTTCCTCCTCATCATAATTTAAAGAGTGATTTTAATATCAACACACACACACATCTGCATTTTTTTAAATTTAGGTTTCATAAACCCCTGTCTCATTAAATTTTATTTAAAGGGTATTATGACATTAAGTTTGTTAAAAGTTAAATGAAACATTGAACAATTACTGCTACACTCAAAAGGCGAAAACATCAAGAAAGACTTCTCACAGGAAATCTTCAAGAAAGGGCGGTGAGATGATAGGCCCAGTGAGGATTGTCTTTACAATTCCTTATCACTATTCCTAGTGTTAGTCAGAATTTTCATCAGGTTCATCTAAGCTATAAAAACATTCATATAATAAGGATATGGATCATGAATATGAATGTGATGGGGGAAGGATTTACTCATGCTCTGTGTTCTTGACCTGAATCTCTTCCTTCCACCAGGCCTGCTTTCCTCAGAACCGCACATGCATGCCTGCACACCACAGCATTCAGAGCACAGAGGTTATATTTTCCTTGCTCAACTCTTCTTTTTTTAATTTTTATTTTTTATTTATTTATTTTTTATTTTACACTCTCCTTATCCTGCTTTCTAATGCATTTTTCCCTGGTTGTGAAGGTTTTGTTCACACAGAAACTGGAGACATGGAAGGAATCCTGGAATGAAAATACTAAGACCAGGATTTGCGGAAACAGAGTAGGAAGATAAGATTTAAGGCAGTTATAAAGAAGGAATCTCCCAGGCAACCAAGAGATGTGGAAATGTTGGAAAGAAGAGAAGAACACTGTGTTTTCTATAAGTGTCACTAAAGGATATGAATCAGGGCCTCCCAACAATGCCTTTTAAAGGATCAGTATTAAAGACTGTATTGCATTTTCATTACTTTTTTGTTTTTAGACTTTTTTTTTATTTCTTTGAACAGTCAAAACATCTTACAAAGAGGCTGGGATTTTTTGTTCTGTTTGTTTTACTTATACACGGAGACAAATATAGGCTTTACCTAGAAAAATATAGGTTACCAGTTTATAAATTCATTTTAAAATCTTGTGTTATTTTTAAAATATATTGGCATGACTTTAATATGAATGTGGTAAATATATCTTACAGTGAATGTATTTTTTCTAAATGATATCATAATATAAATACATTACTTAAATTAAAGTTTGAATTAATATTTTTCCTATTTAGTGACAACAATATTTGATCTCAGAAGAAAATATTTATACATTATGAATGTCAATAAATTATTATCTAATAAATAAAATATTTTTAGTTTAACATTATTTATTTGGAAAAATATAAACATTTTCTCATTCAAATCATATGGTATCTATGTATCTATATATCCTAATATTATGTTATATATTTTTAAAAAGATATGTACCATAATATGTACTAGGACTATTTTAAATTTTATGTTTTTATTTTCTAAAATGAAAGTATTTCCATTAACAGAGTATATGTTTTAAATATACATAATTTAATTTTTTTGAAGTATATTCTAAGAGTAGATAAGTATTCTTTATTTTTTAAGTGTTCTCTTTGTTTTCAGGAGAATCTATACAGAATTTATGAAAGAAGTTAGATCAAATAATCATTATATGGAAACTTTTACTATACTCTAAGTGAAATTCATAATGCCTTCCTATTTTTCATCTTATCTGATCTCAAGCTGTATAGTAAATGAAAAGCTCTGTAAAATTAAATTTTGAAGAAAGTTTTTATGTATTTTTTAAATATCTCCAGCTCATCCTGCTATAATTAAAATTTTAAAGCTTTATTCTGTATGTTGTGACTTTATTGGAAAAAAATTGTTTCCATTAGTAAAAGGAACAAAATGATATCTGAATAGTGCCATAAATGAAATAGTTCAAGAAAGTTCAAATATGTGTTCTTTTTATGTTTTCTACATACATATTTTTTAAATTCAGTTAAATGTGTCAGAATTGTATCCTGGGAATAATATTTAAAAATTAAAAACTATATTTGAATCAAATTGAGTGGTCCATTAAAATATTAGATTTTAATGATTCAAATTGAAAATATATTTTAAAGATACATTTTTATTAATTTCATAGAAGGGAGAGATAGAAAAATCAATGATGTGAATTGTTGATCAGATGCCTCCTATACACCCTCTATTCAGGATGGAGCCTCCAACCTGGGCTTGTGACCTGGCCTCCTAGTTCATAGGTTGTTGCTCAACCACTGAGTCACACTGGCCAGGCACACATTGAAAAGATTTTAAAGTAGAAAACAAATAGTTTATATTGTGAATACATAAATGGTTAAATATTTTAAAATATATTTGCTTTACTTTTAACATTGAGATTTAGTACACTTAAGTATCATTATACAGGTACATATCTGCACCCTGTTGATTTTGCATTATTACATTTAATTAGGGTTCACTGAGTCAAATGGGAGTTCTATTTTTAGTTTTTTTTGAGAAAACTCCATACTGTTCTCCACAGTGACTGCATCAGTCTGCATTCTTACTAGGAGTGCATGAGGGTTCCTATTTATCTGTATCCTCACCAGCACTTGTTTGTTGATTTTTTGATGATAGCCATTCTGACAGGTGTGAGATGGTGCCTCATTATGATTTTGACTTGCATCTCTCAGATGATTAATGACTTTGAGCATGTTTTCGTATATATCCCAAGAAACTAGAAACACCAATTAGATATATGCACCCCTATATTCATAGCAGTACAATTTACAATAGCTAAGATTTGGAAACAGTCTAAGTGCCCATCAGCAGATGAGTGAATTAAAAAACTGTGGTACATCTACACAATGGAATACTACCCTGCAATAATAAAAGAAGCATGGATGGACTTGGAGAGCATAAGTCAGTCAGAGAAAGATAAATATCACATGATCTCATTCATTTGTGGAATATAATGAACAACATAAAATGATGAACAAAAATAGGTCCAGAGACAGAAAAACATTGATCAGACCATTAAACCTCAGAGGGAAGGTAAGGGAGGGTGGGGATAAGGGGGAGAGATCAACCAAACAATTTATATGCATGTGTATAAGCTTAATCAATGGACACAGACCACAGGGAAGATGATGGCATGAGTATGTGTGGGGGGGTGCGGGGGGGGAGAGAATGGAAGGAAAACGGACACATGTAAACCTTAATAAAGAAATTAAATTTAAAAAAATTAATTAGGGCATATAAAAAACCATGATATAACTTACATGAATCTGCATTTTCTCAACTAAAGCCTACATTTTAAGCTTATCATTTTAAGCACAGAATGAGAATTATACAACTCATAGCAAAATACTGAAAGCAGTTATTATTTCCTTATATCAACTTGATGACTATATGATTTCAAATTAAATGCTCATAAATTATAGTCATTAGAGTTCTAACTTCAAAAAAGGTTCCCATCAGGTATTTTTCAATCTAAATGACAATAACTAATTTCAGTTATTTTAATTTTTAGTTTTATAAGTCATTATAAAATTAGGTATTGTGATTTAGTGTTTTAAAGATGCAGTTGTTGGTTTCTGGTCAAGGTGGCAGTATAGATAAAGGCAGTACTCTATCCTCCCACAATCACATCAAAATTACAACTAAACTACAGAACAACCATAATTCATAACCACCTAAAATTTGGCTAAATGGAAGTCCTACAGCTAAAGATTTAAAGAAGAGTCTACATCAATGCCCCGGTTGATGTGTCTCAGTTGGTTGGAGCATTGTTCCATACACCAAAAGGTGGCGGGTTCCATTCCTGATCAGCACACATATGAACTAATTGATGTTTTTCTCTCACATTGATGTCTGTCTGTTTGTCTGTCTGTCTGTCTCTCCTCTCCCTCTCTCTGCCCCTCCCAATAATTTTTTTTTAAAGTACACACACAAAAAATGGAAGAAGCCACATCCAGACTAGTAGGAGGGCCAGAGAGGCAGAACAGGCTGGTCCCACACCCGAATAATAAGCAGGAGGGATATCTCAGCTGTAATGCCCTTTGAGGAGCCAGAGGAGCCTGTCCCACACCAGGCCCCCACCCAGGGTTCAGTACTAGGAAGATAAGTCCCCATAAACTGGCTATAAAAACTAGCAGGAGTTGTGGCTGAGTGAGACAAAGGGCTGGCTACTGCATTCCCAGCCATTCCTCTTAAAGGACCCATGCATGGACTTACTCAGACTCACTCACTCTGAGCTCCACTTCTGGGGCAGCAGATTGAAAGGCATTAGGGATATACCGGGAGAAAGTGAATTGTCTGGCATTAAGGCAAGAGATGGAGGGTTTGTTTTCTGCCAAAAAGAAAGTGCTGTCAGATGCCATTGTTCCTTTTCTGCAACAGCCACTACACATAAGCAGAGCTGGTAGGTGGGTAACATATCTGAGTCTCCATCAACCTGGCTCACACTGTTTGCCCCACCCTGGTGATTCTCTGTGACCCCACTCCACCCAACTTGTGAGCCTACTGAAAAAAAATGTCCATTGTCTTTTTCAAACAAATGGCCTGTTTTGGCTCATACTTCAGAGTTCCCTAAGTTCTCTCAAACAAGCAGCATTTGGCTTTAATATAGCCTGTACCACTTGCTAAGTGACCCTAGGCTTGGCATTTGCAGAAGAAAGCTTTGGCTCACAGGTTGGCCTCACCTGGTCACTATTAAGCTCAGCACAAATATGCCGTTCACTTTGTAACTCATGCAGGGTGCCCCCAGGTAGAACACAGAGGGCTGCTAACCTTAGCTAGTCCATCCCAAGAGGCTCCAGAGCCAACACACCTGCTGGACAGCTTCAGACCATGTTGAAACAGCATCCAATCACCTCCACAAGCAATTTTCTCAAGGGTCAGACTCAGTAAGCCCTACTTTGTAGTGTGGGACTCTGCATAGCTGATCTTCCCATGGTGGTTGGTGCTGTCAGTCACTACTTTCATTTGACTGATCTAGAGTAAAATCTCTTCCATTGATGTGACAACAGCAATGAAGGCTCAACTCCAACAGGAAAGTGTACAGTGTACACAACTCACACTGGGGATTGCTCATCTGGAGTGCCCAGCTTGGATGATCAGGGAGGCTGTTCCAGTGGACCCAAAAGAATACCTCCTACATAAGGCCACTCTACCAAGATGAAGCAACTCTACCTAACACATAGAAACTAGTACAGGAAAGCTGCCAAAAGGAGGAGAAAAAGAAACATATTTCAAATGAAAGAACAAAACTCTAGAAAAGAAACTAAACAAAATGGAGACAAGAAATCTATTAGATGTAGCATGCAAAACAATGGTTACAAGAGTGCTCAATGAATGTAGTGAAAACTTTAACAGCATAAAAAAAGTCAGGAAAACATAAAAAAGAGGCAGTCAAAATGAGAGATACACTAGCAGAAATGAAGATTAGTTTACAGGGAATCAACAGTAGAATAGAGAAAGCCAAGAATCAAATCAGCAATTTGGAATATAAGGAAGCACAAAACACTGAATCAGAATAGCAAAAAGAGAAAAGAATCCCCAAAATTTAGGCTATTGTAAGGAGCCTCTGAGACAATTTCAAGCACCAGCATTCATGTCATGGGGGTGCCAGAAGGAGTATAGAGAAAACAAGAAATTGAAAAACTATTTTAAAAAATAATAATGGAAAACTCCCCTAACCTGGTAAAGGAAATAGACATACAAGTACAGGAGCACAGAGAGTCTCAAGTAAGATGAACCTAAGGAGACCCACAGCAAGACACATCATAATTAAAATGACAACAGTTATAGACAAAGAGAGAATCTTAGGAGGAGCAAGAGAAAAGCAGAGAAGCTATAAGGAAGCTCCCATAAAATCTGCTGATTTCTCAACAGGAACCTTGCAGGCCAGAAATGAGTGGTAAGAAATATTCCAAGTGACAAAAAGCAAGGATTTATAAACAAGATATGTCTATACAGCAAAGATATCATTTATTTCATTATTTTTAAATTATATTTATTGATGTAAATATTACAGGTGTCCCCTTTTTGCCCCTTATTGGCCCCTTCCACTCTGCTATGCCCCACCCCACAGGACTTCACTGCACAATTGTCTGTGCCCATGGGTTTTGCATATATGCATGTAAGTTCTTTGGCTATCATTTAGAATTAAGGGGCATATAAAGAGCTTCCAAGACAAGAAAAAGCTAAAGGAGTTAATCACCACAAAACCACTATTACACTATTTCTTTCTTCCTCCCTCCCTCCCT
>JAAGEH010000226.1:39012299-39267395 GCA_011751065.1 Lasiurus cinereus
TGTGCATGTGTTCTGATCAGGAATCAAACTAACCTTTTGGTGCATGAGAAAATGCCCAACCAACTGAGCCACATTGGCTAGGGCTTAAAGGGTCTTCTAAAGAAGAAAAAATAAAAAAATATGACTAATAAAAGTGGCAATAAATATATATCTATCAACAATTAAATCTAAAAAAACAAAATAAATAAAACAGAAACAGATTCATAGATATAGAGAACATTTTTACTAATGTCAGATAGGTGGGGGTTGGGAGGACTGGTAAAAAGGTGAAGAGATCAACAAGTAAAAATTTGTTGTTACAGAATAGTTATGGTGATGTAAAGTATAGCGTAGGCAATATAGTCAATAATATTCTAATAACTATGTATGGTGCCAGATGGGTAAAAAATTTATTGGCACAGTCACTTAGTAAATTATATAATGTCAAATCATTGGGATATATACCTGAAACTAATATAACATTGTATTTCTAAAAAGCATGCAGTTGTTCACTTGAAATCATAATTTTCTGAGACACAGAAAGAAAGAGAGGGGGAGATGGAGAAAGCAAGGAAAGATAAGAGTGGATTATTTCCCCTTGTATTTAGTCTCTGTTGTATTTCTTTATACTATTTTACATTTAAAATGTAAATCCTTTAAGAAGAGATGATGCTTCAATAGAGAATGTTGTTGGTTATTTTCGCCCTCCTTTTGGACCTTTCAAGCAATTTGTTCTGAGATAATTTTTCTCCATGGTAAAGGATTCCCAAGATAAGGAGTTGAGTTTTCTTTTCCTATTACAAGTGCCAATTTCATAGATAGTTTTAGTGGTTTGAACATTTGTTCAAGAGTAACAAGAGAGAAACCACCAACTTATGTCATATAAACCATCAAAGAGCCTTCATACCCAAATGGCTTTAAGTCACCATCATCCTAAGTTTTCTGAAGATATGGTTTCTCAAATACTCTCATTATTAATAAGACTTTCTTTTTGCCTACTTTTACTATCCCCATGTTAATATCTACATGCAGACAACAAACACTAAAATTATAAAATAGTGAACCAAATATCTAAATTGAATAATGTCAACAGCCCTATCATCTGGCAAGTCTGACTTTCCTGTACCTGTTCTACAGATGAGTTAGCAGAAAGTAAGAGAATGAGGGTACAATTTATTTTTCTGTAGATAATAAGCAGCAATTTTGGCAAAAAGAATTACTTCCCTTAAAAATAGTTAAGGAAGACAATGTGGTTTGAAGGTTATGGATGCAGACTCAAGTCAAATTGCCAAGTTTCAAACCCCTGTTTTTCTATTTGCCAGTCTGGGTAAATATTTTGGTTTCTCTGAAGAGTATAATTCCTTTACTTTCCTTCTATATGTAATCCCCTTCCCCCTAAAATGGAAATGAAAATAAGTTTCCATTAGCTTACTTCCCTATAAAATGTTAATAATCATGATAGCTCCCTCACAGGATTATTGTGAAGAATATCATATGCAAAGCACTGGTAAATAAGCATATGAGAGTTAACTCTTGCTATTATAAAGTCTATGGATGAACTGTATTGCTCACCTTTCCTTGACAGATTTTATCTTTTATTACTACTCAGAATAGTGCATTTTGGGGTGAATGATAAAATCACATCTCTGCTTTGAAACTATCTTTATCAACAGCTCCCACGACGGGACTCTATTTGCACCACTTTCCCCCCCCCCCCTTTTAAAAAATATATCTTAATTGGTTTCAGAGAGGAGGGGAGAGAGAGATAGAAACATCATGCCATAACCTGGAATCCAACAGTGATGCTCAACCACTGAACCACAATAGATAGGCTGCATCATCTTCTTGATGACTATCTCATTATGCCAGGAGAAGAAAGCTGATCCATGGAAAAACATAACACCCTTTATTTTGTACATATCATTTTCTAAGGATATCAATGAGATTCAGAAAACATAGTCTGGAGAAAATATGTTTGGGAATATCTTAGGTTATGTCCATTTGGGATATCCAATTCTATTCATCTATGTATTAGAAGGAAGAACTGACAAAGAGGAAGAGGTAGAGAGATCCTGGGAGGTGAGAAGAGGAAATAGGCCATGCAGCTATCAAGAGCTATGTCTCAGCTCCTGACTCCCTCTTACTTACAAGTAAGCCTAGAGGTCAGCTAAAATATGACTTCTTTACTTGAAAGCAAATAAAGATAAACTCACTCTAATAAATTCAAATTTGGATGAATGATTTCTGCCTCTTCCAACTAAAAATAACCTCAAATAGATGTTTTTGTATTGTAAAACTATAAGCATAAAGTTCTGCAAAAAGGCATTGAGTAATAAATGTAAGCAAATTGTGGGGATGGGAGGAGCAGGTTGATCCCAGACAATGCCAAGCATCTTTATGCTGAAAATAAACTTAGAAGAAATTATTTTTCTCTTATCAGCAATGGAAAGTTGGCCAAAATCCATAAATAGAAGAGGTGCTGTGAAACAATAAGTGCTAAAATTTTGCAAAAAGGGTTAAAATGTTTAGAAGGGACAATCCAAAACAAGTAATATTCTGTGAGAGTAGCTTTAAGGAGAAATTGAAAAGATGACATCAGTTTATTCAAAGATTTGGGAAAAAAAAGTAGCCTAGGTAGAAGACATAACAATAATGATGATGGTGATAACTGAATATTAGTGAGGAGTACCATTATAGGAAGGCTGCAAGATGTAATGTAAAAAGCTTAGTAGTTTACTATTTATAGATTTCCAGTAGAATCCAAATTCTGTCTTGGACAAATTATTTTATATCTCTTACTCACATCCTCTTTATTTTACAATTGGAATAACAGAAAAAATCCCATTAAGAAATGGGCAATGGACCTGAATAGACACTTCTCCAAAGAGAACAGACATCCAGATGGCCAATAGACATATGAAAAGATGCTCCGCATCACTAAAAATCAGAGAAATGCAAATTAAGCCACAATAAGATAATATCTCACAACTGTCTACAAACAAGTGTTGGCCAGGATGCTGAGAAAAGGAAATCCTCCATTACTGTTGGGTGGGAATGCAGATTGGTGCAAACACTGTGGAAAATAGTATGAAGGTTCCTAAATAAATTAAAACTGAAACTGTCTTATGACTCAGCAATTCAACTTTGGAGAATATAACTGAAGAAACCTGAAGTACTGATTAAAAATAATATATGCACTTCTATGTTTATTGAAGCATTATTTACAATAGTCAAGATTTTTAAGCAGCCCAAGTACCCATCAATAAATGAGTGGATAACAAAGCTGTGGTATATTTACACAATGGAATACCACAGGACCCAAAAAAAGAAAGAAATCTTTCTGTTTGTGACAGCATGAATAGACCTGAAGTGTATTAGGCAAAGTGAAATAAACCAGTCAGAGAAAGACAAGTACCATATGATTTCACTTATATGTGAAATCTAATGCACAAAATAAATAAACAAACAGAATAGAAACAGACTCTTAAACAAACAGAAAACAGACTGATACCAGTTAAGGGTGGGGGCTGGGTAGAAAAGGTGAAGGGATTAAGTAAACAAAGAAATTCATAGATATAGACCATGTTATGATGATAACTGGAGAGAAAGGATGGAGAGAGATAAAAGATGGTAAAGATGGGATAAATGGTGACTGAAGACCACTTATGGTGGTAAACATACAATACAATATAAAGATAATATATTATATAATTACATACCTGAAACCTATATAATTTTATTACCCAATATTACCCCAATAAATTCAATACATTTAAAAAATAAAATTAGAATAGCAATGCATGTCATACAGGGTTATCATGATGATTAAGAAAGAATTTTGTCATCAAATAGACCTAGGTTTCTATCCTGATTTGTAATAAAGGCTCATATGTAAATTTCTAAAATTCTTATAATGCTTTTTAGTATTCAATTCCAACTACAAAGGTCATTAATGAACAGATGAATAGATAGCTAGCCTTTACTATCAAGCTATAAACAATTAGATTTTACCCTAACTTTTATTGGAATTCATATTAAGTTGTTTGTAGTTTATCCAAATAGCAATGTACTGTTCTTAACTGCAAAGGAGAGACTGAGGACAAGATTAGACCTCAGTACTGGTTATTTGTTTATGTTTTATAATGACATATCTCTCAATCATCCACATCACTTAAAGCATAACAGTTATTACGTTCTCTCTATTCAATTGCAATATGGATTCTTAGTTTCATAAGTACAATTTTATATTCTTAAGAATTCTGATATTAATCTATAAGAAATTTTACAACTTTTATATGCTCAATCAAAATCATCATCTTAAGACACTTCCCCTTTTTGAACATGAGTTTTCTCATCTGTAAAGTAGGTTTAATAACAGCTAACTCTTCATATGTCACCAAGTTTGACAACAAATACAATTCTCATTGACAAATCTTGGAAAACACATACTAATTCTAAAGGTTCTGTCATGAAAGCAAACAAACAGCTCCAAGTGGTAAGCTTTTGCAAAAAGTCTATATACTAATAATTAAGACTGTTTCTAGGTTATATATATTTCATGCCATTTTCTAAATTTAGCCCTCTTTATTCACCATAAAAGCCACAGCATAAAAGAAGTAGTAAAGAAGAATATCATGTAAATTAAGAAAAATTAAACCACAAATCAAAACTTAATTGTCAATGTGAACAAATATTCCCTTTCAGTAACTCATGACTATCCAATTTGCATTTGGAATTGTTCTTTGAGAATAGGATACTGTAATTTCATTTGTGCTGGTGATGTATGTTGTGGTATTTGCTTTTAATTGCCTACTCAATATCCATTCTCAGTGTCCTTTTGAATAACCTCAGTTTGTTGGGGGTAGAGGAATACACCCAGATAAATTTAGTCATCTTATCACACTTGCACCGAGGCATGGTCATGGCAAACAATTTTGGCCAACCAGATGCAAGAATCACCTGGTAGGGCTTTTTGGAAATATCTGCAGAAAGAACATTGATATGTGTCCCTTCCAAATTCATAGGTTGAACTTCAATCCCCAATATGACGACCTTCTGGATGAAGCCGGGGCTGGGAGGGCAGAGGCAAGCAGCTGACATTTGGAGGTGGAGTCTTTGGGAAGTAATGTGGTCATATGGTGGAGCCCTCATGAATGGGACTAGTGCCCTTCTAAAAAGGGGCCCAAACCTCTATCTGCCACGTGAGAATACAAGAAATTGGCAGTGTGAAACCTGGAAGAGGGCTCTCATCAGAACATAACTGTGATAGCACCTTGATCTCAGCCTTCAAGTCTCCAGGACAGAGAGAAAAACATTGCTGCTGTTTGTAAGACCTCCTGTTTATGGTAATGTATCACAGTTGCCAGAATTATCTGAAACAAAAATATTCAGAGGCCATGCTCCCTTTTGCCTTTTTAACTTCTGCCTTCTTCTTGCTGGGAATCTAGAAGTAAAGCCTCGGTCCCTTCTGTCATCCCTGAGATACTTCTCCAACCCTGGTTTGCCAGACCCCAAAACTTCTTATTTCATGAAAAAAAAAATGTTGCCATCAATTTCTGGCACCTTGACATGTCGACTGGAATTCTGCTTAGAGCCAAAAGTGTTCATCACTAATCCTGGAGTCATCTTCAATATTCTAATATAACATGGTTGCATGATGATTAAATACATATTTACTAGAGGTCCAGTGTACAACATATGTGCACTGAATGGGGGTTCTCTCAACCCAGTCTGTGCCCTTTTGCAGTCTGGGAGCTCTCCAGAGCAGTCTGACTGATGGCTTAGGCCCACTCCCTGTGCTGCCCCGGAGGCAGGAGAGGCTCCTACCTCCATCAGGGGGCAGCTCCTGTGTTGAGCATCTGCCCCATGGTGGTCAGTGTGCATCATAGCGACTATTTGTTTTGCCTTTCAGTCAATTTGCATCCCTTTTATTATATGGGATAATATACATTTGAGAAATATAAATATAAAATATTTAAGATAAATGGAATTCAATATGTTATTTTGGAGCTATACCAAAAGTATAAATGGACAAGAGGGATTAGAAAACCCAACAGAACAGTGAGTCAGGTTTAATTGAGTGTACTTGACCCCATTTCAGTTTTGAGATATTCTTTTTTTAAGCATCCCCCATAGAAAATAGCAGTAGAAGCAAAGGCCTTTCTTTAGTTAAGGCAATATACACACTTTTATTATTTACATGCACATATCCATATATATGTTTATATGTACATACAGACATATATGTATCTATAATAATAAAAGTGCAATATGCTAATTAGACCAGACAGCTGTAGGACCTTCCAGATGTCCTTCCTGACAAAGCCGGGGTTGGGAGGGCCAAGCCCCTTGTACAAATTTTGTGCACCGGGACTGTAGTATATTTATAAATCCATTAATTACATTAAAATTTTAGAAAGCAAAGAGAACAATAAGGAAATCACAAGATTTTAAGAAGAAAAAACTATCTTAGTTACCAACTTTATTTCACAAATGTTCCATTTACCACATTATTTAAGGTCGCTTGCTAAATTTATGTCAGAGCAACTTCATGAATCCATATTAGGAAAATTATAGAAAGATAAAAGCACTTATAGCAATTATACTTTTCAAAAAAGATGAACTTATGTGTGTTATTTCTAAATAACATGGAAGCAATTGCTATTTAGCTCCATTAAATTCTCTATCTTGAATCACCATTTTATAATATTTTGAAGCAAAAAAAAAGAATTTCAACTTTTTTTTTTCCATTTTAAGAAAACTGAGTCCTGGAAAATGATGAAATTACCCAATGATGTTCATTAAATTTTTTAAATGTTGACTTCAGGGTTAGTATCCCGGTTTCAATAGGACTTGAATTGCTTTCTTCCAACTTACAACTTAAACAGTGTAAGTATAAAAGTATGTACATGAAAATTATAACTACGCATTATAGTTACAGAGGTTTAATGTGGAAAACTAATAAAGTAAAAAAATGCAGACACATGGGAAACTTTAGAATTCCTTTTTCACCTGGATATAGAAAAGGGCAAATTATCTTGAGTTGCTTTATAGTTAAAAAAATATATATATATTTTCTTTCCTCTCACATGCTAATTATTAAAATAACAATAGTAATTAAAGACAGTTTCTAATTGTATATTAAAGGAGAATATTTAAATGATATATGTAAATCTGTGTCAGCTTATGATAAAAGAGATATTTTACAATATTTGTTCCCTGGGTATGTCTTAGATCCATGAGATCAATGAAATTTATAAAGCTCATGCAAGTAAGATTTTGTCTTTTCTTAGGTTTTCCTGGGATGCTGTAACTGCTGGGTAAAGTTTCTTTTCAGTGACACTTTCTCATCCCTTACCCAACAGTTCATAAAGAAATTCCCATGGAAACAATTAAATGGGGAACTTGGATGTTATTAAGATATCTGTCTTGTCCTTTCTCCCCACATCTTGCCCCACACCTTTTTCTTTTCATATTTGTTTCATTATTTCCCACACAGACCAAGGCAAGCTGTGAAACACAGACAGGGCCAGATTCAGGTTTGACCCACACACTAAAAGCTTAGCAACTAGAGGGGAGATTCCTTCACAACTGCAAAACTCTGGGGAAGTGTTCTTGTTGGTAACATTTAGGTCATAAATGCTTCATATTTTAATTACTCTATCCAAATGAATAGAACATTATTGTCTCATTTCAAATAATCTACACTCCAATTGATCATGTTGTCAGTCACTATGATTCACTTAAATCACTTGAAGCAAATGGCTTTACAAATATTTTCCAGAATAAGGAAGAAGCTGTTTAGGTTCTACAGTAATCTTTTTTTTTTTTTTTAATTGGTCAGGTCAGTTACAAGCAGACCCACACAACAATATCTGGTATAGGCAGTGCTGAAAATATTGCAAAGATTTTTGTTTACAGAATTAACTAGAGGCCCAGTGCATGGAATTCTTGCATGGGTACGGTCCCTAGGACTGGCCAGCAATCAGGGCTGATCTGGGCCTTTCATCTGCTACCCAGGGCCTTCCTTCCAGTTGCCAGCCAGGGCCCTCCTTTGCTCTGTGCTTCCCCCTGGTGGTCAGTGCACAACATAGTGAATGATCAAACTCCTGGTCTCCTGGGCAAAGTCCAGAGGGGACAATTTGCATATTAGGCTTATAGATAGATAGATAGATAGATGATAGATAGATAGATAGATAGATAGATAGATAGATAGATAGATATTAATTGTTAACTTCCAGCTGCATTCTGATTAGACTTTTTTTTCACTAGAGGCTTGGTACACAAATTCATGAATGCATGGGATCGCTTGGTCTGGTCAGCAACTGGGGCCGAACAGGGGGAGGATCATGGAAGGTGGGATGGCCGCGTGAGGTTGGCTGTGGGAGCACATTGACCACCATGGGGCAGCTCTTGTATTGAGCATCTGCCCCTTGGTTGTTAGTGAGTGTCATAGCTACCAGTTGACCAGTTGTTAGGTCAACTGATCTTAATGGTTGCTTAGGCTTTTATGTGACCTGGAGACATAGAATTTCTAAAAATTTAGGCCTTGGTGAAAGAAAACACAAAATAAATAAAAAACAAATATGTATTTTCTTTTAAAGGATGAAAAAATATTGGATAAATACTGTATGGGATATATTAAACATACTTTTAAGTAAACTATTTTATTTCAAAACAGGTTTCTTCATTTTGGCTTACTCTTTAAGTCCATAGTTGATAACTTTAATGTAGTCCCATATTACTTTTTTAAATTGATTTCAAAGAGGAAGGGAGAGGGAGAGATAGAAACATCAATAATGAGAAAGAATCATTGATTTGCTGCATTCTGCATACACTTAGGATCAAGTTCGCAACCTGGGCATATGCTCTGACTGGGAATTGAACCATGATTTTCTGGTTCACAGGTTGATGCTCAACCACTGAGCCATGTGGGCCAGGCTACTCCTATATTATTTATAATACTAGAGGTCAGGTGCACAAGTTTGTGCACTGGTGGGTTCCCTTGGCCTGGCCTGTGGATATCCCCTGAGGAGTCTTGGATTTTGAGAGGGCATAGGCCAGGCCAAGGGACACCACTGGTGCACTAACAGGTCCAGGGATGGACCACAGGAGGCCTCCAGGGCATGTCTGACCCATCTTGCCCAGTCCCATTCGGCTGGATCCCAGCAGCAAGCTAACATACTTGTCAGAGCATCTGCCCCCTGATGGTCAGTGTGCATCATAGCCACAAGTTGAATGGTTGAACGGTTGGAGGGACAGTTAGCATATTAGGCATATATATATAGCATATAATATACAAATATATATACAATGTATATTTAATTTTTTAAATTCATAAAATTTTTAAAAGTGCTGTTTTTTTAAAACTGCAATTCAAAATATAGAACTTAAAATATATAGAACTTTATTGAGTAAATAGTGAAAGCCTCCACCTTTAACCCCTTTTCATTCTCCAGAGTAAATCACTATTAACAGTTAATAACTATCTGTTCAGATGTATTTCTATACACATGACTCTACACTCTAAAATACAATTTTTATGTCACTTGCTCTTTTCAGAGAAAGAATCTTTTTCATTTTAATAGTATATGCTTGTCTTTTTCAGTTCCATATTACATTGTGTCAATGAATGCTATAAAATATTGAGTATATACTATATGCAGGCCAGTATTCTCAGTACTTAAAATGTCATATATAAACCCACACAAACCAAATATAATCTGTCAAGTAGGAATTGTAGTTATTTCATTGATTTGGAAACTGAGGCAAAGTAAGTAACTTTCAATACTTTACCTAATCATTATTTTACTGATGGATATTTAGAATATAATACTGACAAATTTAAATATTTTAATATTTTTGCCAATCTGAGGGGTGAAAGTTTGTTTTAACTATCATGTGGCTTTACCTTTCTTTGATGAAAAAAGTTCTTCCATTTTAAAAATTTAAGCATATTTTCATAGATTTTTAAAATGATATGGATATTTTTTTTACATGTAGGCCTGCTCATATCCATATCCATTTCTTCTGGATTATATTATTCTTAATGGTTGATGTTTGTCTTTGTTTCCCTGTGTTATGAGCTGGAAATTAAAATGTGCTACTGAGATCTCCCCCTCAGGGAGAACGATACTGACTCATGTCCTAGTGCTTCCCCATGAACGCACTGCCAGGTTCACTTACATAAGATGCTCACCAAGAGCTGCCCCAGCCAGTGACTAAGTCAGGCTCAATCCACTGAGAGCTAGTGGTTTTCCATGTGTGACTTTGTCTTGAGGACTGTGTATCAGACTGGCAGTAATTATCTTGTAACTGTGCATTTGAAAGTTCAAGACTTTTCCTACCCCCATCTCCTTTCTCATTCTCTTCACATTGTTTCCTACTTCTGATTTGAAGCCTCCACTCCCTGTTCTCACCTGGATTTAGCTTCGAGTAGATCTGAACTAATTCACTTTCTAATTTTGTTTATGAAAATTTTTTACTACTAGTATATAGAGGTTCCACATTTGTTTTGTCAAATTTATCTTTCCCACTATCGTTTCTAAGTCTTACTCATGCCTTAAAATATTTTCAAACCATTATATTGGAAAATAAAATTTATTTATGTTTTCTTCCAGTATTCTATGCTTTCAAAGCATTCTTTAGGCTCCATAAGTTGATTTAAAATTTTTAATGTTGTGAGGTAAGGATATAATTTTAAATTATTTTTGAGATACTTCATTAGTTGCCACAATACCATTTATAAAATAAGCCATCTGTTCCCTATCATCTTTAATCCCTATATAGAGGGCGCAGGCCAGGCCTTGATATTTTAATAAATTCTAATTTACTTGCAAATATTTGCTGTAACTTCGATATAAACTTTGGTTAATTGGTATAGTGTATTTCCTTTATTTTGTTTCACCATATTGCTTTATTTTGGGAGGCTGTTCTCACATCCTTATAAATTTGTTTTACCAGCTAAACATGAGCATTAACTTAAGAAATTATTTTGGGTACATTATTAAAAGTATATTGACTATATCAATAGAAGGCACAGATATTTATATATTTGAAATAATAGGTCTTACCATTATGTTGCATGACTGAACTCCCAATTATTCAGTATTCTTTGTGCCTGTCTGTAAAATTTTATTGTTTTTAGCATATAGCTTTTTTAATTTTTTCTAAAAAATATATTTTATTAATTTTTTACAGAGACGAAGAGAGAAGGATAGAAAGTCAGAAACATCGATGAGAGAGAGACATCAATCAGCCGCCTCCTGCACGCCCCACACTGGAGATGTGCCCGCAACCAAGGTACATGCCCCCGACTGGAATCGAACCTGGGACCTTTCGGTCAGCAGGCCTACGCTCTATCCACTGAGCCAAATTGGTTCCGGCAGCATATAGCTTTTTTGTTGTTGTTGTTAAATTGATTCCTAGGTATTTCATAGATATTGTTGTATTGCTTAACCTGATTTTTAAATATTTTTGTTGTTGTTGTTACAAACTGTTGGACTACAATGCATTTGATATATGTTCATTGTGCTAGTTTATTTGGAACAAAAAATTACATTCACAGGTGTATGTACCATAAAGCAAACTAGAAAGTAAATTCATCAAATAAAAATAATATGTTTTCTGGGTATGATATATTCTACTCATAAGCAAAATTAACAAATATTATATTTTTAAAAGATGAAAAAAAATTGAACTAAAAGTACTTTAACTTTAGCTACTTGACTAACTTAAATTTTTTCCTACCTTGTTTATAAACTGAGCTTCCAAAATCAATAGATCCTATCTATTTTAATTATCCTTAAGAAACTATAAAAATGATTTTTTTTTCAGGAATTACGACTACATTTTTTAGTTCCAAATCTTAGCTTGATTCTGAGGTTAATTAGTATATTTCCAAAATATAGAAACAGCTCTTCTATATGCCATTGAAATTAGTAAGATTAGAAGTAAGCAAAAGCCATGTAAAATGCAAAAGTGACATCTATTCATCAAGCTTATGTAGAATACTACTTTTCACAGAACCTCAGATTATATTCCAAGCAACTGAATATATGTGCAACTTAAGTCTTTGCAGATTGTAGTGCACTGCATGTTTTATCATCAAGTGAAATATAGCATGCTTTATCATCAAGTGAAATATACCAGTGATATTTAATCACTTAGATTTGGGGTTTTTAAACGTGTGAAACATCATGATATCTCGGACACAAAATAATTGTTATTAGTTAATAAAGTTCCTCATTTTCTCTTGTATATAAAAACTAAATGAAGCAACGATTCACTTGTCTACTCATACATGGGAAATATCTGTTATGAATGGTTAACAGAGCATAATGAGAATATCACTTTACATTTAAAATCTTTATTGGATGCATATTGGAAATAAATTTTCTGAAACAAGGCAGAGTAGCTAATTAACACCTTACCTTAAACATTTTACTTACCAGAACATACAGTATAAAGATGCTGAAATAAGCGGTTGTAAGTACGTGATTAAAGAACAAAAACTAATATTTATCTAGTGCTTCACAGTTTGCAAAACCTGTGTATGTGAAGCATTTCTATGAAGAGTTTCATATTCAGCAGCTTGCTGGCTGGGTCTGGTTCTGCAAAGGTACCTTGCTGCTCAGTGGCAGTGAACCAGTTGCTTAACTTTTGTATTAAATGAAGACAGTGATCCCTATGTCTCTCTCACAGGGATTCTGTGAAGATTATATATCAATGTGCATATACACATTTTTTTATAAAAATACTATGCAAATGTCAATGATGATCATTCTACAAAAATCATAATTCAAATACTTCATTTTAAAGTAATTTAAACATTAAGCACGTCACTGAAAACAGCTGTGTTTGTTTCTCAGCTACCACAACCCCACATTTATAAAATCAGAGAAATATAATTTACCATGATAAGTAGCAACATCAGGTAAGAAAAAATAATTTGTTCAAGACATATTTAATTTGCCCCTGTCTTCATGCAACTGTATCCTAATTAATGGTGTATTTTACAGTACTAGGGAAATGTATGCTTTAACAAGGGCCTAAACCTAATTTCTAATTATTTGTTTCACTCATTTGCCTGCTCACATTCTCTCCTTGATTCCCTTTTCCCCTGTCTATGTTTATGGGAAAGTTACTTCTTTCATGCTTGCTTCCTTTGGGTCAAAAGAAAACACATATGTGCTAAAATATATGCATCCTATGTTCATTGCAGTACCATACATGGTGGCCAAGACATGGAGACAACCAAAGCATCCTGCAATAGAAGATTGGATAAAGAAGATGCTGTACATACACACAGAGGAATATACTCAGCCATAAGAAAAGATGAAATACCTCCATTTGTGACAACATGGATTGACCTTGGGAATATTATTCTAAGTGAAACAAGTCAGGCAGAAAACAGCTAAGAACTATATGATTTCACTCATATATGGGATATAAAACAAAACAAAACAAATAAAAAATAAAAAATAAAAAACAGGTATTGGGGAAGAGTACTCCAGATGGTAGGAACAATCTCAGCATGTTTCAGTAAGGAAGGAAGGCTGCTCTAACTGACTGACGTTAAGCCAACAAATGAAAAACTGAAAAGCAAGGTGTAGGCAGGAAAGAACTTCAAGGGCTAGAAACAAGAATAAGGTGTTTAGCTTTTACTCCAAGTGTGAAAGAAGGTAAATTTATTAGACTATCTATAATAATAAAAGAGTAATATGCCAATTAGACCAGACGTCCTTCTGGATGACCTACAGACAAAGCTGGAGCTGTGAGGAAAGCCCAGGTTGGCAGCCAGGGAAAAAGGCCCACTCTTGCATGTATTTCATATATCGGGCCTCTAGTGTGAATATAATTTCCCATTAAAAAGTATTTTTTTTCTTCTTAAGCATTCTAATACTTTTACATTGTCAACTGTACAGCAAAATAAAATATGCCAATTTAAATATTCAGTCTAGGCTCTGGCCATTGTGACTTAGTTGACTAGTCAGTGGTCCCATGCACAAGAAGGTGGGAGGGCAGTGTGTGCTGGATGCAACTGATTGATGTCTCTTTCTCAAATCAAAATTTTTTTAAATCAGTCTATTTTAATAAAGCTTTCCCTGGATCACAGGGTAAAAGGCTATAGTTAAAAAAAAATAACTTTTTTCTCAACTGCAAGTTTAAAAGGGAAAAAAATGCAGCACTATATGTAGTTGACTATAGTCTGACAAACCAATATGAGCTAAATAGTCATTAAGTTCTTGGCTAGCAGCTTTCCCCTTAGAATCTATTTCTAACAGAGCAGTCAATGTGTGTTCATCACCATATGTATTACATTTATTTTTTTTTCCGGTGGTAACTAGGACAATGATTTCCCAGAAAGAAGTCTACATATTCATCTTCCAAATCTGTAATTACATGGCAAGAAAAATTAAGATTGCAGATGAGATTGTTAACCAACTGACCTACAATTGTGATATTATTTTGGGTTCCCAATGTTCTTTTGACCCAAGAGAAGCAAGCATGAGTGAAGTAATGTTCCCAATTATCAAGTATCCCAAAGGTCGTTAAAAACAGAGGAAGTGATCAGTACAGAGAACCATAGAGATGCAGTGTGAGAAAGACCAGCCATTGAAACTTTGAAGATGGGGGGAAGGACTGAGTCAGAGAAAGAACGCAGCCTCTAGAAACCGGAAGAGGTAAGAAAATGGATTTTACCCTATGGCACATCAGAAAGAAACGAGGCCTCCCCACACTTTGATCTTAGTTGTGACACACTCTGTCCTAGGAAATGTAAGATAATAAATCTGTCTTGTGGAGTCCATAAATTTTGTGGTAATTTGTTACAGAGGCAAAAATAAACAATGATACCCTCCCCAGCCACTAGAATGTACTTACTGATATGGCTTGAATTCCTGTCTCTAAGATTGCTGATATATACCTAATACTTAGATTAGTGTCAGATATACCTAAGGCTTCCAATAAAGATTTGATGAATAAATGAATGATGCCAACATTTTGATCAAGGCCAGTCAATAGCTTCTTTTATCTTTCAGACTAAAAGCAAAGGTCATAGTTCTACAAAACCTATATTGCACTCTTTACTCTGCTACTTCATTAATTTTCTCTTTTTTACATTTCTTCTTAAATGTTCTACCATTCGTTATTCTGGAATATCAAACATATTCCCATCTCTGAGATTTTGCCCATGTTGTATGGATGCTTACCTTCAGATACCACTTGTCTTTATCACTTCCTCAAACCTTTGCACAAGCATCTCATTAATAGTCAGGTCATCCCTGACCACACTATTTGAATTCTCACCTCTTAGCACATTCCTTTCCTTTGCTTTATTGCTCTTGATTACCTTCTTAGCATCTGTATATCTTTTTTGCATATATATTTGCCTATTGTTTATTCCCATTTAGAAGATAAACACCAGGAAGATATTTTTCTGTGCTAGGCTTGGCACATAGTAAGTTTTCAACTAATATTAATGGGATGGACCATACTATTCCAACAAGGACCTTTCTTTAAATGCTCCTTAGAATGGTACAATAAATTAGAAGATCATTCAGGAGATACTGATTTATTGAAGAAAACAAGACTAACAAGGCTTAGGTTATTGTCTGAAATCTGCAGCGCTCTGAAGACACAGCCAGCTGAAGATAGCCAACATGTCCAGAGAAACAAATTAATACAAACTTTGAATGTTAATATTATTCTCTGAGTTGGTAATGGTACTAAAAAAAGAACCAAGCAATCCAGCACAGATTACATGGGACAAGAGAACCAAGGAACACAATAGTGAACCAGGATAAACAAGGCTACATCTTTAGCCTCCCAAACTATATATTAATATATGAGTTGTCTAGCAGGAAAGGAAAGATCTATCTATACTAATAAAAGAATAAGATGCAAATTGGCTGTACCTCACAATGCCCATCTGCCAATCTGGAGTGAGTATGCAAATTAATCCAACAAAGATGGTAGGTTAATTTGCATATTCAGGTGGCAAGCAGCTGGAGGTGAGGCAAGACACTTGCATCATCGCCATGGCAATGACACAGGCATTCTGCACTGTCCCAACTGATCTAGGCCTCTAGGCAGTAAGGAAAGTGGAAAGGCAGTGTCAGCAGCCAGGGGAAGGAAGGCCCATTCTTACACGAATCTTCATGCATCAAGTCTCTAGTATATATACTAGTATATATATATTTTTCCCTATACCCCCTTGTTTATATATGTATATGGAATATGCTAATTACCTGGGCATCACTACTGCTCAGGAGGAGCTGTGCATGCAGATGGGCACGAGGGTACTGTGTGCACCCCCAGCCCCAGCGGCCACGGGGAAACTGGGGCTGGTGGTGGGCAGAGTGGAGACACAACACACAGGAGTGCCTGCCCACACCCCAGCAGACTCAGCATGGTGGCCAGTGCTACAAGGGTCAGGTGCAAATCCCAGCCCCCTGCAGGGCACCTTCTCTGGGCCTCTAGTAGTAATATAAGAAACCACTGTGTATCCATTATAGTTTCCTTTACACAAGGCTATATAGTATCCTGTAGTTCATGAGTATGAGTAAGTGATTCCATTAAAACTCTATCAGTAGCTTCATAAAACTCTAAGCCTCTGAAGACAAGATATTGAGGTTATTTGAAATAAAATGGACCCTCTGATTGATAATTATCAAGATCTTACTGTTCAATGTGCACTAAGTTAGATAGGACACCATCTTGTCAGGATTCATTCCTTGGAAGCCAAGTTTGTCTTGCAACACACTACCCTCACAGTTCCTCGATACTGTAATGATCACAGCAACCAGTTTTTCATTTGTTCCAAATTTAGAACAAGGTGGGCCAGTGTCCCATGGGAGAATTTCTGAAGCTTCTCCTTTAAACAAAGAGACTGTGAAAATGTTCATCCTGCTTTCCATATCTCCCTTCCCAGGCTGACCTTTGAAAACCAAAATTCAAGGGGGTATAGGGAAAAATACAAGCACTGTACTGAAGAGCCAGAAGCTTGAATTAACCATTGAACATAATAAAGAGATCCCACAGACAGGAGTAATAATTGGAAGCAGTTTTGCTATCAGCTCTTGAATAGTGCTCCTGCTTCACAAACATTTGGAGCTGCAACAAACTGGTGGGCCTGCTTTTATTCATTCTAAGATACCTCACCACAATTTCTATTAAGCCTGTCCTTAATTTTATCTTTCATTAGAGTTAGCCTAATACAATGCAAATTACATCAATGTATCAGAACAGATTGATTCTACCTACCTTGGTCCAGCTCTGCTTCTTTGCATTTGACATGCTCAATTATTTATGTACCAACTAACAGTAATATGACAAAAACAAAACATTTCTAATAGTGATCTTCATAATTTGCAAAGTAGTGTTTTAACAGCTTTTTTTCAGATTAATCTTTGCAGTGACTTGTGAGATAGGTATTCACTAGTTTCATTTTGCAGATGATGAAGAGTTTAGGTAATTTGTCCAAATTATAAATTGCAAATAAGAGATTTAAATGTGTATTTTATGACTCCAGATCAATGACATTCCTCTAACTAGA
This sequence comes from Lasiurus cinereus, assembly GCA_011751065.1. Taxonomy (NCBI): domain Eukaryota; kingdom Metazoa; phylum Chordata; class Mammalia; order Chiroptera; family Vespertilionidae; genus Lasiurus; species Lasiurus cinereus. Next base: position 39,029,836 of record JAAGEH010000226.1, read on the forward strand.
GTGATATGGCTTTCTGATTGGTTAAATGTCTGCACAATAGAAGACAAAATATATATTTACAATCCAGTTATGCTGTATTCATTTCTTCCCCATTTTAGCATAACAAATTTCTAAATAAAAAAGAAAAAATCTTGCCGAGACCGGTTTAGCTCAGTGGATAGAGCGTCGGCCTGCGGACTGAAAGGTCCCAGGTTCGATTTTGGTCAGGGGCATGTACCTTGCTTGCGGGCACAACTCCAGTAGGGGGCGTGCAGGGGCAGCTGATCAATGTCTCTCTCTCATCGATGTTTCTGACTTTCTATCCCTCTCCCTTCCTATCTGTAAAAAATCAATAAAATATATTTAAAAAAAAGAAAAAAATAATCTTGGTAGTATGCATATTAAATACAACTTCATAGCCAATTATACCCAGGGAAAAATGACTCATTGCATACAGCAATATCATTTGTATTTACCCCACCAATATAATAATCAAATACCAATAAATATTTATTGAGGATGAGAAAGGAAGTATTAGTTTCCTAATTAAAAAAATACTGTTTTGAACAAAATTAACTACAAATAAATAAAATTTTCAATGGACAAATACAGTACAAATTTGAAATCAAGCACAAAACTTTTGAACTATGTTTTTTCTCCATCCAAAGGAATTAAATGTCAAAATAGAATTCATTTTGTGCCATAGAGTTATTGATGCCTATATCAGTTTATCTAACCTAGACATCTAAATTTCCTCTGAGAAATTTTTTGTTTGTTTTAGAATTGAGTAAAGTAAATCTTTCAACCTCACTAACCTGAAGCAACTCCACTGGGAGTCCATGGGATGAAACATTCAGGAAACAAGTTAGACTTTAAATATTACTTTGAGCAAGAATCATTTTTCAAACATATTATTTGGTAATCTTAATTCCAAATCTAAAATTTGCTCTCTGTTTATAGCTTTAAATTTACAGTTAGTTGAGAAACTTCAGGTTTTCAAAGACAATCTCCATTTAAAGAAGGGTTACCTTAATTTGGATCTACTGCAGTTCTTTGTTGTCTCCATAATACTGGTTACCTTCGCAAATGTCACTCAGTTTTAATTGACTCTCTTTTTCATTATTTTTCCTAATGATTATAGTTTTTTAGCAATGAACTATATCCAAATTTTCAAAACTATAACATCAGTATGCTAGTAATGCCAAGTAAATGAAGTGCAAAAGTTGTTATAGTTATAGACTTTAAAACACAGGGACTTACATGAAGAAAATATGTCTAGTGTGAATAAACTTTAAAAATTATTTTTATCCAAAAAATCTGTAGGAATACCAGGTACCTATTTTGGCAAATATGAGTTTGGTTCACACTTAACTCCTCCACTCTGGTTTAAATGTCACTTTTAACTTGTTCAACATTGCTCAACTACCATGAATAAAACATCTTATATTATATAATAATTCAAGTGGCTGTTTTGTCATGTAACCTTAAATGTTCCCTTAAGCTTTCACATGCCCAATAATATTCATTCAAAAGTTATGGTAATATTGTAAACAATTATTATACCTGTTCTTATTAATTGCTATAGTTCATACATGTGACATGTTTTCACAGCTACCTTAAAGACATATTAAAGACAAACAGAAGTGTTATAATGATAATAGTACTACTGCTTTAATTTTCACAGTGCTTTAATATCCACCATAACTTTTAACCTTCCTAGGAATCAGGTAGTTAAGAAGGGCAAGTTATTATTCCTCTTTTACAGGGAAGGAAACCAGGACTCATAAAGTTTAAACGACATGTCCAAGGTTACTTTGCTAATATGTGGAAGAGCATTCATGAAGGTTAGTGTTAGAATTATAATTCCGAAGTCAGTACTTTTTATCTTTTACCAAAAAGCAATGCTGCTTTGACACAACTTTGAACATTAATAAAGAACAAAACATTTTACTGTCACTATATATAAGAAGCAGGATGCAGAATTTTTATTGTAGCTCTAAGGTAGAATTAATTAGTTTCCTGCATTTTGATGGTGTCTAGAGTGTGTATTTTATTTATGAGGTAAAATAAATAAATTTTAGTTGCTAACAGTTATGAAAATAAATAGCAAATAATATTAAAAGAGGATATAAAAATATTCATGATTATTGGCAATTCCCCTTGTTTTTGAACTAAATTTCAAAAGATGAAAACTATCAGATAGTTTTATGGCACAAAAAGTGTTGCGAAACAGCATCTATTTTAAAACTTTATATACCTATATTTTTATGGTTCACAAGAATATCAAGAAAGACAGCACATAATATAAAAACTCAATATCTTTATTCTTTTTATTCTATTTTTATTGAATTTATGGGGGTTATAGTGGTTAATAAAATTATATAGGTTTCAAGTGTATAATTCTATAATTTAATCTGTATACTAGAGGCTCAATGCATGAAGATTCATACAAGAATGGACCTTCCTTCCCCTGGCTGCTGGCACTACCTTCACTTCAGCTGGAGCTGCCTTTCCACTTTCCAAAGCTGCCCAGAGGCCCAGAGCTGCTGGGGCAGCGCAGAACACCTGCGTCATTGCTATGGCAACAATGCTTGAGTCCCACTTCGCCCCTGGCCGCTTGGCACTTGTGTATGCAAATTAACACACCACGTGTGTTGGGTTAATTTGAATACTCACTCCTGATTGGCTGGTGTGTGTCGTGAAGGTATGATCAATTTGCATATTTCTCTTTTACTAGTATAGGTTGTATTGTGTCTTTACCCCCAAAGTCAAGTTTCTTTTCACTTTATCCCCTTTGTCACCTTTAACCTGACCTCACCCCTATTTTCACTCTGGTAATCACCATACAGTTACTTAAGTCTATGAAGTATATTATTTTTTTTTCTACTAATTCCTTCACTTATTTCACCTAATCCCCCAACTTACCTCCCTGTAACAGCTGTGAGCCTGTTGTCTACAACCATGGGTGTATTTCTGTTGTGTTTGTTTTGCTCATTAGATTCCACATATAAATGAAATCATATGGTATTTGTTTTGCTCTGACTGCCTTATTTCATGCAGCATAATATTATCCAGGTCCATTCATCCTATTGCAAAAGGTAAGATTTCTCTCTTTATTATAGCCTACTGGTATTCCAAAATGTACCACAGATTTTTTTTTTATCTACTCATCTATTGATAGGCACTTGTGCTGCTTCCAAATAGTGGCTATTGTAAATAGCATTGCGTTGAACATAGGAGTATGTATATTCTTTCTAATTAGTGTTTCAGATTTCTTCTGATATATCCACAGAGTGGAATTACTGGATCATAAGGTAGTTCCATTTTTAATATTTTGAGATAACTCCATATTATTTTTCTCAATAGCTGCTGCAGACTGCATTCCCACTAAAAGTTCCAGATTTCCTTTTCTCTACATCCTTGCCACTGCTTTTTTGTTGTTGTTGTGATAATATTCATTCTGTCATATATGAGAAGATATCTCATCTTGATTTTAATTTGCATCTCTCTGATGATTAGTGACAGTGAGCATCTTTCCATATGTCTATTGGCCATCTGTATGTGCCCTTTGGAGAAGTGTCTATTCAGGTCCTTTGCAAATTTATTACTTGGATTGTTTGTTTTTTGGTTTGAGTTGTACAGATTCTCTATGAGTTTTGGATATTAAAAATTTATAAGAAATCACAAAAAAGACTCTTATCAGATGTATCATTGGCAAATATATTTTCTCATTCAGTGAAAGGTCTTTTCATTTTGTTAAATGATTTCTTTATTGTGCAAAAGCTTTTTAGTTTAATGTAGTCCCATTTGTTTGTTTCTTTTATTTTTCATTGCCTAAGGAGATATACACATATATAAAACATTACTATAAGAAATGTCCATGATTTTCCTGCCTAAGTTTTCTTCTAAGATATTTATGGTTTCAAGTATTATATTTAAATATTTAATCCATTATCAGTTTTTTTCTTGGGTACGGTATAAGAAGGTGGTCTAGCCCTAGCTACTTTGGCTTGGTGGATAGAGTGTTGGCCTGTAGACTGAGGGGTCCAGGGTTCAATTCTGGTCAAGGGCACCTGCCTAGGTTGCAGGCTCAGTTCTCTGTAGGGGGAGTGCAGGAGGCAACTGATTGATGATTCTCTCTCATCATTGATGTTTTTATCTCTCTCTCCCTCTCCCTTCCTCTATGAAATCAATAAAAAACATATAAAAAAGGTGGTTTAGCATTATTCTTTTGCATGCATCTCTCCAATATTCCTAACACCAATTATTGAATAGATTGTATTTACCCTATTGTATGTTCTTGCCTCCATTTTCAAATATTCATTGACCGTAATGGCATGGGTTTATTGCTAGGCTCTCTATTCTGTTCTACTTATCTATATGTCTGTTTCTATGCCAGTATGTTGTTTTTATTACTATGGACTTGTAACATGATTCTTCCAATTTTGTTCCACTTTCACAAGATTGCTGTGGCTATTCATGCCTTTTTGTGATTTCATATAAATTTTTGGAATATTTTTCTAGTTCTATGAAATATGCCACTGGTACCTTGATAGGAACTGTATTGATTCTATACATTTATTTGTATAGTATGGACAATTTAATGATGTTGATTCTTCCAATGCATGAACACAGTATATGATCCCACTTGCTTGTATCTTTTTCAATTTCTTTCTTTATTGTCTTTTATAAAAAAATATATTTTATTGATTTTTTACTGGGATGAAGGGGAGGGATAGAGAGTTAGAAACATCGATGAGAAGGAAAATTGATCAGCTGCCTCCTGCACTCCCTCTGCTGGGGATGTGTCCACAACCAAGGTAATGGCCTTGACTAGAATCAAATCTGGGACCCTTCAGTCCACAGGTCAGACCACTGAGCCAAGCTGGTTAGGGCTCTTCATTGTCTTATAATTTCCCAAGTATAGGTCTTTTATATCCTTGGTTAAATTTGTTCTTAGGTATTTTATTTTTATATATATACTAGAGGCCTGGTGCATGAAATTCAGGGGAGGGGGGAGGTTACCCTCAGCCTGGCCTGCACCCTCTTGCAGTCTGGGAGCCCTTAAGGGATGTCCAACTGATGGGGGATATCCACAGGGAGCAGGCCTAAATCATTAATAGGACATTCTTAGCACTACCATGGAGGTAGGAGTGTCTCCCACTACTGCCACTGCACTTGCCAGCTGTGAGCAGCGCTCCCCTTGTGGAAGTGCATTGACCACCAGGTGGAAGCTCCTGCATTGAATGCCTGCCCCCTGGTGGTCAGTGCATGTCATAGTTACTGGTCATTCCACTATACAGTTGATTTGCATATTATCCTTTTATTATATAGGATAATTATAAATGAGAGTGTTTTCTTATATTTCTTTTCTGATAGTTCATTATTGGCATATAAAATACAATTAATTTATGGATATTTGTTTTTATATGCTGCTAATTTATGCATTCATTTTTCAGTTCTAGTAATATTTTCGTGGAATCTTTCGGGTTCTCTATATACAGTATCATGTCTTCTTTAAATAATAATGCTTTTACTTTCTCCTTTCCAATTTTTGAAGCCTTTTATTTCTTCTTCTTGTCTGATTGCTGTGGTTTGGACTTCTAGTGAGATGTTGAGTAAGAATAGTAAGAACAGAAATCCCTTTCTTGTTTCTGATCTTAAGAGAAATATTTTTGGTTTCCCCCCTTAACTATGTTGTTGGCTGTGTCTTTAATTATTTTTTATATGTTTCCTCTATTCTCATTTTTTCCAAGACTCATTATTTATAAATGGGTGCTAGATTTTGTCAAATGTTTTTTCTGCCTTTATTGATATGATAATTTTATCCTTTATTTTGTTTATGTAGGATTAATAGATTTGCAGATATTACATCAATAGTGTATACTTAAAATAAATCCCACTTGATCATGGTGTATGTCTTTTTTAATATATTGCTAGATTTGATTTGTTAATATTTAGCTGAGGCTTTTGCATCTATATTCATCAGGGTTATTGGTCTATTATGTTCTTTCTATTTAGTATCTTGATTTGATTTTAGAATTATAATAATACTGGCCCTTTGAAATTATCTTAGAAGTCTTCCCCCTCTTTACACTTTAAAAATTAATTTGAGAAGGATTGGTATTAGGTCTTTGAAGGTTTGGTAAAATTCAGTTTTGAAACCACCTAGCCTAGGATTTCTGTTTCGTGAGAGTTTTATTATTATTATTATTATTATTATTTCAATTAATTAATTGTAATCAGCCTGTTCAGATTTTCTGCTTCTGCCTGATCCAGCTTTGGAAAATTTATTGTTTCTAAGAATTTATCATGTTTTTGCAGACTGTCCAACTAGTTGACATATAGTTATTAATACTTCTGTCTTATTATCATTTGGTTTTCTGTGGTATGAGTTGTTACTTTACTTCCTTGATTTCAGATTTTATTTATTTGGTTCCTCTTTCTTTTTTTTCATTATGATTACAGTGGTACCTCGAGATACGAGTGCCCTAACATACGAGATTTTTGAGATATGAGCCGTCGAGCAAAAGATTTGTGCTTTGAAATAGGAGCAACATTTGAGATAGGAGTAATCACACGGATCAGCCAGCTGCACACGACCCACCAGTTTACCTCAACTTGAGCGTCTCATAGTTTCCCACGCCTCAAGGTTATAGAACAAATTAAATTCGTATCTCAAGGTACCACTGTATTTCATTAAAGGTTCATTTATTGTATTTCTCTTAGCAAAAATCCAGCTCCTGGTTTCCTTAAACTTTTGTAATTTAAAAAAATATCTATTTTATTTACTTCTGCTCTGACCTTTATTATTTTCTCCCTTCAACTAACAGTGGGCTTTGATATTTTTTTTTCTAGTTCTTTTATGTGTAGTTTTATTGTTTACTTGAAAATTTTCTAGGTTCTTGAAGTAGGTCTGTATTGGTATGAATTTCACAGTTTGGACTGCTTTTCACTGAGTCCCATAAATTATGTATTATTTTATTTTAATTTTTATTTATTTCAAGGAATCTATTGATTTTTTCCCCTTGATCTCATTGTTAACCCATTTATAGTTGAGCAATATGTTACTTTGCTTCCAGGTGTTCCTATGCTTTTCCTCTTTTTCTTGTAATTGATTTCTAGTTACATTACTGTTGTGGGGAAAAAAAAGGATTGACAGGATTTCAACCTTTTAAAATTTATTGAGACTTGCTTTGTGTCTAAACATATAGTTTACCCTAAAAAATGTATCATGTGTACTTGAAAATGATGTATATCATACTGCTTTGGGGTGAAATGCTTTGAAAATATTAATTCAATACATCAAGTCTATTGTGCCTCTTAGAAATTGCATTATTTCAGGAAAAATAATAATTATTGGTTTAAGAATAAAGATGTCGAAGGTATTAATTAAATTAATCTGATCAAGTGTCTCAAGTAAGACTCCTGTTCCCTTGTTGATTTTCTGTTTGAAAAAATCATCCATTCATATCAATAGGGTGTTAAATACAATACTGTGACTTTGTTACTGCCCTCTCTTCCTCTATATCCATCAAGACATGCTTTACATATTTAGATACTCTTGTGTTTGGTACATAAATGTTTACAAGTGTTATAACATCTTATTGAATTCATTACTATTACTAAAAGTGTATCTTTCGTTCTCAGATACTTCAAGGGAGCCAAGAAAAGGGTCTTGCATTTCTATCCTATATTTTTTGATAAAGGAATTTAAGTCATTTATATTTAAAGTAAAAACGAATACACATGTATTTATTTTCTTTTACTCTTTTCCTTTGCAATCTTCACCAGGGGATATTTTTTCTATGGTCTTTTAAAGAAAGTAGAGTAAAGGCAGGGGGTGAGGGGGAGGAAGGGACAGGGGAGAGAGGAAGAGAGCGATACAGAGAATGAGACAAGGAGAGAGAGAGAGAAATTGGAACATCCATTAGTTTTCTCTAGCATGAACCCAGACAAGGAGATACAATAATACCTGTACCCAGGTATTTGCCTCTGCATGACATTTGAATCCATGACCTGGGTTACCAAACCAGTCAAGACACAACTTATATACCACATCTGTGTCCTGAAAACACTTCCCATAGTCTGTGGCTCATATGAAAATCAGTGAGAAGACTTATGTCCATGAAAATGTGCTCCTCTGAACTTTTTTGAGCACCTCCTATCATAAGAGGCTTTAAAAAATTAAAATCTAAATAACATCCTTTATACCATAGATGAGTGATAAAGGGATAGTACTATTTTTAGACCTGTCAAAGTCATATAAGCATTATACAAAGAGACATCAGCTCAAGGAGAAGATAAAAAATTTGTTATTTCAACATCAAGAGTGGCCTGGTGGATATCTCTGGTTCTGCCTCTCCCATGTCTATCACAGGCAGACTCATATGCACAATACATGTTTGCATGTAAAATCAGATGTAAGGGGTTAGTTGATGGGATCCACAATGCAGATGGTTGGTCCATGTGTATCATGTGAGAGGATCCTGGAGATCTGCATCTGTTGCCATGTAGAGACCCCTGCACTGAATTGAAAACCTGCTCAGCTTCCCTTGTCCACATCGACCAAGACTGGTGGATCTCATCCCCTCTCCAAAGACCTGAGGTCTTTTTCCAATCCCCATCTGATGGGCATTCTCAAAAATACATCTCTGGCCCTACCCGGTTTGGCTCAGTGGATAGAGCATCAGCCTGAGGACTGAAGTATCCCAGATTCTATTCTGGTCAAGGACACATGCCCGGGTTGTGGGCTCAGTCCCCAGTGGGGTAGTGCAGAAGACTCTCATCATTGATGTTTCTATCTCTCTCTCTTCCTCTCTTCCTCTCTGAAATCAACAACAACAACAAAAATATTTAAAAAATACATCTTTGAACAATTGTGCAAGAGTTTCTGTGGGGTAAACGCCTAGGGTGAGCCCTACCAGGTGCAGGTGTACACCTGTTGGACTTCGGCAGGTCCTGCACACTGTTTTCTAGGAGGAGTGGCTTCCCCCTTCTCCCCAAGGGATCTTCTGGGGTCTCTGCTGCCTCACGTTGTCCCCAAGACTGGTCCCCACCAGACCAGCAGCCTGATCTGGGTGGAGAAGCATTTCTAACAGCAGCCTGTGCACTGCCTCTCATCTTGGAAGTACATGTGTTTGCCCTTTGTCCCTTCAGAAAACACCACCTTTTGAGAGTTTTCTGCACCACAGGAATGACAAACCTCCGCCTTCGAATATATGGAATGATTTCCAGCATGTAGTTTGTCTTCCCAGATTTCTGCATTTTTCTAATTGTTTTGGGCAGAGAGAGAGACAGCCATTCCCTGACTGGCTTCTGGCCCTGGGGTCACACTTAACTCAGTGGTCTCTACCCCAAGATTATGCCCTTGCTTACTGAAAGGGCTCCACCCAACCCACCTAATCTCTAATCCATCTACAAATTCCCTTTCTAATGCTATTTCAGATAAAAACAGACAAACATGTGAGCCAACACAAAAAAGCACTTATTGTGAAATTCCATTTCTAGGGAACATCCAGACAGGTAAGGGCAGAGACAGGAACCAGATCAGGGTCAGGAGGCATGGGGAGGGAGTACTGTTGGTGCAGGGTCTCCTTTTGGGATGATGGTACATCCCGCAACTAGACAGTGGTGATGCTTACACAGCATCATGAATGTACTTCATGCTCAGGAATTTAAACCGTGGACAAGAACATTTAAAATATGAACAATAACCATTTAAATATGTTTGTTTATTACTTACAATAGATTATACAATGGGAAAATGAAGGCTAAAAACAAACAAAAGAAAATAATAAAGGCAAAAACCCCCCAAAATCCCCAAATAAGAAAAATAAAAAGATAAAATAGCAAATCCCACCATGGAGAACATAGAAACAAAATAAAAAGAGAAAAGGAAAGGAAAAGGTCAAGGAGTGGGAGTGAAACAAGGTTGTCCCTTGGGACAGGGTGAGCACATTCAACAAGCGGCCCTTGAGCTGGGCCCTCCACAGGCGGCTCCTCCTCTGAGGCAGGAACCAGCCTGGGCTCCAGGGAGGGTTCTTCATCCATCGGTGGTGGGGCCTCAGTTTTATCTGGGGCCGGCCCTGGCTCCACAGCTGCAGCTGGAGAAGCTGCTGGAGATGGCAGGAGCTCTGAAGGTGGAGATGCCTCCAGCTCAGCATCCTGCTCCTCAGGTTGGACTTTGGGTGTTACAGGAGGAGATACCTCTGCCTCCTGGGCTGGTGCTGGAGTTGGGAGAGGAGAAAAGATCACCCAGGTGCCTGCATTTCCATCTTTCCCCCAAAGACACAACACTGGGCACAGACCAGAACCCACCACAGGACATTCTCCCCGCCCACAGTCCAACAGATTGGTGGTCTGAGGCCAATCTATGTTCCTGTCCAGGCTCTGAGGTGCTCCCTGTGTGTCTGGCAATAATCCCTCCCCATAAACTCCCATGAGGCTCCCCCAACCCCACCCTCACTTCCCCCAGCTTCTTACCCTTGGCCTCTGCCTCTTTGGGCTCCCGGTGCTCAGGGCCAGTCTGGTTGACATGGGCACTGTAGTCCAGATCGCTGGTGAAAACTTTGAGCTGCCGGTTAAACCTGGGCTGTTTTGGGGTTGGAGGCCTATGGAACTTGGGCGGCTTCGGGGTTAGAGGCCTGAAGAGCCTGGGCGGCTTCGGTGGAGGAGTCCCTGGTTGTCCATCCATGGGCCCTGGCTCCCCAGACCCCCAGGTGGCCACACACACTTCAGGCCTGTCCTGGCCCTCAGTGGTGTGGCTAACTGACCCCTCACTCTTGGACATGGGGAAGGGGTCTTCCTCTACCAGCTGCTGTTCCATCTTGATCTGGGTTGTGCTCTGCAATGACAGTGACCATCAGCCAGTGGGTATTCCTCAAGCCTGACCCAATCACTGCTGCTTCTGCCCACTGCACCTTCTACTCTGGCCAGACCCAGCCCTGTTCCTGCTATGGGCAGGCCCTCCACACTTGAACCCCTTTCTACACACACACACAGCAGACACAGGCCTGCTAAGGTGGGATCATATTGGTGGCCTGGCCCCAACAAAACCTCCCTGTGTTACCTCTGGGTCGCGACGTGCAAAGGGCCACAGGCGTCGTCTGGGCTGAGTCCGGATCCAGCGGCGGGCACGTCGAAATATACTCTCATCGCTGCCTCTCTTGAGGCCTCGGCCTCGGGACACAGGGAGACAACACGAAAACATGTTGTCCTCTCCAATGCCTCTGTCCGAGTGAGACGGGAAGGGGCAGTTATAGAATGGGGCTGCTTGGTTACCAGGATTCCAGGTTCTGTTAGGCTTCATCGTCAGGAAGTGAGGTCGTGGCTCATGTCTGAGGAGATCCTCGGGGTAGGGGACCCAGGGGTGACCTCACTTCCTGACGATGGAACCTAACAGAACCTGGTAACCAAGCAGCCCCATTCTATAACTGCCCCTTCCCGTCTCACTCAGACAGAGGCATTGGAGAGGACAACATGTTTTCGTGTTGTCTCCCTGTGTCCCGAGGCCGAGGCCTCAAGAGAGGCAGCGATGAGAGTATATTTCGACGTGCCCGCCGCTGGATCCGGACTCAGCCCAGACGACGCCTGTGGCCCTTTGCACGTCGCGACCCAGAGGTAACACAGGGAGGTTTTGTTGGGGCCAGGCCACCAATATGATCCCACCTTAGCAGGCCTGTGTCTGCTGTGTGTGTGTGTAGAAAGGGGTTCAAGTGTGGAGGGCCTGCCCATAGCAGGAACAGGGCTGGGTCTGGCCAGAGTAGAAGGTGCAGTGGGCAGAAGCAGCAGTGATTGGGTCAGGCTTGAGGAATACCCACTGGCTGATGGTCACTGTCATTGCAGAGCACAACCCAGATCAAGATGGAACAGCAGCTGGTAGAGGAAGACCCCTTCCCCATGTCCAAGAGTGAGGGGTCAGTTAGCCACACCACTGAGGGCCAGGACAGGCCTGAAGTGTGTGTGGCCACCTGGGGGTCTGGGGAGCCAGGGCCCATGGATGGACAACCAGGGACTCCTCCACCGAAGCCGCCCAGGCTCTTCAGGCCTCTAACCCCGAAGCCGCCCAAGTTCCATAGGCCTCCAACCCCAAAACAGCCCAGGTTTAACCGGCAGCTCAAAGTTTTCACCAGCGATCTGGACTACAGTGCCCATGTCAACCAGACTGGCCCTGAGCACCGGGAGCCCAAAGAGGCAGAGGCCAAGGGTAAGAAGCTGGGGGAAGTGAGGGTGGGGTTGGGGGAGCCTCATGGGAGTTTATGGGGAGGGATTATTGCCAGACACACAGGGAGCACCTCAGAGCCTGGACAGGAACATAGATTGGCCTCAGACCACCAATCTGTTGGACTGTGGGCGGGGAGAATGTCCTGTGGTGGGTTCTGGTCTGTGCCCAGTGTTGTGTCTTTGGGGGAAAGATGGAAATGCAGGCACCTGGGTGATCTTTTCTCCTCTCCCAACTCCAGCACCAGCCCAGGAGGCAGAGGTATCTCCTCCTGTAACACCCAAAGTCCAACCTGAGGAGCAGGATGCTGAGCTGGAGGCATCTCCACCTTCAGAGCTCCTGCCATCTCCAGCAGCTTCTCCAGCTGCAGCTGTGGAGCCAGGGCCGGCCCCAGATAAAACTGAGGCCCCACCACCGATGGATGAAGAACCCTCCCTGGAGCCCAGGCTGGTTCCTGCCTCAGAGGAGGAGCCGCCTGTGGAGGGCCCAGCTCAAGGGCCGCTTGTTGAATGTGCTCACCCTGTCCCAAGGGACAACCTTGTTTCACTCCCACTCCTTGACCTTTTCCTTTCCTTTTCTCTTTTTATTTTGTTTCTATGTTCTCCATGGTGGGATTTGCTATTTTATCTTTTTATTTTTCTTATTTGGGGATTTTGGGGGGTTTTTGCCTTTATTATTTTCTTTTGTTTGTTTTTAGCCTTCATTTTCCCATTGTATAATCTATTGTAAGTAATAAACAAACATATTTAAATGGTTATTGTTCATATTTTAAATGTTCTTGTCCACGGTTTAAATTCCTGAGCATGAAGTACATTCATGATGCTGTGTAAGCATCACCACTGTCTAGTTGCGGGATGTACCATCATCCCAAAAGGAGACCCTGCACCAACAGTACTCCCTCCCCATGCCTCCTGACCCTGATCTGGTTCCTGTCTCTGCCCTTACCTGTCTGGATGTTCCCTAGAAATGGAATTTCACAATAAGTGCTTTTTTGTGTTGGCTCACATGTTTGTCTGTTTTTATCTGAAATAGCATTAGAAAGGGAATTTGTAGATGGATTAGAGATTAGGTGGGTTGGGTGGAGCCCTTTCAGTAAGCAAGGGCATAATCTTGGGGTAGAGACCACTGAGTTAAGTGTGACCCCAGGGCCAGAAGCCAGTCAGGCAATGGCTGTCTCTTCTTCTGTCTAAAACCAAAAGCTGGAAAGTCTTCCATATAACCATAATGGAAATCCAAGGTGTGTCATTCCTGTGGTGCAGAGAATGCAAAAGTTCGTGTTTTCTGAAGGGACAAAGGGCAAACTCATATACTTCCAGCATGAGAGGTGTGCATAGGCCTCTACATGACAGAGATGCCCCTCCACCCAAATCAGTCTTCTGGTGGTGAGGACCAGTCCTGGGGACAATGTAAGGCAGCAGAGACCCCAGAAGATCCTTTTGGGAGAAGAGGAAACCCCTTTCTCTGAGAGAACAGTGTACAGGACCTGCCAAAATCCCATAGGTACACACCTGGACCTGCACGGCTCACCCTAGAAATTTACCCCACAGAAACTCTTGCACAATTGTTCAGAGATATATCTTTGAGACTGTCCATCAGAGCACTGATGAAATAGGCAAGAATTGGAAAAACTACTAAGGTCCATGGAGAGGGTATGGAACCACCAATCTTGGTCCATGTAGACAAAGGAAGCTCAGCAGCTACTCAGTTCAGTTCAGCGGTCTCTATGTGTCAACAGATGAAGACTTAAGGAGTCCTGTCACATGAAACACATGGACCAAACATCTGCAGTGAGGATCCCACCACTAAACCCCTTTTATCTGATTTCAACAGGAAGACAAGCTATGGGAATATGAGTCTGCCTCTGACAGAAACAGATAAACAGAATGATAGAGGCAGAACTGAGAGATACCCACTAGGTCACAAGTGATGGTCAAATCACCTCTGGGTTGGAACTTGCAAATCTATTTATCCTTGGGTTGATTTTTTTTGTGTGTAATTCATTTATGACCTCGAAAGTTCTAAACGTATTAAAGTCATATGTTCAATGTTATTCATGTGTCACACATCTATGGAGTAAAGTACATTATTTAGTTTTTAAAATTTTAAAGTGTCTGATGATAAGGGGAACAGTAGAAAGTTCAGAGGAGGACATTTTCATGTATGTCAGTCTTCTAACCGATTTGCATATGAGCCACAGATTTCAAGAAAGTATTTTCAAGAAAAGATATGGCAAAGAAGCAGTATCCAAATATAGTTAAAAAAAAAACCCAAACAACTCTTAATCCTCAACAATTAGGTAATAAACAACCCAATTTTAAAATGGGCAGAAGATCTGGACAGTCACCTCACCATAGAAGCTGCACAGATGATAGGGGATGCATGATGGCTAGGAGTAGGTGGCAGGTACACTCATCTCCTCCCAGGACCAAATGTGAATGACAACTAAATTATAGAACAAGCAACATGGACAATCAAATGAAGACTAGTTGAACATAAGCCTATAACCAAGGGTTAGAGACAAAGTCAAATCCAGAGTGGTGGGAAAGAGACATGAAAAGGGCTGGCCACACAGCCATGTGTGGCAGTAGAGAACCTTCAGGGATATTTCAGTTGCAAAGGTAGCCCCTGAGAAATGAGGTGTCTCAACCCCTCACGGGTCTCTTGAATATGGAGCACCAGACCTGTAAAGAAGTAGCTGCATAACAACTGGCTGTAAAATTCAGAGGAGATTCCATCCATCAGGGAGATACTAGGGGTCTAGTGAAAATCAGGTATCCTCTTAAAAGGCCAGCACACAAAATGCCTTCTGCAGGTGACACTCATCTCAGGCCGCAGCAGAGAGACTGAGTCTAAGAGAGACTGAGCTGAAGCGACAGTTGCCAAGGTTTCTGTGCTGAATATATCTCCCATTCCACCATCATTCCTGGGTCAAGCATCTTCTTTATAGGGCATCAGCCCAGGAAAATGCTCTAGCCTCACACTAGGGACTTCTTGTGGCCCCACCCTAGCAAGTTCCTGCCCTGTGAAAGAGATAGCTGGCTATGGCCAGCTTGGGCCTGTGGTGCAGACTTTCTAAAAGGCTCTTGAGTAGGTCTGGTCTGACTCAGGGGGTAGCAGAGATGGACATGGAGAAGCTGAGTTATTGGCTATGGAATAAGGACCATTTTTTCCCCAGCATCCCTGAATGGCACCACCAGTTCTGTGCAGAGTCCTGCTTCAACATGGCCAAATCTTAATCTGTTTTAATCTGATGAACTCTGCTGGACTCACCCTGTAGTCTCCTTGAGACCCTGCCCCACCACAATACACCATCGGCCCCAGACATGTGGTGGCTGGCCTAGATAAACCATGAGACTTTTTTATGAGTGGCTTTAGGCCCCACACTTGAGCTGAATTTGAATCTGTGACCACTGGTTTTTCAGCCTGGCCCTTCTCAAAGGGCACCTCACCGAGCAGTTGCAGTCACAAACTGTGGATCACTTTGTAACTCCAAACAGGTAGCTCGGGGCTGGCCATGGGCAGCTTCTGACATTGATTTGCACTGGAGTCACTCCCAAGAGACCCTGAACTAACACACTCAGTGGTGGGCTTCAGACCACATCATGGAATGATTAAAAAAAAAAAAACCCAAACAACTCTTAATCCTCAACAATTAGGTAATAAACAACCCAATTTTAAAATGGGCAGAAGCAGCACACCATGCTGTGCCGAATTATCCTTTTGTGAGGTTGGCCTGCAAACAGCATATTATACACTGTGGTCTGGGTCAATTCTCATAGTCAGCTAGCTCAAGCATCAGCTAGCCTAAGGGTCAATTCTAACCATAGATGGCCCAACAGCAATGAAGACTAAGCTTCAACAAAAGGAACATTCCTCCAGCATCTGACTCAGGTGATCTGGGAGGATGCATTACTGAGCCCCACATGTCACCTTCTAGATAAGGCCACCATACCAAGATTTAGGGACATAGCAGATCCACCTAATACACAGAAACAACCACAAAGAGGCAGCCAAAATGGGGAGGAAAACCTGCCCCAAATGAAGGAACAGGGAAAATCTCCACAAAAAGACAGAATAAAATAGAGGCAAGCAAACTATCAGATTTAAAGTTCAAAACAATTATAAAGATGTTTAAGGAGCTTAGGAGAAGAAGGGATGAAATCAGTGAGAACTTAAACATTTATATAGTAAACATGAAAGACAAAAATATAGAAATCATAAAAAAAGAACCAGTTAGAAATGAACAATACAATATCTGAAATGAAGAATACATTAGAAGGAATAAGTATTAAGTTAGATGAAGTGGAGGATCAAATCAGTGACTTAGAAGGCAAGGTAGCAAAGAACACCCAGTTGGAGCAGCAGAAAGATAAAGTACGTTTTTAAAAATGAAAAATAGTTTAATGAACTTTTGGGACAACATGAAGAGTAATGATGTTCACATCATAGATATACCAGAAGAAGAGAGAAAACAAGGGATTGAATCTTATTTGAAGACATAATGACTCAAAATTTTCTTAAACTGAATAAATAAAAAAGACACACAAGTCCAGAAAGCAAAAGACTCCCAAACAAGATGAACTCAAAGGGGTCCACACAAAGAAACATCATAATTAAAATGGCAAAGATCGCGGAAACCAGTTTAGTTCAATGGATAGAGCACTGACCTGCAGACTGAGGGGTCCTAGGTTCGATTCCGGTCAAGGGCACGTATCTTTATTGTGGGCACATCCCCAGTAGGGGGGTGTGCAGGAAGCAGCTGATCGATGCTTCTCTCTCATCGATGTGTCTAACTCTCTATCTCTCTCCCTTCCTCTCTGTAAAAAGTCAATAAAATACATTTAAAAAATAAATAAATAAAATAAAATGGCAAAGATTGAAGACAAAGAGGGAATCTTAAGAGGAGCAAGTGAAAACAAGTTAGTGACCTACAAGGGTGCTCCCATAAAACTTTCCATTGATATCTCAATAGAAATATTTAAAGCCAGACCACATTGGCACAAAATATTCAAAGTTAGAAATCAAAGATCTATGACCAAGAGTATTCTACCCAGCAAGGCTATCACTTCAAATGAAAGAAGAAATAAAGAGCTTCCTAGACAAGAAAGAGCTAAAGGCATTCTTTAGCCCAAGACCAGTATTTCAAGAAATGTTAAAGGGTCTTCTTTAACAAGAAGAAAAAAGAAGTAAAACAACTACAACAAAATAACTCCAGAAAGACTATAGTTGTCAATAATAAATGGCAATAAATGTCAAGTCATTAATAATAAATTTAAATTTAAATCACTTATATAATCCTGTCAAATGACATAGAATAGCTGAATAGATAATAGGTCCCTTTTATAAGTTGTCTTGACCTATCTCATAATGGAAGATACATACAGACTAAAAGTAAAGAGATGGAAGACTATATTTTATGAAAACTGAAATTAAAAAAAAAAGGTTGGGTTAGTAATTTATGTATCAGGCAAAAAAAAAAAAAACCCAAACAAACAAACAAAAACCCCACACACTTTAAAACAGAAGCTATCATAATAGACAGAGAAGGACATTACATAATGATAAATGATTAATTCAACAAGAGTCTATAACTCTTGTAAACATTTATGCACCTAACATAAGAACACCTAAATATATAAAGCCAATATTAAATGACATAGAGGGATAGATTGACAGTAATACAGTCACTATAGTCTATTTTAACACTCCATTTACATAAATGGATAGATCTTCTAGCCAGAAAATCAAAGAGGAAACAGCGGTCTTACATGACAATTAGATCAGATGGATTTAATTGATATCTTTATTCTTAAACCAATAATTATTAGGTTGCTAGAATAATACAGTTTCAGCAATTTATTAAGTTGCTTATACAATCAAAATGTTCAACAATTTTTGTCATTTAATTAAAATAGGTATCTCACCTTAGTAATCACATGCCAAATTTAAATAATTTGTATTATTGAAATAAAAATTTTCAAAAAATGTGACTAATGCAGCTTCAAAGCATATATTAGTTATCTGTTGTTTCACATTATCTAAAAACTTATGGCCAACAGCAACAAACTATTATTATCTCACACAGTTTCTGAGGATCTTGAATCCAGATGTGGCCTATTTCTGGTTCAAGGTCTGGGTATTTCTGGTTCAAGGTCTCTCATATGGGTTTGTTAATGGAAGAGAGAGAATCTCTTCCAGGTGTTAGTAGGGATGGGTTTCCCCTGATATCACAAGAAAAAGAATTTTCTGAGACTTGCACAGGAGGATGAGATATAGTAGAAAGCTTTATTTCCATGTAATTATACTCCTGGCTTTCCTAAGTCCCATTTCCCTTAGTCCAGTCATAGAAGTGTTGCTAGTACTTTAGTGAAGCTAAAATCAGAGAGAGTGTCCAGAGTTTCCTTTCCATATTTGAGCCACTTCCAGTCCAGCATCTGCTTAGCTAATTTGTATCCAATTGCAGTCCATCAGTCCACTGCATGTGGGGTTCACAGGCAAATGCAAGGAAGCAGGAGAGAAAGCGTTCCACAAGCCAAGGGTCACCAGCCAAGAGCAATGAGAGAGCAAACTCTTTTGGTCAGAAGATTACGTATTCCCAAATGTCCGCATGCTTGTGGCAATGCCCATGCTGGAGAATGATTTCTGTCCCCAGATGTGAGTGATAGGCAATATCTTCCTTATTTCACCCCAACTTTACAGAGCATGTGTCTATCTTTAAGTTTTCAGATTCCCAGTGTTTTATAGGGAATAGACCAATGGTTCCCCGAGGAGGGAAAAGTTGCAGCTTCTTGGGGAAGCTGCCCAAATGACATGCCTATACTGTCTGGCTTCCCTCTTTGTGCCTTTCCTATTATTAATAACTCGTTAATGACAACAGCATTAGGTTCGGTCATGATCTCCACTGAGGCTGCATTATGTGACAGCTTGATGGGCTGGAGGTGTCAGCTCACTTATATGCCTTAAAAAGTGTTCTCTCTAAGGTTTTATTTCTGAAACGTACTGACAATTTTAATTAATTAAGTTTACCTAAATTGCCCTGAAAAACCTAAGAACACCTTACTCACCCTTATTTTTCCTTTATGCAATTCTGAAAATATTAAATCATCTATTTTTATATAGCAACATATTTTTAGCAGTCTTCTAAAAATATCCTATCAATATTTAACATGTTAAATGATGATACCCTTTTAACAAGAGAAATGTGTAAGGTACCACAATTTCAATTATTTAGATTAATACAAATCACTTATTCTCATAAATGCGAATGTTGGCATATGACCTTCTTTTATATTAATATTCTTAACTATAATGGAAGGCCTTGACATTTTAGGCTATTAAAAAATGGCTTACTGCCTCTACAGTATGGACAGTCACCTTGGGTCTTTGAAAATGCTCCTTCTGATTGAGTTCAAATTAAATTGGGAATCAAATATTTTCTACTCCAGCTATTCATTTATGGAGATAAAGATAATGCTGGAGATTGTAATCAGGTGTAGCAAAAGAATCTGCCAGACATTGAGAAAGATAAAATGTTATAATTCTGAAAGAAAAATACCACAAAGACAAAGTGAGGTAGGAAGGTATGTATTAGATATTTGGGAATCTGCACTTTCTTACTATTATACAGAGGAACATGAAAACTCAGAAGAAACAAATGTATAGGCAATATATTAGAATTGTACTTACTTCAAAGACAAACAAACCTATGTATTTACTTTAGTAAAATTTAGTTACCATGTATAAAGCCTTATCACAGGACACCCAATATATCAGGATGGTAATTGTTGGTATTATTATCTCCATTTAGTCCATAAGGGAACTAAAGCTCAGCAGGATCAACTAACTTGCCCAAGTAACAGTGGGACTTAGTATTTAAACTGAGGAACCCGGCCTGTTTGGCTCGGCAGCTGAGCATTGACTCAGGAAACAAGAGGTCACACAGATTTGATTCCCTGCCAGGGTAATGCCCAGGATGTGGCTCAATGCCACATATATAGGAGGCAGCCGATCGATGTTTCTCCCTCACATTGATGTTCTCATCTCTCTATCCCTCTTCCTTCCTCTGTCTCTAAAAGTCAATAAAAACATAGTAAAAAAAGAAGAAGAAAAAGGAATTTACACTCAGGAGTGTTTATCTCCAAATATGTGTTCTTACTACTCTATCCTTTGAAATAGCATTCTAACACTTTTTTGTTTACCAACATAGAAACAGAACTCTAGTCTGCAATATTTACTTTTACTCATATATACAAAACTACATTGCACATATTTGTCACCATAAATTTAACCGACTTAATTTGATACTGTTTGCTCTTTTCTCGTGATTGTTATATCAGAAAATTGTTATAGCAAAAATGTGTGGTTGTCTTTTTTTTCTGTAATACTGTATTTATAAACATATTATAAATAATGACTGGTGAAATGCTATTTATGTTTGCTACAGTCATCAATAATTAGAACCACTGTCCAAAAATAATATGGATTATACATTTAGGAAAGATCCAGTAACGTTTTTCAGAGTTATTGAACAATGTAGCTAATTATCAAGAACAACTAGTCACAAAACATCAAGGGTTTGCCTAAAAATAATTTAACTCATTCTGCATGCAAAAAAAAAAAGATAAAAAATAGCTTCTTCCAGTAAGTTAGGTTTGGTGACATATGAACCAAGCAAAATCAGACCTCAACTACACATTCCAATATGATTGAAGGTAACTGATATTACACAACCTGATGAAGCCAATGATTGAAGAGAAGAAGAGACAACAGCTCTTGGGGATTGCACCAATTCTATTTCAACCAATTTCAACCACTTCCCTCTTCTGGTGCCAAAAAATCAGAGCACAGAGAACCTGACAGACATTGATTTCTATACATGTGCAAATGTTAAAAATGTATATTTACATGTGTATACATGTAGGTGTGTGTATTTGTAAAAATAAATATACATTCAAAATGTTGAAGAGAAAGGTACTTTAAGAAGCAATCATTAAAACATTGTGAGCCTTTACTGATATTGGTAAATATCCAGATCCTTTTCACTATGCAGCTGAAAGTGAAAAAAAAATTATTTTTATTCTTTGTAGTAGTGGAAAGAAAATGGGATACTAAGAGTGGAGCTGCATGACTGCTTAACATGTGTGCTTATTGGTTTTTCTATCGACTGCAGAGGGTTAGAGCAAATATATTACATCACATAATGAAAAATGGAATCCAGTCAGATTATCTGGATCAAGCTCCAGTAGTTAATCTTTATTACTTTGGACCCAATTTCAGTTTCCTTGACTATAAAATTAAAGTAGTCCATTTTAGTCATTCAATTTGTTTAATTTTAAAGAAGTAATCACCTTCTATAGGGTGATTAGAGTATTAAATGAGACAATATTTGTTATATGTTTAACACATGCCTACCTTATATTAAGTATTAAGCTCTATTAGCAATTATTATTATAGTTTATGTGGTTACCACTAAAAAAATAACTCAAAACAAACAACAACAACAACAAAAAACACACCTCAAAGTTATCCTTAGATGTATTTGGAAAACTTTAACCAAGAAGAAAAATATAAAAACGTGGTTTAAAACCTCTGTTTGGATTCACTTTGACTAATACTATCATACTCACTAAAACTTTTAGTATATACACAATGCCCCAAACACAAATAAGTGTCCAATTCCAAATCATATTGATAAATCTATACTAATAAAAGGGTAACATGCTAATTAGACTGGAGACCATACTAATAAAAGGGTAATATGCTAATTAGACTGGAAAACCTTCTGGAGGTTCTTCTGGACAAAGCCATGGTGGTGGAGCCGAGGCAAAGTTGGTTAGAGGCCAAGAGGGTAGGGCAGTTGTGGGTGATCCAGTTGGTGGAGAGGGCAGTTTGGGGTGAGCAACCCAGCAGGGGTCTAGTTGGGGGTGAGCAGGCTATCAGTGGGTACCAGTTGGGGTTGATTAGGACAGCTAGTAGGGGGCAGTTTGGAGTGAGCAGGCTAGCAGGGGAGGGCATTTGGGGGAGAGCAGGCCAGTAGGCAGAGTGGTTAGGAGCAATCAGGCAGGCAGACAGGTGAGTGGTTAGGGGCCAGCAGTCCCTGGTTGCGAGAGGGATGTCCGACTGCTGATTTAGGCCCAATCCCTATAAACCAGCAGTAGGACATCCTTCAAGGGGTCACAGATTGGACAGGGTGCAGGCCGAGCTGAGGGACACCCCCTATCAATGCATGAATTTCGTGCACTGGGCCACTAGTATATACATATTTATTTAATAAATATATGTATATTTAATATTATTGAGACTTTTTAAGATTTATTGAACACTGCATCTAATTTGTAAGAATAAGCAGTCCAAAAACATCAAGGTTTTTCATAAAAAGAGTAGCTCATTTTGTCTAGAAAAAAGAAAGATGAAGAGAATCTCCTTTGAAAGTACAATGTGGTTTCAGAGAGCGTCTGCTTTTGGAGAGGTTCTCTCCTCTGCACTTTTGAACCTGTTGAATATTCCAAAAGAAGGTATTTATTTCCCCCACTCTCTCTTTTATCTTTGAAATATTGATACTCACTCTCCCTGTTTTCTTTCATTTTATATCACCAAAGATTGCATATTTCATATTCCTCTTATATGACTTGAAATATATATTCAATAGCATGGCTCATCTGCTTAACTACAGTGAGAGGAAACCTGCAGCATTGCTGAAGAAGTATACCCTATTTCAGGACAAAACTCTCTTAACCTATAAACCCCTGATTAGATTTCTTCTTTTGATTTTTACAAAAATGTTTCTCTTAGCCATTATAATGAAGCACATGTGCCATTGGAATATCTTTTTACCTTTTAAAAAATTTCCCTTTATTACAAAAAAAATAAAAATAAAAACATGGTAGTTGGAGCCTAAATTGACTAAGAACAAGTTAGGTGAGGTAGATAAGAGATCAAAGGACTTGTATCTATGCATATAATCATAACCAATGAACATAGACACTGGGAGGTTGGGGTATGCCTGGGAGGGAGGGGGGGCAATGGGGAGATATGTATAAAAAATTAATAAAAAAAAATGAAATAAGCAGGTGGGTAAATGATTATGTTAGTAAGCCACTACCAGTTTGTTTCATAAAGGCACTGACTCTGACTTTTCTGAAAATAATTCAGTGATGACTGGGGAGGTGGAGAGCATATACTAAAAGCTGGCTTGCTAGGTATTTGAATCAAGTTGAAAAGCTTGCAAATGAAGAGACTGACTCTGCTGCCTGCCTGCTGGGCAGGTGGACCTTTTTTCCTTCATGTTCCTAGATTTGCCTGCTCAGTTGAAAACACCTATCTCCTCTGAGAGATAAAAAATAAATAAAAATAAAATTATCAGAGGGCAAAGAGGTGGGTGAAGTAAAAGAAGGCATGAGGGGATAAATAGTGAGAGAAGGAGACTTGACTTGGAGCGATGAACACACATTATTATATAATTGTGCACTTGAAACCCATATGATTTTATTAACTAACTAGAGGCCCAGTGCAGGGAAATTCATGCACTCAGGGGGTCCCTCAGCCCAGCCTGTGCCTTCTCACAGTCTGGAAGCCCTCAGGGGCTGTCCTATTGACAGAGCAGGCCTAAGCTGCAGTCTGGCCTCCCTTTGCAGGTGGCAATCTGGCAGATGATCAGGGGTGGCACTGCCTCCATGACCCAGCTACTGCTGTCACCACTGTGGCTGGTTTCCTCTATGGGAGGCAATGGAATAGGCCAATCAGGGGACTGTGCAGACCCCATCACCCTGCAGCTGCCGCTGCCAGCCACCCTTTGAGAGAGGTGACCAGGCACCTGATCAGGGAATAGCACTGCCCTATGTGGCCCCATCCCCTCCCCCATTGCCTCACTGCCACTGCTGATTGCTGCTACCTTCCCCACCCCATCACAGTATCTTCCCTCTGCTCACTGGTACACACCTTGGCTGGTGCTGACCCCACCCCCCACCAATTGGTCGTCCTATTTGGTCAATTTGCATATTATGCTTTTATTATATTGCATGTCACCTCAATAAATTCAATAAAAAAGGGGAAATTATCAGTAATTTATACCATCAGATGAGATCAATTAAACTAATCATATTCTGTTTTAAAATTGCCTAAATGAGGGGTCTCTTCCTATATTGTTCACATTGTGTAACTGCATTTTCAATGAGAGAGCTGAGACATGCACTGACACAAAATAACTGCATAACCTTAATTAACTCATTTAACTTTCCTTAAAGCTGGAACCTTTCAATATTACATGGGTTTATCTCTATTTCCAATTTAAGATTATAAAACAAAAGCCTGGAATAGTACTATAAATGGAAGGTCATGGAGCTTAATTGTTCCTGTTTGAATAAAGAATATAGTTTACCCATTAAAAGCTACCAAATAGTTTTAATAACAAGCATTTTACCCTTGCAACTGTTAGCCTTATCACTGCATTATTAAATACTCTATAGGTACCTAAGAAATAAGAATTATAACACTTGGCATTGTTTATAACTTGGCAAATGTGCAGCAATCTACTAGTAGCTATAGGTATAAAATAAAAATAAATAAGCAATCTCCTAAAAAATAAATAAGTAACCTATTATCCAAATATGGATTCTTTTGCAAAAAAAGGGACATTATTAATAACTAGAGCCTGGTCTGCTGCTGAAGCTTCTTACAATCTGGGACCCTTTGGGGAATGTCCACCTGCTGGCTTAGGCCCAATCCCTTGGGGAGTCAGGCTTAAGAAAGAAGTTAGACATCCCTCTCGCAGTCCAGGGTTCTCACAGTCTTACTGCCCACCCCTTGCTCCTTACCACTTGCCTGCAGTGAAGGTGGGAAAGGCTCCCACCATTGCTGCTGTGCTCAGAAGCCGGGCTCGTGGCTGGCAAGTGCAGTGGCAGTGACAGGAGCCTCTCCTGCCTCTGAGTAAGCACCAAGAAGCAGTGGGCCCAGCTTCTGGCTAAGCAGTGCTCCCATAGGAGTAGCATTCTAATCACCATGGGCAGCTCCTGCATTGAGTGTCTGCTCCCTGGTAGTCAGTGCTTGTCATAGTGACTGGTCGTTCTGGTATTTGCTCGATTTGCATATTAGGGTTTTATTATATAGGATTATTCTAAGACAGTGGTCAGCAAACTGCGGCTCAGGAGCCACAGTTTGCCGCTCTGTTGACTAATGTGTTTGCTGACCACTGACCTAGACTCTCAATTCCAATAATTACAGACTGTTGTTGTTCCTTGTGATTAAGCCCCTATCCCAGTGGTTGGCAAACTCATTAGTCAACAGAGTGGCAAACTGCAGCTTGCGACCTGAATGTGGCTCGTAAGCCACAGTTTGCTGACCACTGCTCTAGGAAAACAAGCTCAAACTGATTTTCCTGAGAAAATTAGGTTGTAAGGTCACTTGTATATACATTAACAATGTTTGCATGAGCAAGGAGAAAGAGGTATAGGAATATGCATGGGTACATGAAAATAACTTACCACAATTGGATGGCATCAGAGATAGTGGTGGGAAGAAAATTACAAGCTTTTCATTGTATCACTTCATTGGTTACAATAAATGCACTTATTGCTATTGAAATTTAAAGTATATTAATTAGTATGAGGAATGATTAAAGATTCTCCCAACAATCTTAAGATGAGTAGAAAAATTTCACTTCTCACATGAGGCAATTTTTGAAAAAATTCTGGAATAAACATTTCCCAAGGACTTAGTGTAAGATACAAAGTTGGGACCAAACCATGTGCAGCACGCTGCCCTGATTAGGTTTCCCAGGAAAAGATTTCTTCATTGAGCGTCAGTGGAATTCATACTTCTCCATTATAGATAGGGCTCTCTTGACAATTTCAATGATCATAATTGTGCCCTCAGGGAATTCATAAATTAAGAAAAGCATTCTACACATCCATTACTAGAACAATCTTTTGTGGCATTCATCTTATAAATATCATGCAACTGTCATTCCCAGATGGAATACAATACCCAGTATATGAAAATAATAAATATTTTAAAGCTTCAAAACCCAAGTTTTCACTGAAGTGTATGGACATATAACATTAAATCACATTTAAATAAACATCAGATGAGAAAATTTATTGGAACTAAAAAGTATTCCTAAACCATAATTTATATCATCCTTATTTTTAAGAGTGTATTATAAAAATGAAAATATATTGCATATTGGATAGTGACACAGAATGAGATTTCCCCTCTTCATTATATATTAGGAAAATATATTGGTAATTTGGATAAAAATTTTAAAATAACATTTTTTTCTTTTCATTTCTTTATGAAGGTATTGCATATGTGTCCTTAGCCCCCATTGTCCTCTCCCGGCTCATGCCTTCACCCTGCTGGGGTCTGTATCCATTGGTTAGGCTTATATGCATACATACTAGTTCTTTGGTCAATGACTCCCTGTTACCTCCCCTTCCTTCCCTCTGAGGTTTGACAATCTGATCGATGTTTCTCTGTCTCTGGATCTGTTTTTGTTCATCAATTTATGTTGTTCATTATACTCCACAAATGAGTGAGGTCATGTGATATTTATCTTTCTCTGACTGACTTATTTTACTTAGCATATTGCTCTCCATCTCCATCCATGTTGTTGCAAATGGTAGGAGTTCCTTCATTTTTACAGCAGTGTAGTACTCCATTGTGTAGATGTACCACAGTTTTTTTTTTAATCCACTCATCTGCTGATGGACATTTAGGATCTTTGCAAATCTTAGCTATGGTAAATTGTGCTGTTATGAACATAGGGTTACATATATCCTTTCAGATTAGTGTTTCTAGTTTCTGGAATATATTCCTAGAAGTGGGATTACTGGGTCAAATGGGTGTCCCATTTTTAGTTTTTTAAGGAAACTCCATACTGTTCTCTGCAATGGCTACACCAGTCTGCATTCCCACCAGCAGTGCAAGAAGGTTCCTTTTTATCAAAAGCTTCATCAGCACTTATCATTTGTTGATTTGTTGATAGTTGCCATTCTGACAGGAGATGGTACTACACTGTCATTTTAATTTGCATTTCTCAGGATCATTACTGACTTTGATTATGTTTTCATATGTCTCTTGGCCTTCTATCTTCTTTTGAAAATGTTCTATTTAGCTCATTGCCCATTTTTTTATTGGATCATTTATCTTTCTTTTATTAAGTTGTAGATGTTGGAGATTAAACATTTATAAGTGATAACATTTGCAAATATGTTCTCCAATACAGTGGGCTTTCTTGTTGTTTTGTTGATGGTTTCTTTGCTGTGCAAAAGCTTTTTATTTTGATATAGTTCTTTTTTCTGTCTCTCTCTTTAGCTTCCATTGCCCTAGGAGTGGTATCAGTGAAGAAATTGCTTCAGCATATGCCTGAGATTTATCTGCCTATGGATTCCTCTAGTATTTTTATGGTTATCTGACTTATGTTTAAGTCCTGTATCCATTTTGAGTTTATTTTGTATATGGTATCAGCTGGTGATCTAGTTTTATTTTGTTGCATGTATCTGTTCAATTTTCCCAACACCATTTATTGAAGAGACTGTCTTGATTCCATAGTATGTTCATGCCTCCTTTGTCAAATATTAATTGAGTCTAGTGGTTTGAGTCAATTTCTGGGTTCTCTATTCTATTTCATTCGTCAACATATCTGTTCTTGTGCCAGTACCAGACAGTTTTGAGGACAGTGGCTTTGTTATACAGCTTGATATCTGGTATTGAGATTCCTCCTACGTTGTTATTTCCAGATTGCTGCAGCTATTTGGGGTCTTTTCTATGCCAGATGAATTTTGGGGGAGTTCGTTCTAGGTCTGTGAAATATGCCATTGGTATTTTAATGGGGATTGCATTGAATCTATAGATTGCTTTGGGTAGTATGGACATTTTAGTGATGCTGATTCTACCAATTCATGAACATGGTATGTTCTTCCATCTCTTTATGTCTTCCTTGGTCTTTTCTTTTTTTCAGTGCCCTGTAGTTTCTGAGTACAGGTCTTTTTCCTCCTTAGTTAAATTTATTCCTAGGTATCTTAATATTTTGGTGTGATGGTAAATGGGATTGTTTTTTTAATCTCTCTTTCTGTAAGTTCACTATCAGTGTATAAAAATGCCATAGATTTCTTGGCATTGATTTTATATCTTGTTACATTGCCAATCTCATTTATTAAGTCTTCTGATAATTTTTTGATGGAGTCTTTAGGGTTTTCTATATACAGTATCATGTCATCTGTGAATAATGACAATTTTACTTATTTTCCAATTAAGATGCATCTTTTTTTTTTCTTGTCTGATCCCTGTGGCTAGCACTTCCAGTACTATGTGGAACAGGAGTGGTAAAACATTTAATAAAGTGCTCATTTTTGGCATCAGGTTATTAAACATTTTTACTATATTGAATAATACGAGTGCAATTCAAGAACTCGTAGTTGTTAAACTTATTAACAACTTTGTTCAATGAGTTGAAATATCACTCTTGTTTTTAAAGTTGTACTTGAAATAATTTCTACAAAACATGTATTAGCTAGGTATAGTGTGTCAGGCATTAGAATCATTGAGAAATAATAGGTGTTCACTTATTCATTCAATCCATCAGTCATCAAATAACTGTTTAGTTTCTACTACGTACAAGGCATTTTGCTTGGTAGGCACTAGGATATAGTGGTGAATAAAAATGAGCTTAAATATTCTTCAGAAATTACCTACCACAGTTGCAACTAAGTGTGAGGAGTCAGGAAAAGTCTTTAAGACTTTAGAAGTTCCAGAAATTAACCACTCAGGATTAATTTCTTGATGAATAAGAAAGGAAAATGTTAAAAAGCTATGCTAATGCTCTGAGGGGAGCAGCAATGTGGTTGAAGGGTGTCTGGTAGCTAAGAATATTTCTTGATACTTTGTTAACATTTCTTGATACTTCATTAACAAGTATGTTTTTTAAACTATTCTGTACATTTTGGGTATTGTTGCGGGGGAGGATGGAGAGTTTCCCCTAATCAACTCTTTGTGCTGTGTTTTAAGTTAGCAGAAAAAATGAAGGAAGTAGTGGGATGATTGTAAACAAAATTCTAAGAGCTCACATGTAGGTGTAGCTTATTTTGGAGGGCAACTAGTTAGCTATTAAATTACTTTCTTTTAATTTAAAATTTTCCTGCATTGTTTCATATGGTTGTATTGTTTTAGGAGCTGCGTTTCCTGAAAATCATCTCTCTTATTTTATCAATAGTATAATTATAAAGTTAGGATTCTGTAAGCAGTAGAAACAGCATTGGGTACAGAGGTGATGTCTGCTTGTCTGCAATCAGTAATACTATTATTAATTGTCAGGTTAGTGGGTCATTGTCTTCTCTTTCCCTTGTAAAAATTACACTTTTCTTCATGTATTTGCAAGTATTCTAGACCATGAAACCATGTAATCTGCAAATATACATTATGCCCAATAATTAATCCAGATAGAAATGACACATAAGGAGCCAAGTAGGACTTATAAAACCAAAGGCATATCTTTCACATCTTAATGAAACTCCTGACCACTCAATATAAAGGAAAAATCTTAAACATGAAATTTAAGGGAAAAGACTCAGAGGGGCAGCAATTATTTTAATAGCAGAATTCTCATCATACTCAATAGCTGTGAGAAGAAAATGAAGTAATGTCTTCTAAATTTTTATTAAAAATAATTATCTAAAAGTATATAGCAGCTAAGATATTTAAGTTAAGTGTGAGGGCAAAATAAATTTTAGCATCCCTATCTTTCATTCATAGAAAAACGGATGTAGTCTTTGTGTTAGAAGTGTTACTGAAACCACAATAGAAAGTAAATTAAGACCGAATACACACAATGGAGTTATAATTCTGGCTTTTGCAAGAATGAGAGGAACCTGTCTTTCCACTCAAGGCCAAAGGGAAAAGGTTAGTATCTGAACCTTGAGACACAGGGAGTCTGTGGAGAGGACCTCTTAACCAGAGCTGTTACTTTTGGTGGAGGGACTAAGTTAGTCTTTGGCAATTCTGTAGGGAGAAAATTGGAAAATAAATTCCCTGATCTCAATTTACTCACTCTAAGATGGAGGATATAGGGATCCATTAATGGAGTCCACATATTTCAGCCTCCAGGAACAAAGAAGGGTTAAAATGATGGGAAGTGGGTCAGGGATGGCAAACAAAACAGCACAACTTCTAAGATTAAAGCCTTGCTTTTGATGGCTAGTTCTAGTATATGTTACACTGGTCCCTGTATTGAAAGGTAAAGAGAGATCTAAATACTTAGTTGGAGAACTCAGAGAGAAAATGAAAACAAAACAAAATAAAACAAAACAAAACAGGAAAAAGCAACTAAAGCAATTTTCAACATTCTTCTACTGAGACTTATATTTATAAATAAAATTTTAAAATTTCAATGGATACAATTTAGATAACTACAAAACAGAATATCTAAACATACTGTAATCCTCAAATTCATTATGACCAAATTATATTAAATGATATAATTTGGTCATTTTTCATTTTACATTGCCAGATTTTTAAATGCTAATATCAAATGCTGCTCAGGTTGTAATAACAGCTATATTAGATACTTCTCTTAAGGATGATATGGAAATCTCATGGACAACTGGATCACTTCTAGCTCAATCACTCCTCTTCAAGGATCTATTAAAGGATCTATAAAGAATAGTCATTTATGTACAAACATATTCATTGTTCATTGTACTAAGTTGTGCAATAGTAAATTATATTAATCCCATAGCAATAATAAATTATATTAATTCCATACCTAAGAAAAGTTTATTAACAAGTAATGTAAATTACACTCTCTACTGTAAATGTAAAAATTTCTTATGTTAATTATAAAAAAACAAAATTGAAAAGTAACCATTTTGCAGAGAAAAAAATATTTAAAAAGCTAATAGTGGTTAAAGTAATTACATAAGATAAAATCAGTTAAAGCTGTTAGTCAAAAGTTTGATCTAGAGATCTGGGTTAAAACCTTTTTAAATACACACACACTATATGTATTTGTGTGTATTTCTCTCTCTGTCTCACTCTCCGTATATACACACTACCTATGTAGCTTTACAGCATAGAAAACTACCGAATGAGGAAATTGAGCTTGCTATTTATAGCCATATCTTGCATGTGAGAGAGAGAAAAAGAGAAAGTGTGTGTGTGTGTGTGTGTGTGTGTGTGTGTGTGTGCGCGCGCGCGCACCTCTGTGTGCTTTCCATGTAAAGGAGTTTATCATACTTTTATGAGTAGCAATTTTTCTATATGTTATTCAGAAAGTTCTTATATTTTGTTAGTCTCTTCTTTCTTTTTAATGATCAAACCAAACTGTACAAAGAAACATATTTTTCCCCAGTAATATGGGAAGAAAAAGAATAGTTCTCCTTTATGCATTCATATTTCTTTTTAAAAATAGATTACAAGTCAAAATGCCATTAGGTAACAGTTCCATTGCATCAAGCATCTGATTCTTATGGTGAACATGTTATAATGATGACTGAGAAACCATCCATCTTCTTGACAGGTGACCTATTTTCGAATCAGGAAAGCCATCATCCCAGAGAAGATACTTTACCCATGTGTGTTCCTTTAATCTGTACTTGCAATTTACATGAATGATTTACAAGACAAGGGCTCTTTACTTTTTTTCTAATTATATTAATATACATGTAATATATTGTTATTTTTATAATATAATTAAAATTTTTATAATAACCAATTTTGGGAGTGTAATGAGAATATAGATTTGTCTTTTATCAGTATATTTAATTTTCTATAATTTTATTTTTTCTTTAGTTTATTTGTCAACATTTTGCATATTTTATTTGAAGTTCATATATGCAGAACATTGAGACTGGTAATATATATATTTAAAAACGCCCAATCAATTTGTGAAAACCCTGCAATAGCTTTATTTTCTAAATATTTGTTATATATAACATTTCTAATTTTTTTTCATTAATTTTATAGTAAAATTTGTTTTACTATAAATGATTAGACAGCAAACCATTTTATTTTGAGATCTATATTTACATTAATATTCACAGAGCAAATGTAATTGAACATCAGAAGTGCCCTTAATATTCTGTTCTTGATGTCTTAGCCCTAACATCAAGGTAGCAATTTAGTATCATGATATAAAAAGGAAAATATAGGTGGATAGCATTGGCTCATCTTGTGCTTATAATATCCTCTGCAGGGTAAAGTATGATATAATCTAATTACAGTGGTGGAGCTCTTATGGTCGGAGAAATTGCTATTATTTCAACTGACAATGGAGCAATTACTTCTCTACTGGATGGTTTATTGTATGTTACTAATTAAGCTATCCACTGGAATAAAAAGTTATTTTAAAGTTAGTAAAGATACTGCTGCTATAACATTAAAGAAGGTAGCGTAATATAATGGATATTCATATTATGTGATTTTGTTAAATGAACATGTTTACATTTCCTTTTAAAACCTTAAGACAGCCCAAGATGTTTAGGTTACAGCTGGTTGAGTAATTTATATTATAAAATAAGAATTAAATAGCAGTTATAAATAATAATTATTTTTAACATTTAATGTTTTAAACATGATATCACATTTATAATATTTGTTTAAATGTCTAAATGTGTTCATCAATAGCATAGAGTTCCTTGTTGATGTTTAGTTAACAAAATTTCATATTTTTTATTAAAATTCAGTGAATTATTTAATATGTTAATATAATGCAAATGATTTAGTAGTATTCTAGTTTACTGGTTTGGGATTGAAACTCTATTTTTTCAGGATGCTTAGAATGATTTTGTGTCAAACAAGTTTAGGGAACATCTAAACATCATGTGATTTTCTGTGTCAAAAACTGTGGGACACAGTGGCTATACCTCCATGAATGAAGCCCTGACATATCTAGCATGAACAAGAGGCAACGAACCAATTATTATAATTTATTACATAACTATAAGTGTGAAAGTAATGTGAAGGAGGTGATGAAGGAAGATCAACAGGGAGAATTTTATATAGGGCTTCTATTCTAAAAACTGAAGAATGAGTATGACTTAGTAAATGGAGGAGGATAGAAGCAGTCCCAGAGTGCTGAAATCCAGAAGCAGGAAGGATCATGGAGCACATGAAAAACTAAGAGATTTCTAGATGACTTCACAGAAGATGGCAAGTAATCAATCTAATCATTCTACCACTTACTAGCCTGTGATCTCGAGCTACATAATTTTCTACATAATTTTTTTTTGAGAAACCTAAAATTTGCCCCACAATTTGTTATTAAATGGGTTTTTTGAGTGAGCTACATAAATCATCTTTTATGGAGGTTAAAAAAAGGTCAAATATCAGCAAACGTATATGATTTATAACCTAATGCAATTTTATCAGAGGTGCTATCAGTTTTGTAGTCATGAAAAAGTATTGAATTTCTCTAATTAAACCAGATCATCAGCAGTCAATTAGGCATTTAAAACATGGCTCCTCTTTGGAATGGAATGTTTTTAAACTTACTTATAAGCTTGTGGCAGAGCTTAGGATTAAGTGCAAATAGTCCTTGCCTCTTAGAGTCAGAGGGTGTTTAAAGCTATGAGTAACTAACTAGTATTGCTTTCAACACTGCTTTGGCTGTCTAATTCAAATCAAGACAAATTATACCTCGGCTGCGTTGGCAATGGTTGGAGCACTTTAGTGAACTCTTTCTTTGATGGTTAGATTATACTTGTCTTGCTACTTTGGTGTAAATATAATTTGAGAGGCTTGTTTCTTGTTTCCGGTAAGTATTGTGACTTGAAGATGAAAATATGTCACAATGGCATGTTGGCTCTACTTGAGAAAGACACAGAACTGTCACCAGTAGAAAGAAAATGTTTCATCATTTACATTAAAGTCCAAGGACTTACAATATCTGCCGTGTAAACAAAGTTGAAGTGCTGTTTTGTGCACTAAGTTCTTGCAACTTCAACAAAATAGCTGTTCTGGGCCCCATTTATTCATAACTAGTGATAATTATTTTAAGAGAAAAAATTCCCCTCATCCTCAGAAAACAGTGGCTTATCGCTTTTGTCATATAACAGAAAATAAAGCAAAACAAGTCATCCATTTGGAAAAAAATAATGATGGAAAATATGCACTAAGGCTAAAACTTTATCTCTGAAAACACATTCACTTAATTCCACATAATTTACTTTTGTTTTGGAGAGGATAACTTTGGACCTGCAGAAATGGAAAGAAGTAATAATAATGCAACAAAAAGAATTACTTCCAAAGATATCTTCTTAGTCTTTAAGGAATATGTACATTAACTACATTGTGACCCTAGGAAAGGAAAAGTTAATTTATTTCATTTTCAGCTTTATGGCCATTTAAAATCTGATCTAAGAGAATATAGTTACAGTTTATATTCATTGCAAAATATTATTAAGGTTATTTTGTATATTACCATTATACCCCAAGATCTCAATAAATAATGCATGCCAGTATGAGACATTTTAATTTCTTAATTTAATACTTAAAAACAATAACAATATCTTTAGTTATCATAAGTGTACAGATTAACATAAATTACAGTAAGGTCATAAATTACAATTTATTTTTAGGTGGTTTCTGTATATGAAATGAGGTCTCTGTAAACTCAAATCTGGTAGAGTTATTTTTGTGATCATGATTTTTTGTTCTTTATATTGTTTTTCCTATTGTCAGTTTTCTCCACTTCACTTCCATCTGTATTTTAGCTGTTGATACTAGATTATATGCCAGACATAGTATTTGTCAATGATGTAAATTTTCATTTCTTTCTAAGCTTTCATGAGTATTTTAGTGGGAAGTTGGGGGAGGCTGGATTGATAGATACATGCAAAATGCAAATTTGAACCAGATTTCAAAGGTAATTTCTATGTTATATTTAAATGTAAAAAATCTTTGACTATAAGAATGGATGGATTTAAAGATAAAATGAATAGAATAACTGATAAGGCAATAGGTATCATATTCATAGGTAGTACATTTAGTTGCTTTAATACCTTAGGAAAGATTTATAGAACAATATAAAAATAAGGAAGGAGAGAATGAATCAAGTTATATAGAAAAGAGAAAAAGAGAGTTAATTTATGGCAATGCATTAATTTCCTTTGTAAAATACTATAGATTAAATGCTCACTAGGCTCTAAGCCAGACTGACCAGTAGCACATATTTGAGGTAGGTCATATTTGTGTATTTTGTGATTTTTCTCTAACAGTGCTCTTTGATCCAGGAACGAAAGTGGAGAATTGATAAATGAGGTGGATTCAGGATTAAATATTGGATGGCAGTTTCAGTATAACATTTAATCACAATATCGTATCTAATAAAACAGTATTATGCAAATTGGCTGTACCTCCACTACACCCACAAGCCATGCCCACAAGCCATGGGCACCAGCCAATCAGGAGTGAATATGCAAATTAACCCAGTCAAGATAGCTTCTGCCACAGAGAGAGCAGGAAGGAGGCTTGGGTTTCCCCTGGCTATAGAGGAAGCCAAGCTTTCCGCATACCCTGGCCGCCCAGGTTTCCACTTAAGGCAACGAAGTTTCAATGGCTGCTGACACTGAACAAGCAGAAGGTTTGGCTCCACTGCAGGCTACAAAGTTTCAATTGTAGAAGATAAGTAAGTTCCAGACACCAGGGCCTGTGCTTGGGGTGCTAGGGGGTGTGGCCAGCCTGCAAACCACCAGAGGCTCATGCGCAGGCCATTCCATGTCCCAATGGAACCCCCACTTTGATCCAGGATACCCTTCGGGGCAAACCATCTGGCCCCCGCCCATGCAGGCCTCTATACTATCTAATAAAAGAGTAATATGCAGATTGGCCATCACTCCAACACAAAAGATGACTGCCTCCATGTGGTCAAAAGATCCTGCCCCCATGTGGACACAAGATGGCCACCACAAGATGACCAGCAGGGGAGGGCAGTTGGCAGGGACCCAGGCCTGCAAGGGAGGGCACTTGTGGGCAATCAGGCTGGTAAAGGAGGAAAGTTGGGTTGACTAGGCCTGCAGGGAAGGGCAGTTGGGGCTGATCAGGTCTACAGATTAGGAAAGTTAGGCATCAATCAAGCTGGCAGGGGAGTAGCTATAGGGTGATGAGGCTGGGAGGCAGAAGTAGTTAAGGGCAAAAAGAAAAGCAGGCAGGTGAGCAGTTGGGAGCCAGCAGTCCTGGATTGTGAGAGGGATGTCCAACTGCCTTTTAGGCCTGATCCTACCTGGATAGGGCCTAAATGAGCAGTCAGACATCCCTCAAGGGGTCCCATATTTGAGACGGAGCAGGCTGGGCTAAAGGACACCTACTCCCCACCTCCATCCCATGCACAAATTTTGTGCACCCGGCCTCTAGTGGATAAATAAAAGCCTCTTACAACAGCTGAAATAATTAGTGCTTACAGGTTATCATTAAACTATACTTTTTTTTTACATGTGGTCACTAGTGCTTTTCACAAACTATTTTGAAATTTTCAATTCTTTACATGTCAGGGATACATTCCCCCACCCTTTATAGTTAGACATACTATATGGCTTGCTGTTAGCAAAATAACGTGAGAAAAACTTTTTAGAAGCTAATGTGTGATTTATAGAATTCTCTTTCCCTCTGACACAGCTACCAGCAACATTTGAGTTGATGGAAGCACCACAGATTTGTTTCTCTGCATGCATTCTCAGCATGCAATAAAGCCTCTAACTACTCTGCAATGGTGAAAGCTCTACAGGCATCTTAGATGCTTACAAGAATGCAGCCCTCAGCCAATTGGGAATAGACATATAGCATGAAGGCAAAGTATATCTTATCATAAACTACAGGCATGAGTTAAAAGTTACTGTCACATAAGCTAAACTACATCTGCTGACAAAGTAAAAGATGGGTATCAAAGTCCTCATTGTTACAGATGCGGAGACTGAGAATAAATGAGGTTAAGGAAGAGTGAAGAGTTGCTGAGATGCAACTAAGCCTGAAATATTGGACACTTTGATGATAGTGGTAGAGTTCCAAGAATTCCTGTGATCTAGCTAGTACACATAAAAATGACCACATTAGAAATTCAGCATCACCAATTCTAAGTATTTCTTACTGGAATGACTTGAAATTTCTAAATGATCATAAAGAACTAACAGAACTATATGTGGGTGGTATGTACAGATGACTGGAAAATTAAATACCTAGAGACGGTTAGAGGAGAATGGAATAACATATTGAGAAAACAGAATGGCTAACACTGAATGTCTCTTAAATGTTTTGAATAGTGTTTAAAAATTTTGTACCTCACCTTTTTATTATATCAAATCAAGCAATTACAATTTTGAAAAGTCCTAAAAACTCATGCCTACATATGCCTCTACTTTTTTTATGTTCAAAATTTACATTTAAAAACCAAACTGAACTTTTATTTTAGACTGTATATTCTTAAAGAAACATGAACATTTAAATAATCATTGCCATCTCCTCATATGTAATTTATGTGAGATGATTCTATATGAATCCTTGTCAATTAAATCATGAAGGTGCAGGAGTACTTACAAAATGAATTCACAATATTAAGATAGACATAATGAATATTAAGGACTGATGATATAGCTATATGTTGGAAACAAAGCTCTAAGAATGTAAAACACATACTTCATTTTTTTTTTCATAAAGTTTTTCATTCTCTGGCAAGCATTTTCAATTAACGACTATTCAACCAAATCCAAGACACTCAGATATTAAAGTTTCTTAACTTAAAACTGACACAAGTAATGATGTTTCAATCTCCAAATGATTAATTTGAGATTGCACTTATGCCATACTCTTAGTCAAGGCTCAATAAATAGATGTCAAGTAAAATGGGAAATGATAACAACTTTTAAAATTTGGAAACATACTCCTTTATTTAATATTATACTTTCTAACACTGTAAATTAAGTGAATCTTGAATTGAACTGTTGAGAGTATACATTAGTTTCAGGTAAAATGATTTATGCTATATTCTTCCTTAATTATTTTCTACAATCATTAAGATTCAGTGCCTGTAAAGTTCTAAAAATCAAACTCGTGCTCTAAAACAATAGTAATATGTTCATAAATTCTAGCTTCTGTCTATGAAAGCTAAACATAGTTGCTAGAATTTCTGCTTAACAATATACCTAGTAAAATCCTATATAATAAAAGGCTAAAGTGCAAATCAACCAAACAGCACAACAACCTGTTGCTATGACACACACTGACCACCTGGGGTAGATGCTTAATGCAAAAGCTGCCTCCTGGTGATCAGTGTGCTCTCCCTGTGGAAGGGCCATTCAGTCAGAAGCTGGGTATATGGCTGGTGAGTGCAGCAGTGGTGGCGGCAGCCTCTCCTGCCTTCGGAGCAGTCCGACATCCCCCAAAAGCTCCCAGACTGCAAGAGGGTGCATGCCAGGCTGAGGAACCCTCCCAAGTGCACAAATTTTGTACACAGGGAATCTAGTTTAATATCCTATATAATAAAAACCTAATATGCTAAGGGT
Organism: Lasiurus cinereus; assembly: GCA_011751065.1. Lineage (NCBI taxonomy): Eukaryota > Metazoa > Chordata > Mammalia > Chiroptera > Vespertilionidae > Lasiurus > Lasiurus cinereus. The sequence goes on from JAAGEH010000226.1 coordinate 39,068,518, forward strand.
CTGGTCAACCAGTCAGCCATTCAACCAATCAAAGAGTAATATGCTTATACTATGCTAAGGCCGCTCAACCACTCACCGTGATGTGCAATGACCACCAAGGGGCAGGAAGTTGACTGGATGACCAGTTGCTATGATGTGCCCTGACCTCCAGGGGTCAGATGCTCCAACTACTAGGTTAGCTTTCTGCTGGGGTCTAGTTGATCCTGAGTACGTGAGATGGACTGGACATACCCTGGAATCCTCCTGCTATCCCTTCCTGGCTGGCCAACCTCTCACATCCCTCCCCAGCCCCGACTGTGCACCAGTGGGTTCCCTTGGCCTGGCCTGTGTCCTCTCAGAATCCAGGACCCCTCAGAGGATGTCAGAGAGCTGGTTTTGGCCTGATCCCACAGGCCAGGCCAAGGGACCCCACTGGTGCACGAATTTGTGCAGTGGGCCTCTATTAAGAAAATATAAGAGTAATTAAAAATGGCAGCAGAGTAGATGGATGATGCTTTGGACATGCTCCCAGGAACAAGTGGAATTACAACTGAAATATGGAAAGCCTTTCTGAATAATCAATGGAAAACTCACAGGAAAGAACCCTGATGCCTAAGGACTGAAGGTGGAGACCGCATAGAGACTATATATAAAAAAAGAAAAGATCTCTTTGTGAAAAGTTATACATTTTAACAAAGTTTATATAAATTGAAAACAATAAAATAAAATATTAAAAAGAAAATATAAGAATGTAATAATAATATAAATAAATTCCAAGACTATATTTTAAACTCTTCTTTTGTTCTAAAGTTAGTGGTCATATAAAAGATAATTTTGCAGTATTTTTGCATTTATAAAAGATGGCCTAGCTTTCCCATCTTGCAAGATGGCAGGTGAAAAGAAAACCGAGAAGCCGGATACTAAGGAGAAGAAGCCTGATACTAAGGAGAAGAAGCCGGATACTAAGGAGAAGAAACCTGATAAAGCCAAGAAGAAGGCTGATGCCGGCGGCAAGGTTAAGGCGCCTAAGAAGGGGAAGCCTCACTGCAGCCGAAACCCCGTCCTCGTCAGAGGAATTGGCAGATATTCCCGGTCGGCTATGTATTCGCGAAAGGCCATGTACAAGAGGAAGTATTCGGCCCCTAAATCCAGGATTGAAAAGAAAAAGAAGGAGAAAGTTCTTGCTACTGTCACAAAACCAGTTGGTGGCGACAAAAATGGTGGTACCCGAGTGGTTAAACTCCGCAAAATGCCTAGGTATTATCCTACTGAAGATGTGCCTCGAAAGCTGTTGAGCCATGGCAAGAAACCCTTCAGTCAGCATGTGAGGAGACTGCGGGCCAGCATCATTCCTGGGACCATTCTGATCATCCTTACTGGACGCCACAGAGGCAAGAGGGTGGTTTTCCTGAAGCAGCTGGGCAGTGGCTTGCTACTTGTGACTGGACCTCTGGCCCTCAATCGAGTTCCTCTTCGTAGAACACACCAGAAATTTGTCATCGCCACCTCCACCAAAATTGATATCAGTGGTGTGAAAATCCCCAAACATCTCACTGATGCTTACTTCAAGAAGAAGCAGCTGCGCAAGCCCAGACACCAAAAGGGTGAGATCTTCGACACAGAAAAAGAGAAATACGAGATTACAGAACAGCGAAAGGTTGACCAGAAGGCTGTGGACTCTCAAATTCTACCAAAAATCAAAGCTGTTCCTCAGCTCCAGGGCTATCTCCGCTCTCTGTTTGCTCTCACCAATGGGCTTTATCCTCACAAACTGGTGTTCTAAATTTCTTATAAGAACCCAATTAAATAACTGATATGTTTAAAAACAAAAAAGATGGCCTAATACTACTACAATTTAATTTTAAATAATAAAATAATCCACTATCAATCATACCCAAAGAAGGAAGATAATTTAATGGTAAATAAAAATATCAATAACAAGTGATATGACTTATATTCTTGTGCATAAAAATAAATCTCTTTTGAAAATTAGTAAATAGAGTGAAGCAAGATAATAATGTATTCAAGTGTTTATTATTGTCCAGAAGAGCAGTGGAAACAATGCCAACATTCCAGAGTATGGAGAAGACATTTTCTAACTGTTGAAAATATGCCTTGGTATCTTTTTAAAGCATGCACATTTTATAATGAGTATTTTTTTGGTCATGTTTTAAAAGCAGAAAATTTGCTTGTGATAAGATCAATAAAAAAGCAAGCTCTCTTATGTTTTGCATAATTTCAAAGCAATTAAATCAAACATCTCATAATTATGTATCAGATTTTTTTTAATTTTTCAAATATATAACGTGAGCAATTTTAATGAAACTCAAATTGCAATCAGAGGCATCTAGTAAGATAAAAACTACCTTATCTGTTTGACCTACTTTTTTCCTTGTTCTTCTCACAACTTATATCAATTAGATTATAAAGATTTTTGCTTTGGAAATTACTGGAGAGAGAGCAGTCAAAAACTAAAAATGTTCCAAGTGTGAAATGCAAGAATACATATGCTCTATTTAACAGATAGCTATATCTGTAAATAAGCTAGATTGCTAGACCTCTTGAGGTATTCTATTTGTTATACTAGCTTTTTATTTAGTTATTTCCATTGCATGGGTTCCCTCTTTTTTTTTTTTTTTGTTCTTTGTATCTAAAATTTAAAATGCAGGTGTGGAGAAAGAGAGTACTGTAGGTTAGCACCAGGCCAAATCAATGTTACAGATCAAGAGAAATGAACAAAGCAAGGAAGTAATCATTGGTGCAGAATTGTATCCTGGTTACTAACAATCTTTTTTTTTTTTTTTAAATTAGGTCACTTATGGTGAGCATCGGGTAAGGGGCAGGAGAGAAAGGAACTTTGACCTAAATAAAATTCATGGTGTTTGCCTCATCTATTTATTTATTTATTTATTTATAAAACATTTAAAAACACTTAATAATGATTGCTATTTGTTGTTGAGAACTTGGTTTGTGCCTGCTACTTTATAGGTAAGTGTTTATGACTACCAAGTATGGCAGTTACTGTCGGTCTTATTTGAGTAATCAAAACTTCAGGTCTTGATTTAGATGTTAAGCAACTAGTCCTACCTCTTAGAATTGGTCTGTGCTGCAACTGGGGTTTGGGCACAGATTTATTGTATTTAAATCTGTACTGGGACAGGCATTAGTAATAAGTACATTTTGCTGAAATTCTAATAGGAAGAAAAGCATAACTTTTTTTTAATGTGTCAATATAGTAAATAAGCAAAGACCTCTGAAATCTGGCCTATAAATCATGGGAAGATTATATTAGATATGATTATCTTGTTCTACTTTAATATGATACAACATAATACAACATTTAGTCAAAATTCTAGTTCAATCCCTGGCCCGGTGGCTCAGGTGGGTAAAGTGTCATCTATACACCAAAACGTTGCTGGTTCAATTCACAGTCAGGGCACATACTTAGATTGTGGGTTCGTTCCTCAGTCAGAGAGCGCAGTAGAGGCAACCAGTCAATGTTTCTTTAGCCATTCCTCTCTAGCTAAAAGTCAATGAAAACATATCCTTAGGTGAATTAAAAAAAAATAGGTCAAATTCAGAGATATATCCATAAAAGGGATTCAAATCAATGATATACATAAGGTTGCATAACCATTACATGTCTGAAGCTTGGTTTAAGGCCTAGCCAAAAATAATAAGCTTTTTTTTTTGCTACACTGCAGAGATCATTTAAATAAGATAATGTGCTCAACTCCTCCAATAAGACCAAACAAATGAATAATATAGGATCAAAAATACAAAAATATATGAAGATCCCTTTCCTCTAATAGTGGTCCTCTATGGATGAGAAACTCAATATCAGCAGTCATTGCCAGCATTAGGAGATATATTTTAAATAATATCAGTTTAAGTCAGGTTAAAGAAAAGATCTCACAAAGAATAACTCGATACTTTTTACTGCATCCAAAATGTTCAGTATAGTAAAACAATAGGTCAATCTTGAAGGCACCTTTGGCTGTTTTTCCTCTTTTTAATAGCCATTTGTTTGCAAAAATAGTCATAAAAATACCTGCATTTTTCTTGTTTAAAGTATTTTACATTAAAATAATATATACCATATACTCTATTAAGCATATTTGGTCTGGAGAAGAACAAGAATTTATTTTCTCTTTTCTGTTATCTTCCCTGACAGTTGAGAAGAGTATAGTTTCCATTTTTTTCTGATTTCTAGGGATCTTATCTGTTAGGCTTTACTCTTTCATTATCTTTTTTTGCATGTGTGCATTTATTTTTATTCTAATGTGACACAAATAATTTTTTGTACTTGCTTTGGTACAAACACACACAAAAAGAACTGTTAAAATATTTTGGTGTTATAAGATATGCCCATTTACAATACTTTCTTTGTTAATGTATTTTTTAAAAAATGTCTTAAGACAGCTTCTTTTCTCTCTTTTGACAATTAATATGATTAACTCAAGGCAATATTAATGGCTCCTTACAGGATTGTTCCTCTTCCTTCTCCTCTTAATGTTTAGCAACTTTTTTGTTAAATAAAAATTAGAGATGTTTTACTAATCGTCCTAAGAGATAGTTTAGTGCCATCATTTCTACTATCTGATGATGAACTAAGTTTGCATGTCTTACTGAGGCATCATAGTTGCAATTAATCTTAACTAGAATGCATACAGTGGTTTCAGTTTCATTCTTAATGGACTATACTGTACATAATAAAATAACCACAGAGAATTGATGAGTTGCATTTAATTAGCAGATGGTAGCCTGATCTTATAGACTGCAATATCTAATTTCTCAAAAATACAATTCTTGAGAAATTTATAAAACATAGAAAAACATAAAGCAATGTACTTATTTAGACTATTTAAGGGCAGAGGGTAGGTTATTGACATTTCAGTATTCATGGACAGTGCTTGTGAGGAGCAGGTTAAGGACCTGACTGCATGGTCTCTACTCCTATCTTCTCTATCTTAGCTTGGTTTGTCCAGATAGCAGAACATGAACACGAAGCAGGTAAGCACCACTACTTTAAAAAACAAAACAAAAAACAAACTGACAACAACAAAACAGAAGCAAGGGAAAAGAGAAATAAAAGAGGGAGAGCAAATATAAAAATGTGTTACTAAGCTGCCATCCCTTAGTGTAAAGCATGACTCAAGCTCATGAGATTATCTCCCAAAGGACAAATAAGCTTTTCTCAGGACACTTATTCCTGGGTTGAGTAAATAGAAGAATTTATCTTCTGGATCCCATCTTTTCATGATCAAATTTCATCTCCTGGGTTGCAATTTCATTTGCATTTCTAGGTTGCATGTATGGTGGCCCTACGTAGACCCTCAGCATCTCATTCTTCAGGGAACAGACCTCCAAAATAGAAGACAAATGGTATCCAGAACATCCATGGAATGAGACACTGTTGCATTATACCTGATAAACCTAGTTGGAGCCCACACAGAGTGCGTTACCACAGCAGTGGGTTAGTCTGAAACAAATAGTCAAAGGTTCCAGAAAGAGTGAAGTTAAAATTATCTGCAATAACACATGAGAAGTGTCTGATTGACTAGTCTTCAGATCCGATGCTCCCTTCATAATATTCAGCTACTTAATGAAATATGGTACTTTCATAGTTCTAAGATGCCCTTTCTTTTTTTTTGAAATATATTTTATTATTGATTTTTTACAGAGAGGAAGGGAGAGGGATAGAGAGTTAGAAACGTCGATGAGAGAGAGACATCGATCAGCCGCCTCCTGCACGCCCCCTACTGGGGATGTACTTGCAACCAGGATACATGCCCTTGACTGGAATGGAACCTGGGACCTTTCAGTCCACAGGCCGATGCTCTATCCACTGAGCCAAACTAGTTTCGGCGATGCCCTTGCTTTTTAAAATATATTTTTATTGATGTCAGAAAGGAAGGGAGAGGGAAAGAGAGAGAGAAACATCAATGATGAGAATCATTGATTGGCTGCCTCCTGTACGCCCCCCACTGTGATTGAACCTGCAACCCAAGCACTTGCCCTTGAACCCGGAAACCTTCATTCACAGGCCAACACTCTATCCACTGAACAGAACAAGCCAGTGTTAAGATGCTCTCACTTCTTCCCCAAGAGATGAGGTATGTGTCTAATCTGTCACAGATATTGATTTAAAGGACCACATCTCCTTTAAACCAATTCATCTGTGAAATAGGTCTGAGTTTATTTTGACTCTGTATCAATTGTTCACAGGAAATACTCTTAGAATGCCCTAGGCATAATCTTCAGGGAGAGAGGTGATATAGGAGTTCTAGCCATTAGTTCATCTGATTTTCTCATACTTTCTAGAACTGTTTAGGTCAGATTCCACATGCCATTTTCATTGTACAATATGTTACAGATTCACACTTCCAAATTCACAACTCAGCAGATCTAGTAATACCCAAGTTAGGATAAAAACATGTGGTAATGTAGCATTTGCTAGGATCTCTTTACACTAGAACATACAAATAAATTAGGAGTTATTTTTTTTTTCAATTAAGATTAAGTTTTGAACTTGCTCTATAGCCTAGGACTCTATATGTCAATTTTTTTTCTTACTGGGGCTTGTGAGAGATTCAATATAGTATCCTAAATATACCTCCGATACCTGTAGCACTATCAGATTTTCTAGGTAGCATACTTTAAGTGAAATACAACTTGTACCATAATCTTGACAGTGTGGAATATTTTCCAGCTCTTGATCCTACTAAAAACTGGTAGTGTTTTCAGTCACATAATAAATGAACCATAACAATATTCTAAAATATGTTCTATGCTGCCTCAAAAAATTCATAGAGATCCACCAAGCACTGTAATTAGAAAATATGTAGTGCATAACATTTTAATTCATCTTAATGTACTGACATGTTCAGTTGACTTTAACCCCTAAATATTCACTGATATGGGAGATCCTGCACCTTCAATAGGATTTTCTTTCACTCTCAGATATTCTGGTGTCACCATAGAGCACATATATACTTGTTAGTTCCTGATTATTGAGTACGATTAGCATGATACATCATCAGTTGACCCACTTGATGTTCTGCAGAATAGCAAAGGAATCAAGCATAGGTACTAACATAGCCTTAGGGCAATTAGCAAATGTATCCACATGTTCCTACTGTGTGATGACAAACTGCTTTTGGTGGTCCTCCCTACTGTCAGGAATCAAAAGAATGCAACTGCCAAATCAATTCATGTGTGCTAAGTGTTGGAGGTGTGTGGAATTGCACCAATAAACATACCATATATAGCATGTAGTTGTAACTGGGTCTACACCTTGGATAAGTGTAAGGTAATCAGTCCATAGTTATCTATCAATAAGGATCAATTTAAACAATTCTTTACCATTATGTAAATTGAATGGGGATGTTATAGGAACCAGTACCTTTGCACTTTTTATAATGTATTTGATGGTGGTGTTTATCATCATCATTTCTCCTGTAATATAGCATTGGTTTATATATTCTCCAGGATGCTTTTTATTTTTTTACTGTAATGGCTCTTATTCTACAGATCATAACTCTATGTAAGGATTGCTCAGCTGTTCAACATGCCAGATTTAATTATCTACTTGATGACCAGAGAAATAACCACAGGTTAGTTGTATGGACATGTTTGATATGTTGGACTGTGTGACTGTCTTGGCTCAAAATTCCATCTATCACCTGGCACCCAAGTCTTCACTCAGTTCAGACTCTTTATTTAACAGCCCTTAAAATATCTGACATTCTTGTTTCTTACTACACAGTTATCCTAGTGTTGCCTATAAGTACCTTTTGGAAAAGATCAAGGGAGTATATACTTAATTTACTTGCAGTAATATTGATGAATCAATTCTCCAGACAACCTGGATTCCTTTCAATTAATTACTTTTTGTTCTGTGAACTGACTTAAATCTGGAATTTTTGTGAGAAACCCCAATTATCCGTTTTGGTCACTAGTGCCTGTTATGTGCTCACCAGCTTACACTGTATTTCATTTATTTTTTTATAATATAGGTCAAACAACACACAACTCTGTTTATCATCTATCTTTCTTCTAGCACACTGTGATTTCTTTGCCAACACAGATACCTCTGTATGAAGACTCGCTGATTTCCCCTTTAGCCATGGTATCCATTAAAGTAATTAAATCTATCTTGCCTCTGAACATGAAGTTCTGCCACCTATGTGCTTCTATTCCAGAATCCCATTATTCACATTTATCCTGAGAGCAGAGTTTCAGGGCATCATCTCCCACTGTCATTTAAGTTCTACAGAGGACAAGAAACATCGAGTTTCTTAAAGATGTTGGTTTGGTTTTTCTTCCATGCCTTACCAGTGCATTCCATACTACATTGCCTCACTGAGAGAAATGGCTTCTAGAAATATTTTGGAAAAATATGTTGATGGTGTATTCTCAAGTTATACATCACAATCTAGTCTAATATTACCAATTCCTTGAGTATTTCTTCCTTCATATTTTGGCAAGGAAGTACAGACCTCTCCACTTTACTTATTGTAGGCTGAGATTGTGTCTAAGCTTCAAAGAATCATCTCAACAGATTATGAGGATTATTCTGATTCCTGATACAGAACTTTCAGTTTAGTACTAAGTGTCTTAAGTTCAATAAATTATCTCATATTATAATATTTACTATTGTGTACTACCCAGTTCTTCACTCAGGACTGATTTTCCCCAACCGTTGGCCATGTTGGTTGATGCCTCACAGCTGAGTCTATTTCTGAGAATTGCCCTTGACCACGGAGAGATGCCTTAACAAGATTAGCCCCCTCCAGGGCTCAACCCATATCAAATAAACTAAAGCCCCTTTTCCTTGATTCAACTCCAGAACTGTTTGTGGGATTGACTGAGGCCCCTTCTTTAACTGCATCACATCAGTTCAGCTTTTTCCTTTGCCCAATCCTACCTCCCTCATCCCCAAATAATGCTATTTTCAGGAGCATACTTCAATAAAACTTTTGCATGCAATTCTACATCATAGAGTCTGTTTCCCAGGGTAGTTAACTAAGCAACAAGCTTTACATTTTACTACTGTGCTATGACACTTTTAGGATCCTGTAGTCCCCACCCTGTACACGTGGTGATTAAATAACTTTGTCCTGAATAAAGCATGGCATTGCTTCGTAATGAACCTGGGTACGATTAACATTGGTAGGGCATCTTCTGAGCACAAGCAGCATTTTGGGAAACATCTGCCTCCATGAGATCTTTGCATGTGCTCTAACCTAGGAAAACTGCTCTCTTCTGCCAAAGAGTGAGCAACTGATTCTGCTTTTGTTCACTGAGATCTAGAGTTTTAAATTGTCAGCTCTGTCCACACAAATGTCCCCGTCCCGATTCTCAAAGGCTTGCTCTTTTCCAACTTCATTCTGAACTAAATAGATGAGATCCCTCAGGGCAACATTTCTGGTCCCTTTTGTAGTTCTGTCATACATAAAATGAAATCTTGGGTCTGATTTTCTGTAAAGTGCCTTGTACCCATAAATGTTAATATTCTGCATAAATGAAGCCATAATGGCCCTCTGGAATTCAGAGTGTCTCAAGTTGGCAGTTGGCAGCCCTAAGTCTATACTGTTCTGTTTCAAATCTTTCAGTATCTTTAAAGAAAGCCATCACACATTCCCAATAATTATTATTGTCCCCCTACCATTTAAGTGTATAGCTGTCACATATCCTAAATCTTGTCTTCCACCTTATGCCAACTAACCACAAGAGAAAGCTTTAGTAATTGTGATGTCATGGCATGCCAGAGGTAACCTTCTGCCTCTCACAATACTAGCAAAGGAATCATTGCTATGATACTGGTCAGCAATGCAGCTTCCATATATTATCCTAAGACTACTTTCTAGGTTTTTTCCTGAAACAAACTGTCTCAGACTGTTTCTTAGAAACAGAGCCTGAAGCAAAGACTTAAATGTTAATGCTTTTTTTTCAATAACTAGAGGCCTTGTGCACAAAATTCATGCACAGGGAGGGTGGTGTTCCTCAGATCAGCTTGCATTCACTCCAATCTGGGACCCCTTGAGGGATGTCTGACTGCCCGTGTAGGCCTGATCCCAATGGGCAGTCAGACATCCCTCTCACAATCCAGGACTGCTGGCTCCCAACTGCTCACTGCCTGTCTTCCTGATTGCCAGTCACTGCTTCTGCCTGCCAGCCTGATCACCTTCTAACCACTCCCCTGCCAGCCTGATTGATGCCTAACTGCTCTCTTGCCAGCCTGTGTGCCCCTAACTGCCCTCTCCTGCAGGCCTGGTCACCCTTAACTGCCCTCCTCTGCAGGCCTGGTCCCTCCCAACTGCCCTACCCTGTTGGCCATCTAGGAGTGGCCATCTTACGTCCATATGGGGGCAGGATCTTGAATACATGGGGGCAGTCACCTTGTGTGTTAGAGTGATGGTCAATCTGTATATTACTCTTTTATTAGATAGGATAGAGGATTGGTGCATGGGTGGGAGCCATCTGGTTTATCCTGAATGGTGCCCCAGATCAGGGTGGGGGTTCTCCTGGTGCCTGGGACAGCCTAGGTGAGGGGCCTGTGGTGGTTTGCAGATCAGCCATGCCCCACATCAACCCAAGTGGAGGCCCTGGTATCTGGGATTTATTTATCTTCTACAATTGAAACTTTATAGCTTTAAGCAGAGGCCTGGGCCCGCCAGAGCTGTAGAAGCTTGGCTTTCTCCATTACTGGGGGCAACCCTAGCCTCCTGTTCTCTAGAGCTCCATAGTTGCCACCATTTATTTGGGGTTTATTTATCTTCTATAACTGAAACTTTGTAGCCTGGAGTGGAGGCCTGGGATGGCCAGGTGTGCAGAATGCTTGGCTTCCTTCATCGCCGGGGAAACCCAAGCTTCCCTCTTGCTTTCTTCGTGGCTGCAGCCACCTTGTTGGGTTAATTTGCATACTTTCTCCTAATTGGCTGGTGGGCATGACTTATGGGTGTAATGGAGTGATGGTTAATTTGCAAATTACTCTTTTTATTAGATAGGATAAAATAAAACCTTGGGAATAGGGTTAAGGGTAAAGGAAAGTTAGGCAGGGAAGAGGGGAGAACTGATTCAGGGGTTCACTCCCAAGCTAATCACTATATGATATTAAATGTGCTTGACTGCTTGATCTTCTGGGATTATCTCCCAAGAAGCCTTATTAATGACTGCTTCTGAAGGATGTCTATGTATGAGAAAAAAATAGAGAAAAAATTATTCTCTTGTTGCTACTATTTCCTGTTGGTCAAAAATTAACTTTCAGAGTTACAATGTCTTTCCACTTTTATGTTGCTTTGATGTAGGCACCTAATCCTGCCATGTTGTTTTATTCCTTAGCATCAACAGAAAATCTGAACAAAGAGCAAAATCTGTGCATTACATCCATTGATAGAGGAACAATAATGATGAAAACATCTGAAGTTGGTTAGAATCCATACAAAGGGGACTTTTGTGGCTGTGGCTGGTTGTGCAAAAATAGCAAAATTTCTTTGGAACAGGTGAAACTAACAAGATATAAAGGAGAATTTAAAAGGCATCTGATAAACTATTTACTAGTTTTTGTAACCTTTTACTTTGTCCCTATGACTCACTTACTTTATAACATGGAACTAATAATTATACAATATTAATTGGTTGTTCTATGCATTATAAAACACCTTGTTTGTAAATATTTTTCAAAGATCCTGGACCATTAATTAATATTTACTATTGTTACTATTTTGATTAAGGAAAATTCTTATAACCTGAATAAAAACTTGAAATCTCCTGTTATTATTTAATCTTCTTGTAAAACACTATGTATATAGAATACCATAAATATATTCCTAGAAGAATTAAGGGCATCCTTTGTTATGAAGCAGTGAGGAAAATATTCATTAAATATAGAGGCTAAATTGGGTTTCTTATTTTTACTTAAGCACAGAGACAACCAACTTGCAATTGTAAATACAAAAGAGAAAACAAAACATCATTTTTTTTTACATTTTCATAGAAATAAAAAGTCCCAACCATATATTTTTTCTACCTGAAATTTAGGCTAGAAATGACTATACAATAGCATGCTTGTAGATTCTTTCAAGATTAAGACACCTACCCATATGCAGTACAGATCAGATATATTTTGCCTTCTTGGTATGCAGGATATATTCTTTGTTCTTCTATATGCAACTTAATTTACTTATGAGAAACATCTACCCCATAACTGGGTTAAGTTGTCTGGAAACATAATCTCACCCTTGGACCCAGGGGTGTCATATGATGCTGGTGTGGCCAACCTACATGTTCAGGTTTTCATGATTACTAACTCAGGAAGAGTCATATGACTGAAGTCAGTGCACTGAATCTAGATGTGAGCCTAAAGATGCTGTGTATTTTTCTGTTATATTGGGGAATTTCTTTCTGAATGATATTAACAAAGGTAATGCAGAGGCAAATTTTTGGAAAAAGGGCTGGGTTTGTTGACAGTGAATGAGGCCTAGTTCCAACCATAGTTAACGTTTGCATTATTCTCCGACCAGTAGTTATCACTAACACTAATACAACTAGAACTACTTTGATTTAGTCTTCTGTTACTTGCAAACAAATGTAAATTGGTTCATCATTAGTATATTTTGATTCATTAGTGGTAATGAATGTACTAAGGCACAGTGGTGGATCTTTCTTCAATATTTTTACAAGTTTTCTGCAAATCTAAAACTATTTTAAAATAATATTGGAAAAAACTATCCTGTGCAATACAAATATGGGTTATTATGTCATACTGCCCAGGGATAAGTGACTCCTCTTGCTCTTAAATCTACCTTTAAGTAAAAAAATTGAAAGACTTGCAATTTGTCTAATATTTACACTTAGGAATCTGTGCTCATTGAGACTATACAGTGGTACCTCGAGATATGAGTGCCCTAACATACGAGATTTTTGAGATACAAGCCATCGAGCGAGAGATTTTTGCTTTGAAATATGAGCAACATTTGAGATAGGAGTAATTGTGCAGATCTGCTGGCTGCACACAACCCACCAGTTTACCACGACTCGAGCGTCTCATAGTTTCCCATGCCTCAAGGTTAGGGAACGAATTAAACTCGTATCTCGAGGTACCACCGTATACAGAAAATTTTCAAAACACTACACCATATGATCAGTTTTGGGCAAAAACTTTCAATGAAAAGGCAATGAAAGGGGATTAAACACAGAACATTACATGCTGTATTTCTGATTTATGATCTGTTAAACAATGATCTACTTTATATATTGGTTTTCTCATCATTCTAATTTCTGCTCTATTAGCATTACAAAATAGTACATCTAGAATTAGGCACTTATTCATTTTTCCCTGTTAATATTGCATCAATCAAGGATCTATCCTATATAATAAAAACCTTATATGCTAAGTATCCAGCATTTGACTGTTGGGTCACTATGAAACATACTGACCATCAGGGGCAGAAGCTCCAACAAGTGTGCTAACCTGCTTCTGGGGTCTGACTGATGGGGACTGGGTGAGACAGGCTGGACATGCCCTGGAGCTCTCCTGTGGTCCTTCCCCGGCCCCAATCATACACCAGTGGGGTCCCTCAACCTGGCCTGCACCCTCTCACAATCTGGGATCCCTCAAGGGATGTTGGCCTGATCCCCACAGGCCAGACTGAGGGACCCCACTGGTGCACAAATCCATGCATCAGGCTTCTAGGTTCATCATAATAAAATAAAAACAAGCAAACAAACAAAAAAACAACAACAACTTATTCCCAGATATGAAGACTTTTAAAAATATTTTTAATTTAGATGCATACTTGCCAGCAATTACTCTATGCAAAAATCAGCCTGTAGTATGTAACCTGAAGATGTTGAATAACCAGTTTCAAAACAAAAAACAGAAACTGTAAACTTAAACAAAATATATTCATGTAAAAAGCCTACTCCCAGTTTTATAACTTGTTTCACATAACTTTGTTTATCATGTTTTGATCTCTTTTCTATCATTATTTTTTAAATATAAAGAATTTATTTGACTTCACATAGGGTAGAAAGTCTGTGTTAAAATTATGGAGATTATCCATCCCTCCAAAGTACCTCCCATGGTACTTCTGTTAACAGCATTAATGTGGTTCACAAGAAATAAAAAGAAAAGGAAAGAATATTTATAAAGTGATATTCAAAACAAATGCTGAAATGTATAGATTTAAAATCAGGCATTGCTGTGAGAAAAAAAGGTTGTCTTTCCATTTTCCTATAGAGCATATTGTTGTCTGAGCTTGAGAGTTTAGATGTTAGAGTATGATGTAGTAGAGGACTTAGGAAGACAAGTAGTAAAGATAAAAAAAATTCTAGCACCTCTATTTTTATGGAATTTAGAAGAAAAAAAATGAGAAGAGCAGAGAGTCTGGAGAAGTATCGATCAGGGCAACCATGTGCCCTGATATTTCAGCCGTGGAATTACAAAACATGCAATGGTTGGAGGGACAAGGTTCAGGCTGAGTTCAAGTCTGTATGAGATTTGCCCAGCCAAAAATTTGGATTGCAGAGAGAGAACTCTTGCATAAAGGATACTTTAGCTAATGTTGGACATTTTCATAGTTGGGGGGTGGGGTGGAACAGTATTGTCAGGCAAAGAGGTCTAGCTCATACTTCCAAATGCTTCTCAGTAATTGTGTCATTGATACACAGAAGTTCATGGGGCAATATGTTGGAGGGCAAGGTAGTCTCGTAATAGATGCTACCATTAGACCACAGGGCAGACTGAAGAGGCTGCAAAAATTAAAGTAGTCAATTAAAGTAGAGAAAGTCCCCAGATATTAGGAAAAAAGAAAAAAATACACAATCATTTGCTGAAGAAAACACCTTCTATTACTAAGAGAATCAGGCAAATCAGCAGCTCAAGTAAACCATACATTAGCACACATTGGCACCAATCTCACCATTCTTTCCTATGGCTATATTTCAGAGATCTTGAAACAGCCTTGAATAGTCGTATTCAAAATCCCACCTTTTTAGTTCATATATCATACTAGTTCTATCATGATTGAATTGAATCTTATTTTTAGAGATTATCATAACAGCAAGGTCACATTACAAATTAATAGAACAAGACCCTTTCTTCAGCATTCCAAGATTATTTCATAAGCATGATTCCACTCTTATATACCCCGATGCCATCTGATAAGATTGATACATTTGAGTCACTTAAGAAAACAGGTTTTCTAAAGTAAAAAAAAAATGAGTGGATTGTATTGAGGTCAGCAAATAAAAGTAAGCTTTCTTTTCTTGCTACCTTGCCATTGGAGGGACATGAAAAAGAGGGGTGAGAAAGTTATATGGGAAAAATGCAGAATCTATAAGAATCTATATTTCCTTTGCACATCTGAGTGTAATTCTGTGGCCATGCAAAACACATGTATTTTGACTTCTCAATTTCAGATTACTTTATCTCCAGGTCAGTGAAGTTTCCTTTATCTCCAGTTTTTCAGATGCAATTTCTAGATGCAATCTCCAAATTCAGATAAAATTTTGCCATCAAATCTCACCATTCTTTCCTGTAACTATGTTCCAGATATCTTAGCCATGAATAGTCATTATTCAAGATCCCAGCTTTCTAGTTCCTATATCATACTAGTTCTATCATGATTGAGTTGAATCTTATTTTTTAGAGATTTTACTTTCAACACTTCCTCAAAATTATTCTTGTAAACTGTATTGTTTTCTCCAGTTATATCCTACCATATTTTTCATTGCTGACATGACCTGGTGTTATATTTCGGGGGAATCAGAGGTTTGATGTTGCAGGAGCAAATATATATAATCTGTTTATATGTGATGAATATACTAAAGTTTTGGTGGGTGGTAGTGTGAGGAGAGGCTTGCATTGAATCTCAGAGTGTGGGAAGATTCCTGTTGTGAAGAGCCACAGAAGCCTTGCTAAGGAGTTTATAACAGATGCATGACATGAACATAGTTGCCTAAGCAGAGAGATTTGTGATGGGGACTAGTTGACAGCTTTTATGCCGCACAATACTGAAAAACAAACAAACAAACAAACAAAAACTATCAAATAGCAATGATATTACGATATCTAGAGTAATATAAAGGATTTCATAACTTATTAGATAAAAGAGTTAAGAGAGGGTTGTTGCCAAATAACTTTAGGATTTTGTGGTTGTGACATTTTAAAGCCCATCATTAAGGATGACAAGTATGTAAAAGAAAAAAAAATTAAAAATATTTAATTATATCCTTACATAATTACTTTCTACAATTCTCTGAATTCAATGTTAAAAATCTGGGATAAACAAAATTCAGGAATCATTAAACAATGTATGTGACGAAAACATGCTCAAAGTCACTAATCATCTGAGAGATACAAATCAAAACAACAATGAGGTACCCTCTCATACCTGTCAGAATGACTATCATCAGCAAATCAACCAATGACAAGTGCTGGTGAGGATGTGGAGAAAAAGCAACCCTGTGCACTGCTGGTGGGAATGCAGACTGGTGCAGCCACTGTGGAGAACAGTATGAAATTTCCTCAAAAAATTTAAAAATGGAACTCCCATTTGACCCAGTAATTCCACTTCTAGGATTATATCCCAAGAAACCAGAAATACCAATCAGAAAAGATATATGTGTCCTTATGTTCATAACAACACAATTTACCATAGCTAAGATTTGGAAACAGCCTAGGTGCCCATCAGCAGATGAGTGGATTAAAAAACAGTGGTATATCTACCAAATGAATACTAAGCTGCTATAAAAAAGAGGAATTTTACCATTTGCAACAGCATAGATGGAATTGGAGAGCATCATGATAAGTGAAATAAGCCAGTTGGAGAAAGATAAATATCACAAGATTCTCACTCAGAGGTAGGATATAATAATCAACATAAACTGATGAACAAAAATGGATTCAGAGACAAGGTGCCACTGAGCAGACCATCCAACCTCGGGGAAAAAAGGAGGGGAAATGGGGAAGAGATCAAGCAAAGGACTCGTATGCAGGCACATTAGCATGACCAATGGACACAGACACTGGGGCAGTGGGGGCTTGCCCTCAGGGTTGTGACTGACTAGGGGGGAGTTTATCGAGAAAAAAGGAGACGTGTAGTACTTTAAACAATAAAAGAAATAATAGAGAAAAAAAAAGGTAAGCCAAGATGTATAAGAATCAAACTTTCAAAATACATAAAAAATAATAATGTATCCAAAGTTCTTATAATAATATGTATTAGTTAGATAACTACGTGAGTCTCACTTTTATTACTTTAGGGATGGATAGGCATGCTACATACTGTTAATTGCCCCTTCTAGCTTTGAAATGTTTAAAAATGTATTATAAATTTCATATGATTCTTGAAATATTTTGTGAGTTAGTACCCAAACAAACAAAAATCTCCAAAGCAATTTTATCATATATTTTATTTTTAAAGCATTGTTACTTGACACTCTTTTCCCCCCAAAAGCTTGTGTATGCTTGTGAAATCAATAGCAAGAAGCAGGTACTTCAGTGAGCAGAAAATCAAGGACAGCCTTTAATTCCATTCTGCAAAGTGCCTAGTGCTCTAGAAACACTCAAACGTGAAAAGATGTCTTTATACTTTCATTTAGCCTAAAATATTTTATGTTTTTAAGTATAACTAAACTTGAATTTCCAATATAAAATGATTCTTTGTAATACTAGTAGCCATTTTTTCATTGAATGCCCCTCTATGCCTAGCACTATGTGAAAGAATTTATGAACATTATCTCTAATCTTATAAATAACTAGAGGCCCAGTGCACAAAATCCATGCATGGGGGCAGGGTGTCCCTCAGACCACCCTGCACACTCTCCAATCCAGGACCCTTTGAAGGATGTCCAATGCCCATTTAGGCCTGATCTCCTGTACAATCCCACTGGAGACTGAGCCCACAACCCAGGCATGTGCCCTGATGGGGAATTGAACCTAAACGGGCAGTTGGACATCCTTCTCACAATCCAGGACTGCTGGCTCCCAACTTCTCACCTGCCTGCCTTCCTAATTGCCCTTAACATTGACTGCCTGCCAGCCTGACCACCCCCTTACCACTCCTCTGACAGCCCGATTGATGCCTAACTGCTCCCCTGCCAGCCTATTTGCCCCTAACCGCCCTCCCCTGCAGGCCAGGTCATCCCTAACTACATTCCCTGAAGGCCTGGTCTCTTCTAACTGATCTCCCCTGCAGGCCTTGGTGACCCCCAACTGCCCTTCCCTGTAGGCCTGGTCACCCCTAACTGCCCTCCCCTGCAGGCTTGATCATCCCCAACTGCCCTCCCTTGCAGGCTTGGTCACCCCTAACTTCTCTCTCCTACAAGCTTGATTGCCCCCAACTCCTATCCCTTGCAGGCCTTGTACCTCCCAGGTGTCATCCCTTGCTGGCCATCTTGTGGTGGCCATCTTTTGTCCAAATGGGGGAAGGATCTTTGACCACAGCGGGGCAGCCATTTTGTATGTTGGAATGATGGTCAAGCTGTATATTACTCTTTTATTAGATAGGATAGAGGCCTGGTGCATGGGTGGGGGCCAGCTGGTTTGCCCTGAAAACTGTCCTGTATCAAGGTGGTTCTCCCTTTGGGGTGTGGGGCATCCTGGGTGAAAGTTCTGTGGTGGTTTGCAGGCTGGTCATGGTCCCCAAGTAGAGTCCCTGGTATCTGGAATTTATGTATCTTCTACAATTGAAACTTTGTAGCTTGGAGCAGTGCCAAGCGTCCTGCTCACTTCATTTTGGCAGCCATTTTGTTGGGATTTATTTATCTTCTATAATTGAAACGTTGTAGCCTGGAGTGAGGTCTGGACCAGCTAGGGTATGTGGAAAGCTTACCTTCCTCCATCACTGGGGAAACTCAAGCCTCCCTCCTGCTCTCTCCATGGCCACAGCCATCTTGGTTGGGTTAATTTGCATACTCATTCCTGATTGGCTGGTGGGCATGGCTTTGTGGATATAATGAAGTGATGGTTAATTTGCATATTACTCTTTTGTTAGATAGGATCCTACAGGGTTTTTATTCATCTCTTCAATTTCCACCTCAGGCTTTAAGGTACTGAAATAATTGCCTTAAGGTCAATGTAGGCCTTAGGTTGCAGAGTAGGCTTTTACTTGGTGTTCTATGCCTTTACAGATGACTAACTGTCATTCCTGAAAATTATCCTAGCAATTCAAGGTGCAGGAAAAATAGGAATGATGCCTGTGGTCTTTACTTGCTAATTCACTGGATTGCTTTTAGGTTTCATAAAAACATCAGTGCACAGTAATTGAGGAGGGTAGGAATATAGCAATTGGTGGGTTCGTACAAAATACCTTGCCTGCTGAATGACATGAGCATACTCAGTAATATAAGTAGTTATATTTTCTTATGAAAACCAAGAAAAGGAGAGGGTATTTGAGGGTTTGATATCAGTGAAATCTAAAAGAAATAAGAATGAAGCAAAAAAGGAAAATCATCATAGTTATGTAGATGATTCATGCTGTATTATCTTGTATGTATGTGTTTGATTAAAAATGTGATATTTTTACTTTATCTTTATTCCAGATTTTCAGCAGCCTCTTCTCCAACAAATATGTGTTAGACTTAGTATGATTGATTTACATTTCGCTGCTACCGCTGTACCTGTCATTTAACTGTTAACAAAGGTACAGTTATACAACTTTTCTTTTGGGCCTTTCACCTCTTTTCATACAAGAACTGTCTTTCAAGTGACAATAGGCCAGCATGAGCAGGAATAGTACTTTGAATGCCAGCCTCCTACTCGTGATGGTTTTATTGAGCTGTACCACTTTTCATGGCTTTTTACAGGTATTAGAGAAATGGATGACCATTAAAGGTAATCAGAATACAGTATCATGGGTTTGATAGCAATGATAGAAGTATTTATTAAGGACAATAAAAGTAATTTTCATATTATGAATAGGATATAGGTAATTGAATTTTTTTGCCAGGTAGAAGAAAATTAATAGATATGAAATATAATGTGATGACATATATTTACTTCCTATGTTTTTATTACATATAATACTATATAATGAAAGTCTAATATGCAAATTGACCAAACAGTGAAACAACCAGTTGCTATGATGCTCACTGACTACCTGGGGACAGATGCTCAATGCAAGAGCTGACCCCTAGTGGCCAGTATGCTCCCATAGAAATAGCACTGTTCAGCCAGAATCTGGGCTCATGGCTGGTGAGTGTAGCGGCAGTGGCGGGATCCTTTCCTGCCTCCACGGCAGAGCTAAGGATGTCAGACTGCTAACTTAGCCCACTCCTTATAGGCACGGTGTCAGTCCAACATCCCTTGAGGGCTCCTGGATTGCAAGAGGGCACAAGCCAGGCTAAGGGACCCCCCAGAGTGCATGAATTTCATGCACCAGAACTCCAGTACTTTTAATAATAGGAAAACATTAAATATGAGCAAAACTGACAATAATACCAATAACTCTCTATTAGATATAACTAACATGATCATTATCAGGTATATTATTCAAGACTTATTTTCCACTAAACCCATTCAAACTGAAAATAAAGAAATATTTATTTTATCAGATGCTCTACCTGTTTTTTTTTTTTTATCACTTCATTATACCACTCATGTTGAATTCATGCTAATATACAAAAACTAGAAGCACAGTGCATAAAATTCATGTACATGGGGTGTGTGTCCCTCTGACGAGTCTACACTTTTTCCAATCTGGGACCCCTCAAGGGATGTCCAACTGCCCATTTAGGCCCAATCCCACCCGGGCCTAAATGGACAGTTGTACATCTCTCTCACAATCCAGAATGGCTGGCTCCCAACTGCTCACCTGCTTGCCTTCCTGATTGCCCCAAATGCTTCTGCCTGCCAGCCTGATCATCCCCTAACCAGGCTACTGCCAACCTGATTGATACCTAACTGCTCCCCTGATGGCCTGATTGCCCCTAACTGCCCTCTTCTACAGGCCTGGTCACCTCTAACTACCCTCCCTAGAAGGCCTTGTCACCCCCAACTGCCCTCTCCTGCAGGCTTGGTTACCCTTAACTTCCATCCCCTGCCGGCCTGGTCCCTCCCAACTGCCCTCCCTTGCAGGCAATCTTGTGGCTGCTATCTTGTGTCCACATGGAGGCAGCAATCTTCTGTGTTGGAGTGATGGTCAATTTGCACACTACTCATTTATTAGTTGGGGGCCAGCTTGTTTGCTCTGAAGGGTGTCCTGGATCAGGGTGGGGGATCCCTTTGGGTGTGGGGCAGCCTGGACAAGGGGCCTGTGGTGGTTTCTAGGCTGGCCATGCCCCCTGGCAACCCAAGTGGAGGCCCTAGTATCTGGGATTTATTTATCTTCTATAATTAAAAATTTGTAGCCTTGAGCAGAGGCCAGGCCAAGTGGGAAGCTGGGCTTCCTCCATCGCCAGGGGCAACCCAAACCTACTGTTCTCTCTAGCTCCATGGCTGCTGCCATTTTTTTGGGAATTTTTTATCTTCTATAATTGAAACTTTGTAGCCATGAGCAGAAGCTAGGGCAGGCCAGGGAGGACAGGAAATTTGGCTTCCTCCATTGCTGGGGTAATCCAAGCCTCCTGCTTGCTCCAGTTCAGTGGCTGACCACCATCTTGGTTGGGTTAATTTGCAAAGTCACTCCTGATTGGCTGGTGGGTGTGGCTTATGGGTATAGCAGAGTGATGGTTAATTTGCATGTTTCTCTTTTATTAATGTAGATTCAACTGCTGGCCCTAACCAGTTTAGCTCAGTGGATAGACTGTCGGTCTGTGTACTTGAATGGTCCCTGGTTTATTCTGATCAAGGGCATATACTGTGGTTGCAGGCACATTCCCAGTAGGAGATGTGCAGGAGACAGCTGATTGATTTTTCTCTCTCATTGATATTTTTAACTCTCTAACTCCCTCTCTCTCCTTTTCTCTCTGGGGAAAAAAATAATATATATATATATAATTTTTATATATATATTTTATATATATATTTTTTTAATTCAACTGCTGGATAGTTGTATTTTTGTTTGTTTGATTTGTTAATCCTCACTGAAAGAACTATTTTTTTTCTTTCTAATTAAATCTTTATTATTCAGATTATTACATTTGTTTCTCTTTTTTCCCCTCCATAGCTCCCCTCCACCCCGCTCCCACCCCTCCCTATACCCTTACCTTCCCCCACAATTGATGAGTCCATAGGTGTATGATTTTTGTCCAGTCACTCCCTGTATACCCCTCCTCCTTTTTCCCCCTGAGAATTATCAGTCCACTCCCTTTCTGTGCTCCTAATTCTATTATATTCACCAGTTTATTCTGTTGATCAAATTTTTAATTCACTTAATTTTAGATTCACTTGTTGATAGATAATGTATTTGTTGTTCATAACTTTTTATATTTTACCTTTTTCTTCTTCCTCTTCTAAAAGAGTACCTTTCAGCATTTCATATAATACTGGTTTGGAGTTGATGAACTCCTTTAGCTTTTTCTTATCTGTGAAGTTCTTTATCTGCCCTTCAATTCTGAATGTTAGCTTTGCTGGATAGACTATTCTTGGTTGTAGGTTCTTGCTATTCATCACGATGAATACTTTTTGCCACTCCCGTCTGGCCTGCATCATTTCTGTTGAAAAATCAGCCGACAGTCGTATGGTTGCTCCCTTGTAGGTAATGAACTGTTTTTCTTTTGCTGCTTTTAATATTCTCTCTTTGTCTTTTGCTCTTGGTATTTTAATGATGTTGTGTCTTGGTGTAGTCCTCTTTGGATTCCTTTTATATGGGATTCTGTGTGCTTCCTGGATTGTAAGTCTATTTCTTTTACCAGATGTGGGAAGTTTTCAGTCATTATTTCTTTAAGTAGGTTTTCAGTATCTTGCTCTCTCTCTTCTTCTGGCACCCCCACAATTCTGATATTGGTACGCTTGAAGCTGTCCCAGAGGCTCCTTACATTATCTTCACATTTTTAGATTCTTTTCTCTTCTTGCTTTTCCAGTTGAGTGTTTTCTGATTCTTTATATTTCAAATTTTTGACTTGATTCTTGCCTTCTGCTAGTCTGCTGTTAGGTCTCTGTATAATATTTTTTATTTCAATCAGTGTATGTTTAATTTCTATTTGGTCCTTTATCATCTCTAGTCAGATCTTTTGCATCTCTAGTTGGTCCTTTTTCATCTCCTCTTGGGACTTGCTAGTTTTATCCAACTTTTCTAGGATATTCTTGAAAAACCTTATAAGCGTGGTTGTGAACTCTATATCCAGTAGTTTGTTTTCCTCCATTTCTTTTGTTTGTGATCTCTTCCCTTGTCTCGGCATTTTCACTATGCTGGGAGAACTTCTGTGTTGGATTCAGCCTTATGATACCAGACTTGAAAAATCTCAAAAGCCTCTCTGTTGAGCTTGGGATGGGTGGAGTCTCAGGGCTTAAGGGACCGCCTTGCCTTCCAGTCGGGCCCGCCCTCCATGGCCTCTGAGTCTCCCAAGACCAGGTAATTGCTGGAGCGGTCCCTGTGCGTGCACGCTCTCTCTCGCAGTGCCTCTAGACTGCTGCCCCTCTGGCTCCTCTGTGCTCTGGGACCACACGAGTCTCGGTCCCCAGGGTTTCGCCCAAAACTGAGGTTTAGTGGAGTCAGAAGTGGCACAGTTTAGAGGGTCTGTCTCCCCGCCACTCGTGAAAGCCAGGGACACAATCAGCAGTCAGTCCGCTGAGTGCAGTGCCATGCGCGCCACCCGACTTCTGATCTTTTGCGACTCCCCTAAATTTCCATGCATTTCTCCCTTTTCACAGTCCAAACTCCCCCGCAAATGAGTTTCGGCTGGATCAGGGGTTTAATGTCATAGGATAAGGAGTTAAGTGCCATTGAGAGTCTCCGTCTCCGTCCCACCAGAGAAAGCCGGCCAGGTTCGCTGTCACTCGCTCTCTCCACAGGCGCGTCTCCATACCTCAGCTTTCTACAGCTCCTCTGGGTCTCTGTGAGCCCCTCTCTTTCCTTCTAGTTGTAGAATTTCCACTCAGCCAGCTTTTCAGTGGTTCTGGATGATGTCCGTTCTGTCTTTTAGTTGTTGAAATTGTTGTGCGAGGTAGCAGTATAGGTGTTTACCTATGCCGCCATCTTGGCTTCTCCCCAGCCCTTTGTTTTAAGAGTGTCATGCTTTCCCATTGGGTTTAAAATCCTGCCATTATAATTCATCGGTTTGAATTAAGTTTTAATACTCCACTGAAATGTGCAGGCCCCTGCAGACTGTATTCATCTGCTATCTCTCACTGCTGCTTACGTGTGTCCGTGTATCACATGCCCTCGAACCCCACACCTCAGCATGGATGAGGATGAAGGCAACAGGTGAAATAACTATTTTTCCATTGAGTTTTAGAGAGAGAGTGAAAGGGATGGAGGGAGAACGAGGAAGAGAGAAACAGCAATGTGAGAGAGACACACTGATTGGTCGCCTCAAACACTTGCCCCAAACAAAATGGGATCAAACCTGCAATGCAGGCACATGCCTTTGACCAAAAATTAAATATGAGTCCTTCTAACCACTGAGAAACACAGGCCACGGCACTACTGATAGATTTTAAGGCTATCATGCTAACATAAGTTATCTCTTACTTACATTTAACAATTATCAGTTACCTCCTGATCAATTATGTCCAAACTCAGAGAGACCCCATGATCATCATTATTGTTTCCAATCAAAATTAAGTTGAAGTTAGATTTCTCTTATCAAAATGAATTAATAATAATATAGAAACCATAGGGAGGCAACACTTTGTCAGTCACATTCCTTTCAACAATCTAACTTGAAAGTATGCTAATGCTTTGATATTCTTTTATGTTAAACTTTACAGAGTAAAGTGAATTTTGTTGCTAAGGAGCTCAAAATGACAGTTTCCATTCAAGTCTATCAGCAAACTGTAAAGTACAATGCTGAATGTCACTATTGCCCTCTTACACTGTACTAAGTAAGGTTTTAATATTGATTCTTACACATGTCTTACTCATTCCTCAGTGTTTAGCACTATTGATGGCCAGTTGTACTACAAATTACTCATATCTTTTATCCTGATCATTAGATATACATTTTTTATATTGTGTGTCTTCCTTAATAAGAATTATAAGTGCATTTTACATGTTGGAAAAGGATAGCATTTATTTTGGGAGAATGCACCAGGAGAAATACAAAGAATGAAGAGATAAAGGCTAGGAATAATGGATATCTTATGGTCTAAAGTACAAGTATTTTTAAAAAATGATAGTAATTGGAGGATAAAAAACCCTCACCTGAGACATGGTCTAGTAAGTGATTTTAGAAATAATACTAATAAAACATTTATAACAATTTATTTTCAAACTATTTTTTAAAACATATTTTATTTATTTCAGAGAGGAAGGAAGAGGGAGAGAAACATAAATAATGGGAGAGAATCATCAATCTGCTGCATCCTGCACGCCCTCTACTGGGGATGGAGCCTGAAACCTGAGCATGTGCCCTGACTTGGAATTAAACCATGACCTTCTGTTTCATGAGTAGAGGTTCAACCACTGAGCCACACTGGCGGGGCTCAAACTATTTTTATATACATGGTCTCATTTGGTTTTCAGAACCACTCACTCTTTGATATAGGAAAAGTAGTTATTAAATTATCTGTTATTCAAAACTAGTCACTGTTTTTATGTGACCAGTAATTATGAAAGATTTTGTTACCTGTCAAAGGTGGTAAGACTTGCCCTGGTTGGTGCCGCTCAGTAGTTAGAGCCAAAGCAGAAAAGTGTTGCAGGTTACATTCCCAGCCAATGGCAAGTACCTGGGTTTTGGTTTACTCCTCACCCCTATATCATGTGTGTGTGGGAGGCAATCAGTTGATGTGCCTCTCTCACATCGAAGTTTCAGTCTCTTTGTCTCTTTTTCTATGCCTTCCCCCCTTTCCTAGCCCTCCTTCCACTCTCACTGAAAATAGCAATGGGAAAAAAAATGTCCTCAGATGAGGATTAACAACAGAAAATGGCTGTATGGTTTGAAAATGATGGAGTCAAGATGTAGAAGAATGTTTTGATTCTTCGTCCAATGATTTTACTTTTTACTCTACTAGGATCGCTTCTGTTTTGATAAATACAACAGTAAACAAAAAACTACATGAACCAAGAAAATTATCCTTCCCCTTTTCTAATTTTTCCTTCTCTGATATTCTGCAATAAAATGTTCTAATATAAGTTTGTGCTTTAAACAGTGCTTAGCATTTATGAGAGGTAATTCAATGTTTTAAAATACATGGAAAAATGGATGAGTAAATGAATCCACAAACTTGAATATAGTGACTGAAAACTTCTGATTCCTGGTCATTTCCATAAATATTGCTGAAACTAGTGTATTTTTGTTTGTCTTGTCACTGTAGTTATAGTGTTTTGTTTACATGTAAAGTATTATACAGTTATTTGTTAAGTAATCATTTGACCTTATATACCACTGTTGATATTAAGTAGTACATAATGAATATTTAATGAAACTAATATAGCTATAGCTTACTGAAAGCTAGTTCATTTTCTTTTTCTTCTTGATTTGAAATCTTTCTACTATCTTTGGAACAATAGTCATAAGAGACTATATATACTTAAATGTAGGAGGCTTTGATCCATTGATCTTGTATTTCTAATCTGGAGACCACTAATGCCCATTTGACTGTCCATGAGTCATATAATTTATTAAATATCACTATTTCTAGTCTCATTAGGGGAATTTAAAATTCAAATAGCTAAAGCTGGCCTGACCTGTGTGACTCAGTGGTTGAGCCTCAACCCATGAACCAGGAGGTCACTGTTCAATTCCCAGTAAGGGCACATATCTAGGTTGTGGGTTTGATCCCCAGTAGGGTACATACAAGAGTCAGCTTATCAATAATACTCTTTAATCATTGATGTTTCTCTCTCTCTCTTCCTTTCCCTTCCTCTCAAAAATATTAGATAAGGTAATATAGGCTATGTAAGTGTGTCATACAAAACTGGATTTATTGGGTATATGCTAATATTTCTCAAATGAATAGATATTATCAATTATCATCAAGGAGCATATATAGCCTAATAAGATTTTTTGGATGTGTGTGTTGTTTCAAGTATATACTTGTCATTCCTTAAACCATATAGTTGCTTCAAGTCATGCAGTATTAGAATTTTGTAGGTTTAGGTATTTGTGTGTGTGTTTGTTTGTGTGTGTGGCAAAATTGGCAAGATCCTTAACAAACACATCTTTTTGCATATAAAGAAAAGTTATAATTCCCATATTTGCTTGCAGTTATTTTGTTAAGTAGGACCATATAGTTAGGTTCTGTCTAATGAAATGTGGGTAGAAGTGTATTCTGTATCTAAGTATAAGGCTTGCTCTGTGAACCTCCACTTCAATGTTATATTGAATGTAGTGACATTATATATATAGAAACAGCCCATATTTTTTAAACCACTTTTTTTAAAGGACACAAGAGAATATCTGGAACATATTCAATTTTTTTTATGCTTAGGGAAATAAACCAGTCAAAGAAAGATAAGTAGCATATTATCTCACTCATATATGGAACCTAATGAACAAAATAAACTGATGAACAAAATAGACATAGAAGCATCAAACAGACTGATTAATCCCAGAGGCAAAATGGAAGTGGGGGGAGGTGAAGAGAGATTAACCTAGGAATTTATATGCATACTAGAGGCCCATTGCATTAAGAGATTCATGCAATAGGCCTTCCTTCCCCTGGCTGCCAACATTGGTTTTCCTCTGGCATCAGGGACACAGGCCTTGGCTTTGGCCGCCACCTTCAGTCTTTACAGTGGGTGGAGCGCCACTCCTTTACCTCCTTCCACCTTCTGCCCTCCCCATCCCAGCCCCTCAGTGCCTGCAAGGTTTCTGCCCAGAGGCCCGGAGTGGCTAGGAGGCAGGGATGATGCCATCTTTGTTGGATTAATTTGCATACTCACTCCTGATTGGCTGGTGGGTATATTGAAGTGATGGTCAATTTGCATGTTTCTCTTTTATTAGTGTAGGTATGCAGAGCCCATGGACAAAGAAAAGGCCCAGGAGGGGTGGGTGCATGGTGGAGGGGGTCAAAAGGCAAAAAAAAAAAAAAAAGAGAGAGAACATCTGTAATACTTTCAACAATAAAAAAATAAATTAAAAAATAGATAAGAGCCCTAACAGATTTGGCTCAGTGGACAGAGCATGGGCCTGCGGACTCAAGGGACCCAGGTTTGATTCTGTTCAAAGGCATGTACTTTGGTTGCAAGCACATATCCAGTAGGGAGTGTTTCTCTCTGATCGATGTTTCTAACTCTCTATCCCTCTCACTTCCTCTCTATAAAAAAATCAATAAAATATATTTAAAAAATAGATAAGAAAAACATCTTGTGAATTAAGCCATTAAATTGTCTATACTACACTTATAGAAGATTAATAATTTTAATTGATGCTATAAAATTATAAGAAAAAAGAAATTTGGAAGTTTGAAAGTCAGAGAGTGAACAAAGAAACTGAAATCAGACATTAGAAAACTGGAAAATTGTGTCATGTAGCAACAAAACACCTGATTACCTTTGTAACTTTGAAAGCATACTGTGGGCCTATTAAATTTGTGAGTCCAGAGTAGAAAGTTGAAAATCATTATAGTATAGTTTGTTGTTTATTATTAATTTAAATAAAGAATTATAATAAAATGAGTCTAAGGAAGAATTGAAAAGATTGGGAGCAAAAAATGTGATAGAAAATAGAAAATTTGGGAGGGTTTGTATTATTGAGAAAGCCAACTAAGTCTAAATCCCTAATAGTGAGAAATTAAGAAATATATCTTTTAACAAAACTTCAGAGAAAAAATGTCAATTGAATCAAGTGATTCAAGGATGATATCAGATTAAATTATAGTCTTCCTATTCAAGTTTGAAAGCTTCAAACTAGCCACTATTAAATTGAATGAGACAGGCATTGGAATGAAAAAGTAGAAACATATAAGTGGATTTGGAAACTATGTCTCTTAAAGAAAATTAAGTGTGGAAGAGACCAGAAGCAAATAGATTTGAAGCCTACTACGTTTTGGGAAAATTAGGACCATAAAAAAATTAAGACTTTTTTAATATATATTTTATTGATTTTTTACAGAGAAGAAGGGAGAGGGATAGAGAGTTAGAAACATCAATGAGAGAGAAACATTGATAAGCTGCCTCCTGCATACTCCCCACTGGGGATGTGCTTGCAACCAAGGTACATGCCCTTGACCAGAATCGAACCTGGGACCCTTGAGACTGCAGGCTGACACTCTATCCACTGAGCCAAACTGATCAGGGGAAATTAAGACATTTAAAAACTTAAAACAATTCTTAAGAACTCAACCTTCTTAAGCAATACACATTTGAAAAAAATCTGCAGGTTTCCATAAGTAATCTTCCCCAAAAATATTTTATATACAGTGTGTGTGTGTGTGTGTGTGTGTGTGTGTGTGTGTGTGTGTGTGTGATGAACTTGGGAGAGCCTCCCAGAGTACGGAGCCAGGGATCAATAATGCAAAATCATTTATAGGACAGGTCCTCCCGCAGAGCACATTCTGAGATAACACACATCCAAAGAACTTCAGCACTGCTAGGCCAGAAGGATTGTACAACATCAGCTCAATGATGTTTCTTAATTCCTAGAGACCTATGATGATGAGGTATCTTCTTACTTGCTTTTCCAAATGGCAGTATTTGTTCTGGTTACCCAGTCTCTATACACTTTGTGAGTGTATGGGTTTCATAGATAACAAACTTTGTGGTCAATGGGCATGGTCACTGAGACTTCTAGGAGATCATACAGGTTGTTAGGACCCCATGAGTAGGCAGTATATGACTTAAGGATCATGGATTTTGAGTTGGATATAATAGCTGGATGGGAGTCTGTATTGTCCCTTTCAGGGAGAAAAAAAAAGTGTGTTCTAAGTATACAAAAAGTCACAAATATTTGGTGAACAAAAAGAGAATTATTTCATAGAATGCTTACATGTTTAATTACCATGATATATATATTTTGGATAATATATTTTCCAAACTGTTGTAGTTAGTTTAGCATCTTATAGCTTGATAATGGCCATGTTACCAGCTTCTTAGGTGTGGAAACAAGTGATGTGCACCATTCTCAAGCTGAACATGAAGCTCCTTGCACAAACTTTCACATTATCTTTCTCTTTTGTGACAACTAGGAAGGCTGCATAGAGATAGTGGCATAGGATGCTGGTACCCTTGTTTATGTGATTACTGCTTTGAGGACTGTCACCTAAAAAACTCCAACCTAAATTATACTTTGTGTATCATAGAAGGAAAATTTATTACATTAATTTAGTACCTTTTGGGAGTCCTTTTATTACCTGAGCTTAGCATAGTATACCCTATCTAATAAAACGTCTCAGTCAGGTAACGGATTTGGTAGTGTTTCAGACATATTTTTCTTATGTGTGTTGAACTCTTAGCAGATTTCTTGACATACAACAGTAAGAAATATATGTTCAGTGACTGTTTATGAAGTACGTTATCATTAATATGAAGAAGATAAGGCAGATAATAGGAAAAAAAAGATCATATATCTTACCTTATAATAGAGAAACATGTAAATTGACTGTACCTCTGCTATGCCCACAGCCAATCAGATTGAGTATGCAAATTAACCCAACAAAGATGGTGGTTAATTTGCATACTTAACTGGGTCCTGGGAAGCTCCTTGGCACTCAGGTCACTCCTAGCCGTCCATCAGAGGGGCAGGACCCTTCCGAAGTCTAAAGCCTGGGCAGAGGCTTTAGGCTTGGGAAGGGCCCCCACCCCTCTGATGGCTTTAGGCTTGGGCAGGGACTGAGGCTGGGATTGAAGGGAAGGGGAAAAAATCAATGGAAACATATCCTCAGGTGAGGATAAAAAGAAAAATAAAGAAATATCATATCCTATGAAAGACACATCTTGAAAATGTCTAAAGAAAGTTGTTATTTTTTCATGGTGAAGGGACTGGAGTACCTGTTGATGAAAATACCTTGGTGGTGGCAGTGACTGCATTTTTAAATTATCTTGTTTTTATTTGCTGATATTCATTTTGCTTTGTATAATTTATTATTTAAAAAGAGGTAATTTTATTTTTATTCATTAAAAATCAATTTGATTCCATGATTATAAAAACTGGCAACTTAAAGAAAAAAAGGAAAAATGGTCATTATCAATATATGCTATTTTTCTTCTTCTATGAAAATATGCAACTCAAATGGATTTTGTTAATACAACTCAGGTACTCTTTGGCCTTTAAGCAATAGTACTCAGTGGAATTTATACACTATTACTAAACAATAATTTTTCTATTTTTAATATATAGCATAAGAGAATGCAAATCTATGTTTAATTTTTTATGTTTGACTTAAATATTCAATAACAAATTATTTAATAGCAAGGCCAAAAAGACTTCTAATTACTTCTATTTATTTTAAGTACTTTCCTCATTGAATTAAATATTGGAAAAAAAGGTTTCATAACTTATCTCATTAAATATAATTATTAATGTGCTGTTGTTTTTTTCATGACAATTCTTTTTCTATGCTTCATTGTTTATTCTATAGTAAATCTTTTAAAATACAACTCTCATTTCCTCTTTTTTCTTAAATAGATTTAATACCTCTTCTTTGGAGTGACCTTTACTTCTTTCAGTTCAGTCAACAAAATGCTAAAATGTCTTGGCAGGAGGAATGAATTTCCTACTCAAAGTTAGTAGTAAATTCAGGCAAAATAGCTATACTGGTTGTATATTTAGACTTTACACCATATGGTGTTAAACTTTATTAATTCATGCACTACAGTTCAAATCAGGAGAGACTATACTCTAAGTTACATATACAGCACAATTGGGTGTAGTATGCATGATGTATTGATATAGAACAGGACAATAAGCTGAAAGTGTTGGATATACAGATACTCCTTGACTCAAAGTGGGGTTGTGTCCTGATAAACCCATTTAAGTTTAAAATTGATTTAATACACCTAATCTACTGAGCATCACAGCTTAGCCTAGCCTACCTTAAATGTGCTCAGAATACTTACATTAGAATATAGTCAGGCATAATCATATAGTTAGGCAACATAATGCATGTACTGTATAGTATCAGTAGTTTACCTTTATCATCATATGGCTGACTAAGAGCTGACGCTCACTGCCCAGAATCATAAGAGTGTGTCATTGTATATTACTAGACTTGTAAAAGATCAACAATCAAGACTGGAAGTACAGTTTCTACTGAATATATATTGCTTTTGCAACATCTTGATATCCCAAAATATTAAGTTGAATCATTGAAAGTTGGGGACCATCTGTATTCTAAATATCTGCAAAATTGTTAATCAAATAAATTTACCAGATCTATTTCCTACTATGAATTTAATAATTACTTATAATTAATAAAGTAAAAAAATATTGCCAAGGCAAATAGTATACTAGTATTTTGATATTTGTAAAGACATTTGTGTTTTCCCCTTTTAGGTTCTTTTCTTAGTAAATAAGGTGCAAATGTTACTGACAACATACAACATTTAGAAGAGAACATGTCTTATGAGAAAAATGTATTTCACATTTCCATCCTTGTTTTCATTATCCTATATTTAAGTACTTTAAGAGACAGAGAAGAGCTTCATTGTTTGGAATTGTGAATGTGAATGTCAGACAATTGTTTTCAAGTTTATTTAGCATTTTTATGTTTCCCATTTAAAAACCTTTTTTTTCTTTTGAACCTGAACTCCTGAGTTAGCATGACAGATTTTATTCATTCCAAAATGGTAGAGGGAACTGATATTATCAGCTGGAATATGGAAGAGTGATCCCGAATTACTATATTTTAACTTCGAGTTGAAATGAATAGTGCTAAAGCAGATCAACTACCAGGGAAAGAACAGGAAATAGGGTACCATGATCCTAAATTTGTACCCTCACCTGATTTACCAATACCTGTTAGCCTGTGCAACGAAGTTCTTGTGGTCCCAGACTGCGTTACCTTTGCATCTTTGGGAGAGGTTTGCTCAATCTTGGTCCTGTTGACACTTGGGACTGAATAATTCTTTGTTTAGAGGTTGTCTTGTCCATTATAGGATGTTTGACAACATAATTGGCCTCCACATATATAAATTACTCCAATTTAATACATATAAGGCATGTTGGAGGATGGCACCTCTTTCTTACAGGATATTTCCTCAAAGCTGATGCTTTAGCTTTTCCTACAGCAGATCTTACTAACAATCTATCAGGTCAGCAGTATCTTCATGACATATTATGTATCACAACCAGCAACTTCTGGGGATTACATGCCTGTGGGCCAAGCACTCTGCAAGCACCTGGATAGTGCTGCTGTGAGGCCAAGTAGTAAAACAAACAAAACAAAAACTTGCTGCTCAGAATAGGTCTCTGTTTTTATGACAACAATCCACATAGCCTTACATGATAGAAGGACCCAAAAAACAGTCAACTTGGAACCAAGTGGTAATTTGGTCTTCTTGAGGACTAATGCCATATGGGAGGTAAACATTGGTCTGTATTATTGGCATTTTGGGGATTCAGAGGTAATAGTAGCAGTAACTGACTAGCCTAGATAAGTAGAAATTTGTGCTTTAGGGCCCATGCAAAGCTTTAGTCCTTGTCATAGCCTTGTCTTTTATATACCCATCATGATAGCACTTATAATAGCTACTGATAGTTCTGCATCAATTAAAATCAACCGTTTGTGCATTTCTTCCATTTGGAAATTTAGTGCCTTTTCTCTAGTGCATCTTTTATCACAGGCATTCGCTCTTGAAGCACATTCTCATATATATGTCCATCCATATGCCTTTACCCCGGACATCCTTGCTGCCAATCTTCCAATATTTTTCCTCCCAAGTCCCTGGTCAGTTGATCCAGTCATTTGCTACTGCCTACTGTCAGTATATATTATGACCATGTGTTAACTCTCCTTCCATATGAAGTAACTACCCAAGTGCTTATATATCATGACTGTCTTTTAAACCTAAAGTTGAAGAAGCTGAAACAAGGTCACCATTCCTTATCAACTGACTCCCATAACATAAGCCAGCCTATATGTAAAACAAGCTTGGGGATTTTACTCCTTTTCCAGCTGATTATACATGATTTCCCCAAGTGGTTATAAGAATGGTATGATGGAAATCATTTAGCACAAATATAGTGGGGTGTCAGGAGCCTGGGCTACTTTCTCATACAGCGTATGCACTGTGACTCTATTCTTGGTCACTCCCAAATACACTCTTTCTGTCATAAAAATGATTTCTTCCGAGTCCACTGGACTTACGATTTTGTGAATCATAAGCTCATGTGAATAGATTTAGACTGCCCAGCCTTCTCTATCAGTGCTCAGTCAGCATCACTCCAGGAGTTAAATTTTAAGTGGCTCCAAATTCTTTATTTCAGATGCATATTATTGCTCCAGAACTCCATGACCCCAGGGAGGGGCTTGCCGTAAACTGCATACTGCATCTGTTTCCAATATCCAAAGTTCAGTTCCATAGGATTTACTGAGTCAATTGGCTCACAATGCAGCTGCTCATACTGCAAACTGGAATGGCTGCAGAGCTGTGTCCCACTCAGAGTTGGCAGCCTCCATCATATTGTATACCAGTACTTTAAATATACACAGTTCCTATTTGTCAATTATAGGTCAATAAGGTTAGAAACAATAAAATAGATGTAAAAACATAGTGGCAACCTTGCTTGTCTCCCAATATATAGGAGGCACAGTATTTGTAGATCTGACATGCATTTTCTCCAGAACTTGAGGAGGCCTAGTAGGTATGAAATTTCCTTTTTTTTTTTTTTTTTGGTAGGAGGGTACACAAGATGCAGCAATTTACCATTTATTTTGGAAGGGATGTCCTGGCATGTTCGCTAACCAGAAAAGGCTTAAAAACATTACTATAGTGAAAATATTTGAATTATTTTAAGATTTATCTTCTAGCTCTTAGAAGGTATATGTTCTATCAAGGCCCCCAAGTTCAGAGCTATTTCTTGTTTTTCCTGCCTGATTAACAAGTCTTCAGTGGATCAATGTGATATTCTGTGGGATGTCCAAATAATTTAGATTTCTGTTTTCTGTATTATGACAGAGTGTGGTAGATTTGGCATAGTTCTGGGGTAAACTGTTTCTGATTTCTTAACTGAATAGCAAATATGATGCTTAGTAAATTAGCAGGTGTATACTATGCACCTGAGGTCTATTAATGCTTTACCAAAGATTCCATAGTTGCCACAGAGCTGCCACTGGAGGTGATGTTTGGTTGAGTCCACTCTGGTCTACAGTCAATTGCTAGTATTCAGGATCCACCTCGTGTCTGTAGGAGCCAGGCAGATGAATTAAATGGAAATCACTATTTTTGCTTCTTTTAGATCTTTCAGTGTGGTACTTACCTCTGTTATTTCCTCTGGTACTGATACAATTTTTGTTTGTTTGTTTTCTTATCTTAGATGAAGGAGCAGTGGTAGTTTTAGAAACTTTTACATTGCCTTCCGCATTAGTGATTACTTTTATCCCCATAGGTAAGACACAGATTCAACTGTCATTCCAAAGGTCAAACATGTGAATGCCAAATGTATATTCTGATTATCAGGGACATTTCTACTGGGTGAGCCTCTAAACTCAGTGGGTCACTTTAAGTTGGACACAGTGATTACCTAAACCCACATGATCCCACTAATAAGGAAAGCTATAAGGCCCCTCGTTTCCTCAGGTATTAGTGTCAACTTAAACTCTGTGCCCAAATATTCTCAAAATTTCTGTGTAGTCTCCTTTTTCCAGTGCATAGGAAATGGTCAATAGGTAATAACTCACATAAATGGCAAAAGTTCTCTGGAAAAAGCCTATAGGAAGCATTAGTGGATTTATGTTAAGGTAACAGTATCTTTCAATATGGGAATTCAGTCACCTCTTCATATAATAGTTACCATGACTGAAACACCTTCATATAATAGCTACTTCCCTGAGTGTTTTAATACCACCCTCTACCAAAGACCTGACCACAAGCAAAATTCAGACTTATAAATACCTGGATATATTATGCTATGACTTAATTCTGGTTATAGGTCTGGAGACCAAAAGGAGAGGTGGCGCTCCTGAGTTTCTGAAAAGACACCTGTTGTCTTGGGTAAATACCTTTGTATTATTTTCTGATATTGTAGGAGTCCTAGATTTTCATGGGATAAGAAGGGCCATTTCTAAATGTTCACAATGTTAAGGAAAAAATCTGAGGATTCAAAATCTTTCAGGAGATTTTTTTCCAGATGTCCCCAGCCTGAGTCAGAGTCCCAGTATTTCCCAACTACTTCTAGGTTTCAGATCTGTTATGGTTGATCATTAAATGATCTCTAATTTTAACACACTGTTTTTTTTTCAAATACTAGGCTTAATCTTAGTTTTATTTGTTTACTCAGAACAGGATAAGAAGGTTTCTTTGTGAACCACGATAGAGACCCTCTGACTCTCAGTTTTAAATTGTTTGTTAATAGACTTCAGCTTTTCATTACAAGTCTACATCAAGGCAAGAACCCTTCAATGTTGTTATCCTTATATTCATACTCCTCCCTCCAAAGATACATTTCAAAAGCTCATATTATGACATTGTACTCACCTCTTACTCCCACGCCATTCATTTTCATTTGGGCATTCATTTTAAGAACTGAACTGCCACTGAAGCATCCATCTTATTGAAAAACCGCTGTTTGAAAATTTAACCTTGCTATTGGCTTCTGTAAATGTTTGCTTGCTTAAATAATAAGGAAAACAAAACTATTTTCACTTCAGAGAGGCTATTAAACCTTTCCTGGACAAAATTATCAGTGCTGGCACCAGGCCAGTTCTTTGGTTAAGAACTTGCAAAGGGGAAGTTCAATTGATGGTTCTGTGTGCCCAGTACAGGCCTCTAGTAACAGAGGGCAGAGTAGAAATGCAGTCTGTCCCATGATTGGGCCCATATGTTCCAAAACCCAGCTCACCCTTAAATCAGCCAATGGGGATACAAGGGGAACTAACCTAAGGCCAAAATATGCTGACCACATCCTATCTTTGTGTAACCAGACCCTAGCCGCACCCTGCCTTTGCATCACTAGCCCCCAGTCCTCACCCAACCAATTAGAATCAGCCAACTCAGTGGTCCAAGGAAGCCCCACCTCCCCCTATAAAATCATTGTGCTTTTGAAACTCGCTCTCTTTTTCCATACTGCTGCTGCGTCAGTGGAGGTGGAGAGTCAAGCTCAAGCTTAAATAAAGGCTCTTTGCTTTTTGCATTGGACTTAGCTCCCTGGTGGTTTTTGGGGATCTGGAAATCTGGACATAACACCACCATCTTTCAAGGAGTCTTACTTATCCTTAAGTATAGGATCCTATTATCAGATGGAGGGTCACTGAGCAGGTTCTGGCAAAACTCCATGGGAGCACTATCTTCCTCAGAGTACTCTTGGCACCAACTGCCACAGGTTGACTTTTCTGGAAAGCAGATTTTAAAATGAAGTTAAGAATACAAAAGATTTTGGAGACAAAGCAGCTATGAAAGAAAACGGTAGGAAGCAAGATTGGGCAGGGTGAGCTGTTAATCCATGCCATGAATTTTGACAAATCTTTGTCAGCTAAATGGTACACTCCAGAGCAAGCATTGTCCATGAGAGATGCCCTGCCTTAATGGGAAATGGCTAATCCCTTATATGTACATTATCAGTCATCTGGCTAAATCTTTAAACTTTTTAAATTCATCATCAATTGGATCTTATGAACAAGATAGAAACAAAAAGAAACTGTAATAAAATTGGAAAACTTATTTATTTTATAGCAAGTGAGGAGAGAGAAAGAGAAAAGAGGAAGGCCAGGGGTATTGCAGTGCAGAGTGTGCAAGAGCCCTAAGCTTATGGGGAAAAAGCCAAGAGTATCTCATATTCCAATTTTGATCTTTTAACTGTTACATCAACTCCGTTTAGCCTTTTGGAAAATTAATGAGGTTTGGTACAAAAGGTTAGTACTTTATTTTGGTTGGAATCAAGTAAAAATATTTTTGGTTGCGCATCTGGGATGGGTGATGCAGCATAGAGCAAGAGAACCACAAGTGGATGATGAGATGATCCATGTCAAAATTTTAACCCCTTCTTGAAATACACCCATCTTAACAGAGCCAAAATTCAGATCTTAAATCTTTGGACCATGCACCCAGTTAGACTCATATTGTGATCAAGTTCTCTTTTAAAATATTTACTTTTTCAGTTTCCAGAAGTAAAATATTGGTATTATCTTTCACAGGTTTATTATACTTCATAATTCTGTTTATCAAACCAATTGATAGATATGGATTACTTGTTTTATTACAGTTAAATTTAATTTTAAATACATGTATATATCTTATGCATGTATATATTTACTATTTTTATTTTTACAAAATTTTAAAATGATTTTTCTTTCATTCTATTCCTACTTGCCATGACTGATAACTAGATAGATCCATTGTATATCAACCCCAAATTTCTGGCGCTTGCTTCCTATATTTCCTCTCTGAATTTTATCATTGCATTTCATGTTTCTAAAACAAAACTATTGCCTTGTTATTTTGATACTCAAAGATATTCAAAGGTTTTTCATAGATTTTTATTTTTAAAAAACTTTCTAGTGATTGATAGATATCAACAACTATAGTAGGTATTGGGGTACAATGATGAATAAAGAAAGGCACAGTCCCTACTCTTAAGAATGTCATACAATTGCAGACATGGCAGAGCGCAGAGTTCAAGTTAAAGATTTGCATAGAGTGGCATGGAAAGGGAAATGTGTAATGATCACATCAATTTTAGTCTTTTCTACCTCACTTTCAAGGCTGAGGTCATTTGGTATGCTTTACTTATTCACATGTGTCCAGTCACTACCCCACACAAATTCTCTGTTCCTGTTAGAAAATGTTTTAATTCAACTCCATACACAAAGTCTTGCCTAAATCTTGCCTACCTCTGATTCTTTCTGCTTATTATGGTTTTCAACAATTCCTATCACATTATTCACTTTATATTTTTAGTCTTTAAAAATTAAGTACCACAACCAAGGCTTTGTTTCAATCATGCAGTTATACCAGACAATCAAAAGACCCACAGTTTGGCTCCCTGTTGTACCTGATTGCATTCATCTCTTAGAATTTATCTCTATTCATTATTGAATTCATCATGAGAATAACATCTTTAAAGTAAAAAAAAAAAGGGTGCTGTTACTATGCTGGCACTTTTTAGAGCAAATTAAATTCCTGAATTAAGTTATTTGTGGTAGTGGCACATATTGTAATTCTTAAAAAATTGTGGAAAATCAACCCATTGACTTAAAGCAGAGAAAATGCAATAAATCTGTTTGCTATAGTTCTGGCCCTGATGTGTTCAGGTGACCTAGAATTGAAAAAAATCCATCCTCGGAGTCATTTAATTTTTTTAAGTTTAATTAAATTAATCTATTCCTAGGAGTTCTCCCTTCTTCTACTAGAAATAGCCCCTAAGGTAATATAGAAATTTTCCAATTGCAAGCATAGTTTAATGAATAAAACAATTATAATAGGTAATATTTACTAAGTATTTCAGATATATCAGAAAATGTAAGTATCCTACATGCATTTTTCTCAGTTATCTCAAAACTCTAGGAGAGAAGTATTCTGATTATCTTTATTTATAATATTCATAAATAAAGGATAAGAAAGTGAAAGGGCCTCAGGTCACAGAATTAGTGAATGGCAGAAATAGGATTTGAATCCAGGCAAATAAAGTTGAGTTTATACTTAACCACTTTCTGCATAAAATGTTCTTATACAGAAATCTGAATTATGTGTTTTTTAATCTCCAATAATCAACTTAGATAAATTATTATAAAAATACAACATTGTTTTATGCCATATTTTAACAGCAGGTGACCTATTTAAAATGTAGAGGCAAGGTACTTAAGAGTATGAAGTAATAGATTGTGTAATTTCTGATAACATACAATAATATGAATTGGTCATGTAAATATAATTCTACAAATACATAGCATAATGCAATTTTCTCTAATTCAATTTCTTCAAACAACTCCCTTTTTGAAGTCACAGTACCTTCACCAATCCTCTGAGTTTCTCCTTTTATTATAAAGACATACGCCTTCCCAGATATCTAAAAATGTGTTAGTTAATTTTAAAAATCACCATGCATGTTTTGTGTGTGCATAATTACCAGAACACTTAATAAAAAGGATGCTTAACAATGAACTTGCTACTGTACAAAGAAGATTCTCAGCCTCATAGCATTATATATGCAGTTTCCCCATGACACAAT
Source organism: Lasiurus cinereus (assembly GCA_011751065.1). Lineage (NCBI taxonomy): Eukaryota > Metazoa > Chordata > Mammalia > Chiroptera > Vespertilionidae > Lasiurus > Lasiurus cinereus. The sequence continues at coordinate 39,108,811 of JAAGEH010000226.1, forward strand.
TATGTGTTAATTATTCCAGAATGCCTTTCCGACATGCTCTTATAAAAAGCAGACATTAACTTGAACTGTTGGAAGACATTCCATTTAAAGAATTATCAAAATAAATGTAACATACATTATCTTTAACTTTTATATCAATCTAATAGATTTGAGACCTTTAAACATTTTTTTTATGTTTTGAAATATTTTACTATCTTCAGCCTTTTATTGATTTCATTTTTTAAAGCCTTCTTTTTGTTTTATGCCTGTGCATGTTCCTGTTTATGTGTGATGTTATGTGAATTAGCTCACCTTTTTTTTCTTCTGGCATTGTTTCTAGCTTCCTTTCATTTCAGCAGATGCCTGTGCCTCAGGGGACAGAGGGAAATGTAAGGATATGAATTGTTTCAGAAAGTTATTGGTGCATATGCTCACACCAGCAATGTAGAATTGGCCAACAGAAAGGACATTCTCCAGGCTGGTGCTACTGTTATCTAAATTCTGTAAATCGGCCCAGTACTGACAAAAATCTGATTTAAAAAAAAAAGTCCTTAATTTTAAAATGTTGATCAGTAATTAAAAGTTAAAAATATCTTTACCAGACAAAAATCTGTTCACAGCCTGTCATTAGTAACTGCAAAATATAATAATCTGACCTACACTCTGAAGCTCTCTAACAGTGACCTTGCTGACTTACTTCTGTTATCTGAGCCTCTGATTTTTTCTCAAATAGAGATAATAATATGTCACATGGTGGTTTTGAGTAATAAAAGATGTAATTCTGATGAAAATACCTTGCACATTACCTGATGCATAAAAATATTTAATTAAATTGTAATTGACTTCTTTTCTCTTTTCCCCCTTGTCACATTTTATTTGGTTAAATGTGTGTTACTTATTTCATAAATCCTCTTTAACTCCCTCTTCCTCCTCAAACTTGCCCAACCTTTATTAACTTTTTATTATAAGTTTATGATGGATGATTGTCATTAAACACATCCCTACTTTATTTATTTATTTTTAATCCTCATCCATGGATGTGTTTTTCTAGAGGTGAGAGAGAAGCAGCAGTTGGTTGCCTCCTGTATGTTCCCTGACCAGAGATGGAACCCGTAGCTTAGGTATGTGCTCTCACTGGGAATCAAATCTGCATCACTTTTTTGTAAAGGATAATGCTCCAATCAACTGAGCCACCCAGCAAAGGCATACATTCCTAAAGTAATGTGGTTTCTCCCTTTGCTTTGCTGATATTTTCATTCTAACATTGGAAATAAATGGAGAAAACATTAGGTGGGTTTCTGACCTGATCAGTAAGTACATGTGATCCATAGGAGTTTTCTGAAAAACATGTCTTCTTAACTTTCATTTAAGAAAAGAGTGATATAAATTTAATGTATTAAATTAATACAAGCTATTCATTAAACGTGTTGAAGTGACCCCTTTAAAATCTGCCCGGTCAACTCCTGCAGGGAATGAATGAGAAGGCAGACATTCAACAGTCATAGAAATAGCTCCTGAGTTCCCTGTTTGATCTACTTGCACTTTTGTGCTATCTTTTATTATTTCCAACATTAACCCTCACTTAGTATTTCAGTCAAATCCCTTCAGATTCATCATTGTACATGCAGTTACCTTAATTTTTCATTTCTTAGATTATAATCATTATCTTTTCCATCTGACTCAATACTTTCATAGAATGTAAACATAAATATCCATATTCTGCATGGCTGGGGTTCTTCACTATATTGTACTGTCTGATGCTCTCATCATAGGTACAAAGTATTGTGGGCAAAGGGAAATAAAAGATAATGTGTATCCTACAGAAAACAAAAAAAATTGACAAATTTACTCTCTATGTACTTACTTTATGACTGAGTATAAAATATGCTTGACATAACTTTATGAAAAATATATTTTATAATTTTAATGAAGAAATTAACAAATACCTGGTTCTAATAAAATCTGAACTGACATATTTTAGAAAGCTCATCATTACAAGCCTTAATAATATACAGGTTTCATGATCTATCTATACAAAAGTTAATGGAATTTCATAGCCCCATGTATCTGGAAATATATGTTCTTCTAAATGTAGAGTTATGATTCTTGCTATAGTTCTATCCTAAGAATGGCATAGGGGAAAATATATTCTTTGTGTTTTTTTTTATTTTTACTTGTATATTGTTATTTTATTTCTATCCATATACTTGTCTATTTCTTTTTCTTAAATAGTAGTTGAGAGAATGATTTTATGCCTCATTTTTATAAACATATGTAAACATAGAAAACACTTTCAAATGAACTTTGGCATCTCACATTTGAGTTGAGACTACTTCATAAACACTTTGTATTATAGGACTGTGTTTCCCCTTCAAGCAATGGCCCCTTTTTTGCTGGTCAATTTCAACATATTAAACCAATCAATTTTAGAGATTGTTCTTATTTTACAGTTTCATTTCACTGATGTAACCTATAGACATTGATATTAGAATATGAACTATATAGTAAGAAGAAAATAATTGTAAACTATTTTCACATATAAACACATATTGAAAATATAAAGCAGAAGCATAAAATTTGGTAATAAATAAAAATTAGAGTATAATTTAGTATAAGGAAATCTATTAATACAATGCATCATATCACTAGGTCAAAGGAGAAAAAAAATTATGTTAAAAAAATAGATGCCATAAAAAGCCTATAAAAACAATAATCAACATATGTTCCTAATCTTTAAAATGTTAGATAACTGGGAATACAAGTGTAAAAGAAAACATTGCAAAGTAAAAGTTGCTAATATACTTCATTAGCAAACACTAGAAACGAAGTCAATCAATAAATAAAGCTAAAATATCAGAAACAACAAAAAGAGCAATTGTATGGTGAAATAATGTGTGCATAATTAACATAATATTTTATCAGGGTTGATGAAAATTTTGTATTAAATAGTAGGTCACTAGGATGTTCTTATTAAACTTAGAAATCAAAGTTGTCCATTATGACCATTTTTTTTTTAACATACTTCTGAAAGTTCTAATGAAATTATTTGGGAAAACAAATGCAAAAAAACCCATAAGTTTAAAATCAAATAAAGAAAAGTGAATATTAATTGTTAATTTGGAGATGATAAAGATTAACTTAAATCATATTAAATCCAATTTATACACTAGCAGAGGTAAAAATTAAAAATGATAGAGAAATCAAATTTCTCCATATACTAATGATAAATAGTTAAAATAAAATAAAATAAATAGCTATTTATAATAGCAAAAATATTTAAAATCTAGGCAATAAACTAAAATAAATTTCTCACACCTCAAGCTATATACATTTTCAATGGAATTTAAAGGAAAGATGTAAATAAGGAAACATACTTTGTTTTTAGATAGACATAGAGAGATATATAATATCATATAAGATTATTCTAACCTAATTCATTCTGAGGAGACATGATATAAACTTCGCTAAATAATTCTACACATCATTTGGATATACACATTTACAATAAAAATCGAAAATTGTGGGAGGAGCTTTCTCTCACAATAATTACAAAATTATATACATACCATTAATACAAATCATAATAACAGCAATAGAGCATATGGATAGGTCAATGCAGAGAAAGATGAAAGGACAAAAGCAAAGATAAATGTAATTATGTAGCTAATTAGTCTTAAATTGGCCTTTTAAATCAATAGGGTGACCAAATGGATTGATAAAAAAAATGGCAGTAGAATTATTGGCTAACAACACACACACACACACACACACACACACACACACAAATACATTTCCACACCATATTTTATACCAAAATGAATTCCTGATGGATTAAAAATTTATTATTATTTTCATTATATTAATCTTTAATCCTCAGGAATTTATTTCCCTAACACCTAGACTTGGTGGGGACATTTCACTACACTGTTAATTTAGTGTGAATTCTTAACAAATTTCTGGAAAGCAATTTGGCAGTATGTGTCAAGTGTCTCACAATAATCTTATATAAATAAAAGGTTAATATGCAAATTGTCCCCTTTACTGGGAGTATGACCAAGAGGTGGGGCCAGCCTACCAACCACCCACAGCCCCTCCCCCCGGCCAGCTGTAGCCCCTTCCCTGGGCTGCCCTCAAAGAACACCCCCATCCCAATGAGGGGGGGCGCAGATGCTGGCCTCCCATATCCCCTTGTCTCCTCTCACCACTGCACCCTGATCTGGGCAGGCCAGCCACACCCCACCCATGCACAAAAATGCAAATTGACCATCATACAAGATGGCTGCCCCCATGTGGTCAAAGATAGCCACCCCTATGTGGACACAAGATGGCCACCATAAGATGGCCAGCAGGGGAGGGCAGTTGGGGGTGACCAGGCTGGCAGGGGAGGGCAGTTAGAGGTAACCAGGCTTGCAGGGGAGGGCAATTAGGCATCAATCAGGCTGGCAGGGGAGTGAGTTAGGGAGTGATCAGGCTGGCAGGCAGAAGTGGTTAGGGGCAATCAGCCAAGCAGGCAGGCAGGCAGTTGGGAGCCAGCAGTCCCAGTGGGATCAGGCCTAAACATGCAGTCAGATATCTTTGGATGGGTCTCAGATTGGAGAGGCTGCAGGCTGGGCTGAGGGATATATCCCCTGCCCCACCATGATTTTCATGTACTGGGCCTCTAATTTATAATAGATGTCTTAGCAATTTAATGTTTAGAAATATATTGTCAATATTGAATAACAAAGGGAAATGTCATTGTTTTATGAAAATAATAGCAAAATTTGCAAACCCTGAAAATATTTATCAAGATTGCATTGGTTAAATAAGTAGGGAATATTCAAATAATTAATTGTGCTCATTTAAAAAATGTATATTTTACTTATACAGAAAGATATATTCAAAATTCCTTCTGTGTCTCTTTATAATATACACACCTATATATACATACATATACATATACATTCAGGCATATACATATAGATACACAGAAATTGAAAGTACTATGTGTGTGTGTGTGTGTGTGTGTGTGTGTGTGTGTGTGTGTATACAAGCGATTTTTGCTTTGAAATATGAGCAACAGTTGAGATATAAGCAGGCTGCACACGACCCACCAATTTACCATGACTCGAGCATCTCATAGTTTCCCACACCTCAAGGTTACGGAATGAATTAAACTCATATCTTGAGGTACCACTGTATTTGTTCCTCCACCATGGATTAATCATAAAATATGCTATTTTTATATTCACACAAAAGATGTGTGAAATAATAATTATAATTATTTTTGTAAAAAATACTTTTGTTAGTTATATATAGTTTATTAATTGATAACATATAAAGATATCTGTGAAACTAATCATGTGCCTACAATTCTGCTATATGATTAATAAATACTGGCTATAAAACCATCATTTAAAAAGCATTCTCTAAGTGCTGAATACATACAGATTAACAAACATAAGTATGTTTCTGGCTAGTGCACTACCAAGCCTAGAAAATGGTTTAACTAACTAAATTTTCACCCTCACTCACACCACTAAGCATGAACTTTTGAGCAGAGCATACATTTGAATTTTAGTCATGCTACTTTGGGGATTTCATGACATTAGAAAGAATGACTTAATGCTGTATATATATTTTTGTGTGGTTCTACATTTTATGTCTTATGAAATGCATTGCATTATCTGCTGATATATAAGTTTGGAGTTTATATTAATGAGAAATCCAAGTCTTAATCATTTCATTGTTTTATCTGCCAAGTCCCAGCCAAAGCTTATAGCAGAAAATTTTCAGAATTAACCTAAAAGCTGTTGTTTCTGTGAATGTTGGTGTATTATAGTTAACCTATCATCAGTTTTATGGTCCTAACCTTTTAGGGATATGCCAAACAACCAAAAAAATAATAATAATTTGCCTGTGGGATGTTCATAATGTAGACAAGATAAGCATCTTCACAAGGAGTCAAGGGAAGCTGATTTGCATAATAAAAGTCTAAAGAAAATGTGTCCAGACCAGTCAGAATACTCAGAAGAGAGATTAGTAGCATTTTCCAAAGTAGACATGAAGATGCAAGGTTGTAAACCCCTAAAATCTTCATTCTAGATTTCACAGTTGGGCATATTAATACCTGAATGAATGAGGGTCATCTTTGATGTTCAGAAAGCTCAACTGTTCCCTCTAAGTTTAACTATACAGAAGTGGTTCCAGTGGGCTTATATGGGTATTGTCTGGGAACCAATCAATCAAGACCCAAGCACTTCATTAATCTCAGAGTCATACACTATGAAATATAATGAAAATAAGATTCAGCACAGTCACCTAGAGCATAGGCTTCAATCAACACCCCCATCCTCCACACATGAAAACAGCCTGCTCACAATCTTCTAGACCAGAGCTATATCTGGCATTAATGCCAGGGCCAGTTTCCCAGGCATTCCTCAGTGTCTCAATATGTTCTTCAGCCTCTCTATGTAAATTCTATCCTACTCAGAATCAAATTCAAAATCAGGGAAACTGGAACTTGATGCATATGTTCGTCTTGGGACCCCCAATTCATATAGAGTGAATTGAATATATCCTCTCATTACAGAGTATCAGCTAAGGATGATTAAAACACACACACACACACACACACACACACACACACACACACACACCAAAAACATAAAAGAATAACAACATAGGAAGTGTTAGGACATGGCAGGATAGGCAGAGATGATAATCAAAAAGGACATTAATCCAAAGATGTTCCCAAGAGTGTGAGCTGAAGCGCAGGTTTCAGGCTGGTGATAAATGAATAAGTGAATTGGAAAGCCATGGCAGGAAACTGTGGTTGATTCTTATTAAAATGAATAGAAGAACAACATTGGTTAGGCAAGGCTCTGTCTGCAACAAGCCTTCAGTAAAAATTATTATAAAGCTCATGCATAGCCTTCCTCTTGCAACGATGATAAATAGATAGATAGATTATATAAATATTCATCAAATAGATAAATTATATAAATATTCATGGGAATGATACACAAAAACTTTACTTGCATGTGTAAATCATGAATTGCTTTTATTTTCTGAACTATATTAAAAAGCATTAACCTGATACTCTTTCAGTCAGGGAGTTCTGCCAAATGTTTGCATTGTTAATGTCCTGGCCAGCCAGGTGGTTAAAGATTCAAGTTCTATGGAGTCAGAGAAATCCCAGAAGATTTGAAATTAACCACGAGATATATTTTAATATATAACTGCTTCTAAATAAGCTTTCAAAGTTTGTATGAATTGATTGTTTTTCTGATAACTTCTTAGGATAATTCTTAGTGTTTCAATAGAAATCCCTGACTTTCGATTTAGATGGACCTGGTTTTAAATTCTAGTGTTGATCATTTCTGGGTGTTGGATTTTAGTTTTTTATCCTAACTTATTCCATCCTAAGTTTACCTCACCTATAAAATGGAAATGCTGAAGTCTAGTCACATGATTTTTATAAATATCAGTGGGATGATTCATGTGTAATGCATATAATGTGTGCTTGTTACATAACAGATGCTCTATAACTGAATTTTTATGATTTAATACATAAACTTTTAGAAAAGGTAGATGGCATTTAGGAATAGACAATGGGATCAGAATTATAGTATCACAGAAATTATGAGCCAAATTAATGGGAAATATGTAGTCAACCCTTGAACAATATGGGAGTTAGGGATACCAGCCCCCTACATAGTAATTAATGTATAACATTTGACTCCCCAAAAAACTTAACTAGTAAAAGCCTATTGGTGACTGGGAGCATTGCCAATAACATAAACAGTCAACACATATTTTGTGTATTATTTGTATTATTCTGCATTATAATAAAGTAAGCTTGAAAAAAGAACATCTTATTAAGAAAATCATAAGAAAAGATATATTTACAGTATTTATTGAACAATATCCAAAAATGTAACAACTGTAAATGAACCCGTGCAACTCAAACTATATGGTTCAAAGTTCAACTGTAATTCATATAGAAAGATACTGAGGAAACATTCAAAATACAAAAAAACTTTTGCTAGTTTATTCTGTAATACTGCTATAGTTTTAACATAAATTATATCATAGGCCTATGTCTCTCTAAATATTATTTGTGGATTACCAAGTAAAACACTTCTTTAAAATTGCATTGAAATATAACCTTGTTATGAATATTCTCTTTTTTTATTTCTTTATTATTTAAATAGATTATATAAATAGATCTAATTACAAAAATGTGTTAATAAAAGTATCCTATATAATAAAACCCTGATACATGAATCAAACAGTGGAACAACCAGTTGCTATCAGTTGCTATGTCACACACTGACCACCAAGGGGCACATGCTCAATGCAAGGGCCACCCTGGTGGTCAGTGCATTCCCTCAGGGGAGCGCCTCTCAGCCAGAAGCTGTGCTCATGGCTGGCGAGCGCAGTGGTGGTGGTGGTAGCCTCTCCTGCCTCTGAGGCAGGTGGGTGGTAAGGAGCAAGGAGTCCCAGACTGTGAGAGGGCACAGGCCAGGCTGAGGGTCACTTCCCCACAGTACACAAATCTGTGCACCAGGTCTCTAGTATTTTTATAATTCACCTTTTATTCTACTACTTAGAGATAACTATTATGACCATATTGTGAATATATATATATATATATGCATTTATGTATATACATATATATATAGTAATGATTTATTTTAAAAATAGGGTTATATATTCATGCTATAAATACTACTTGGTATCATTTATATTCAACTGCACTTCCATTTTCTTAATATCCTACATAATAAAAGCCTAATATGGTAAGTGTCCATCCATTCAACCAATCAAAGCATAATATGCTAACAATGTGCTAAAGCTACTCAACCACTCGTTATGATAAACACTGACCACCATGGGGCAGATGCTCTGACCAATAGGTTAGCTTGCTGCTGGGTCCGGCTGATCTGTTCTGAGTGAGATGGGCTGGACATGCCCTGGGGCCCTCCTGAAGTCCCTCCCTGGCTGGCCAACCTCCCACATCCCTCTCTGGCCCCTATCGTGCACCAGTGGTGTCCCTCAGCCTAGCCTGCACCCTCTTACAATCCAGGCTGAGGGACAGCTCCCTCCCCCTCTCCCCCTGAGTGCATGAAATTCTTGCACCAGGCCTCTAGTCTTTAATAATTTTCCAAATAATACATGCTACAATATTCTGTGCAATATGGAGACTGAACAAAAGTGTAGCTATGTCAAATGAAATAATAAAGAAGGCACTCTAGAGACTAAGCCTTCTAGAAGCTGGGTTATAACTTTACTTTATAAAATAGAAGATCTTGTTCTATTTAAGTTTTTAACCTTATCTTGAACTCATATATTTATTCCATTTTGAGACTATAACATACTGGTTTGCAAACTACCTAGTGATCTCTGTTTGAAAGTGCTGAATATTATTATAACCATTTATCTTCACATGGTAGAAACCTCTGACTGGAAAAAGCATTGTATTATTTTTCTGATGCACTAGGGGAAGTTGTTACATTTTTGGCTCTAGCTATTGCTATTAATTCCCCAACTTTTATGACCATGAACCACTGGCCTCAAATTCCTTTCTTTCCATTTTCATCAATACCGCTATATATAATCTTGCTTTTGCAATGAGGATACACAGACCAAGAGTGCATTACAACTGCCAGGCTTATGCAAAATTAAATATTGCCTGTTGACTTGATCGGACATTTACACCAGCTCAGAATTTATAATCATTTTTCATAGGAACATCATCCACTGATTTAGGTACTTGAAGATAACCAGTAAGCAACAATAGGGACATCATATATTTTTCTTTTTTAATAAATAATAAAAAATAGGATGTCCCATTCTTTCACTTTCAAAGTCACCGAAGTATAATTAACCTTGCCTTTATTTACCTGGGATCTATGGCAAATAGTGTCTTATAACACAGTAATACATGTAAAATGTCTTCTGAAACTGTAGTAGGCAGTTACATAGGCATGAATAGGCTAGGTATGAAAGGTCATTCAAGGCAGAAAGCCCTAGAAGCCTAGCAACAGAAAAGTGGAGGGTGGGATCTAGCCCCCTGGGTAACTTTTCCTTTCTGGTATATTTGTGGTCCTGCAGGTTAGACTTCATCTTGCTGGTCATGTGGTTCATTCCCTCCTCTGACCTTTCCTCACCTGGCATGTCATGTGGTAGACTTTCTTAGAGGAGGAGCAAGGGGGCCAGAAAATAGGCACATATGGCTCCCATACAAGCCCTTGCACAACCACTCCCTTTAGCACTATGCCCTTAAGACAATGAGATTGTGATCTGCATCAAATCCTCTGAGGAACAAAGCTGTGGGTCTGTTGACCACAGAGACAGGGTTTTGGTCAAACTAAAAATAACATATACATAACTCAGTTGTGTTTCAGCTCCAGAACCAGAAAAGATGCAAGGCCAACTCATCAGTGCTATGCCTGATATTAGGACCAGCTGCTATGACTAATGACTCCATCCTGGCACTGACCAATCAGTAGAAACCACGGCCCTGAAAAAAAAAAAGGACACATGTACCAAGCTGATGAATATTCCATTGAGATCTTCTCCTGAGACCTTCCCTAAGATCCCTACCTTTAAGCATGCCCTTGCCTTCCTTCTCCCCTCTCCCCCTTTTTTCCCAGGGCATTTTCCCCCACCTCCTCCCCCTCCCCTTCCTCCTTCTCCTTCCACTTTCCCTGCCCCTCCCTTTTCCCCTGCCTCTGCCTCTGCTTCTGCCTCACTTTTGCTTGTATTTGTGTTTTAGCTCTGAATTCTTTCTTAGTCAGAACACAAGTACTCAGGTTGTTAAACCAAGGTCACTCACCAGTAATATTCTGGTGCTGTTTCACTGGTAACAAAAGGGTGTGTGTGTGTGTGTGTGTGTGTGTGTGTGTGTGTTTAATATTTCAATCATAAACACAGTCTGAGAATTTGACTCTAGCAATAATTGGCAATTTTAAAATGTAAGTATAAGCTACCTTACTCTCTGAACTAAAGAATTTGTATCAATTTCTACTTTTCCCAGTTCTTTCTCCAACAAAGTAGATTTTCTAGACCATTGCTATTCTGATTTTCCTGTTTGTTCTAATATAGGTTTTACTGTTTCCTATGGCTTTTTCTTAATCAAGTACTTATGAGTTGTTAAAATATCAGACTTGTTGCCTAACTCTTAGAGTCTTAAAACAAAATCAAAGAACTAAGTGCTGCTTGTGCTGGGAAGATAGCAGAGAATGCCACTATAAGGAGGTAGCATTTTGCAGTGGTTCTGAAGAAAGCATATAATTTCATTTGCATCCTAACAACTAATCTCATCCCTAGATTGCCTGAATGGCATCCCATTGATCGGGGTGTTATAATTGGAAACACACTCCATGGTTATGTAACACAAGAAATTCAAATTCTCCTCCTGCCACTACTGAGTGGATTGAACAGAGTGGCAGAGACAAGACCTTAATTCAAAGCCTGACTTTCATTTATTTGTTATATGTCCTGGAAAAGCTAGTTTTCTCTTTTTTAGCACTAGTCTCCTTCTTTCCAAAATGGAAAATAATAATACTTTTCTTGCAAAGCTGTTAGGAATATTACAACTACTGCATATATTGTCAATATTAGCTCCTAGTACCTAATGGTTACTCAAGGAAGGGTAGCTATAATTATGATTGTTGTCATCAATGATGGCTCTCCAACTTTCTGGGAAATAGGCTAGAGAATGTTTAGGTTTCCTTCACATACACCTTTTTATGGACCCCATCTACATTTTAAGATGAAGGAATCCTATAAAATAAAGAGGTAATATGCAAATTGACCATCATGACCTCACACAAGATGGCTACCACAAAATGGCCAGCAGGGAAGGGCAGTTAGGGGTGACCAGGCCTGCAGGGAAGGGCAGTTGTAGGTGATCAGGTCAGCAAGAAAGGGCAGTTAGGAGTGACCAGGCCTACTGGGGAGGGCAGTTCTGGGCAATCAGGTTAGCAGGGGAGGGCAGTTGGGGGCAACTGGGATGGTAGGGGAGCGGACTGGCAGGGGAGTGATCAGGCAGGCAGGCAAGTGGTTGGGAGCCAGCAGTCCCACAGGGATCAGACCTAAACTGGCAGTTAGACATCCCCCCAAGAGGTCCCAGATTGGAGAGGGTGCAAGCTGGGCTGAGGGACACCCCCATGTACACACAATGCATGGTTTTCATGCACTGGGCCTCTAGTTTACTATACCAGCTGAAGAAAATGTAGTACAAAGAAAGAAAACAGTATAGTATAATATTTCTTATAGTAAGTACTTTGAATAAACAAACCTAAAAAGATCTTTGTTTGCCCACCCCTTTCATTTTTATCTTTCTATCTCTGACGATTGCTTTCCTGTATACATATATACACATATATTTAATTGCTAGCTGCCCATTTCACTACATTTATGCATGGGAGTGTGTGTCCCTCAACCCAGACTGCACACTTTTCAATCTGGGATCCCTCTCACAATCCAGGACTGCTGGCTCCCAACTGCTCGCCTGCCTGCCTTCCCGATTCCCCCTAACCACTTCTGCCTGTCAGCTTGATCACCCCCTTACCACTCCCCTGCTAAACTGATTGATGCCTAACTGCTCCCTTGCCAGCCTGTTTGCCCCTAACTTCCCTGCTCTGCATGCCTTGTCCCCCTCAACTGCTCTCCCCTGCAGGCCTAGGTCCCCCCCAACTGCCCTTCCCTGTAATCCCGGTCACCCCCAACTTTCCTCCTCTGCCAGCCTGGTCACCCCTACCTGCCCTGGCATGGTTTTGAACTCTATATTCAGTTGTTGGTTCTCCTCCATTTCTTTCCTTTGTGGTCTGTTCCTTTGTTTCTGCATTTTCACTATGCTGGGAGAATTTCTGTGCTGGAATCAGTCTTATGATGTAAGACTTGCAAAACTGCAAAAGCATCTCTGTTCAAATTGGGTGGGGTGGAGTCTCAGGCTGAGCAGAGACAGCCTTGGCTTCCAGTCAGTTCCTCCCTATATGGCCCCTGGGTCTCAAATGTCTCTCAGTAATTGCTGTGGCCCTTTTTGTGTGCACGCGCAGGTGCCTCCAGACCTCTGCTTTTCCAGTTCCCTTGTGCTCTGGGGCCCATATGAATCTGGGACCCCAGGGTCTTGCCCCAAACTGGGGTTCAATGCAGTTAGAAGTGGCACAGTTGGGAGGCTCTGTCTCCTGCACACCAGAGAGAGCCAGTGGCACAGTCAATAGTCCATCCTCTCTGCGCACATTGGTTTGCACGCCCCAGACTTCTGCCCTTTCTTGGCTTCCCTAAATTTCCATGCACTCTTCCCTTTTCACAGTCCAGACTCCCCCTGTCTGAGTCTTGCGTGGAGCTGTGATTTAATGCCGTACGATAAGGGGTTCCGTGCAGTTGGAATTTTCCGTCTCCCTCCCGCCAGAGGAAGCCAGCCAGGCACACCACCGCCCGCTCTATCCACGCACGCGCAACTCTGTACCTCAGTTTTTTGCAGTTTCTCTGAGTCTCTGTGAGCCCCTCTCTTTCCTTCTAGTTGTAGAATTTTCACTCAGCCAACTTTCCTGTGTTTCTGGATGATGTCCGTTCTGTCTTTTAGTTGTAGTTTTGAAATTGTGTGAGGCAGCAGTTTAGGTGATTACCCATGCCACCATCTTGGTTTCTCTCCTCTTTCTTTTCTTTTCTTTTTTTCTTTCTTTCTTTCTTTTTCTTTCTTTCTTTCTTTCTTTCTTTCTTTCTTTCTTTCTTTCTTTCTTTCTTCCTTCCTTCCTTCCTTCCTTCCTTCCTTCCTTTCTTTCTTTCTTTCTTTCTTTCTTTTTTTTTGTATTTATAGATATTCTGAAGTTCTTGGGGAGTTTAATGCTTAGTAGAAATAATATCATTAATGTCTCAGGCTTAAATTTTTGAGGAATACTTTTTGAAATTTGTGTATACAAACTCTCCTATAATAGTCCCATATAAGAAATAGTATGAGTTTTTTTTATTTTTATTAACATAAAACATGTGTTACAATGTCTTTAGTTAACTCCTAATAAATTCTGAGAACAACTCATTACATATATTTCTTAGGAACCATTTTTAAAGCTATGAAAGTGGTGCGGATAGCATACTTGAAAAAAATATATATATATTAGAGGCCAATGCATGAAATTCATGCAAGGGGCTGGGTCCTCGCAGGCACAGGAGCTTGTTTTGGTCTTCACTGCCCTGACTTCATTCGAAAGGATGTCTGATCAAATCAACATATTTTGCTTTTATTTTTATAGAGTTTACATTTCTAGAACCTGTTTAGATATCTTTCTAAAGGTCCTCATGCCCACATGAAAGGATCATTTTTTTTTATTTCTCTTTCTCTATCTGTCCCTTCTTAACACAAAGAAGGATATATCTGAGCTACACACATCCTATTTTTACATTAAAGAAGAGTTGTTATTCTATTTATAGAATCCAATACTTTTTGCTGTGCTTCCTTCTCTAGTGATACAGAACTCCCAAAATAGGTAGATGAAAAAGCTGGTGCTTAGATTTCAAAAACTCTTTTGATTAAATGTTCAGTTATGATGATTAAGTAATGGCAGTTCTTTCCTGCCTTCTACTTTCCTATCTGATGTTAGCTTTGAAATCTGTTTTTGAAGCCCCTGGATTTGGAGGGAGGTCTCCCTCATGAGTATTAGGTATTTAGAAGTACCATGAACTGAAAGAAAATGTGGAAAATAAAATCTCACAACTAATATGCCCGCCGAAGTTGCAACATCAGGATTCACAAAATAAGACCCTGGCAGGATCTGGCAGCATCACTGTTCAGCAACATCTCACACCTTCTGGATTGTAAGTGATATTCAGTGACCTCAGCTTGTCCTTGAGGCTCCCTAGCAGAAAAACAGTGCTGCAGCTAAAGCACTGGCAGGGACTGGAGCCACATTTAAAATGAATAATGCTGCTGGATTCTATCCCTACAAAACCAAGCATGTGGACCTACTGTATTAAAATTACCTTTTGCTAGTAGCATGCTATTTTATTATACTTAGTGATATCATATAGAGGTGGAAAACTTTTTGGATACAGTTTTCTAATGCGAGATTGGATAAAGATATAGAAGTCATTAAAATTGATAATCTAAATGTGGTGTTTAAAAATATTAAAGAAGTGATTTGGGACAACTTTTCATTCTTCATTATAAAAAGATTTTGCCTTTTCAAAGGAGCAAAAAAAGAAAATCTATTTGCATCCTTTAGAAATTAATGTGGGTTCAAAATTTTCCCCCTTTTGTGTCAAGAAAATTAGTTGTGAAGGAGAAATTATATTGAAACAAATAAACTTGCTGTAGTTGTAGTAAAGATTCATAAATTTATAATACCTAATAAATATATTCTTTAATAAATTTTAAAATAAATTTCATATATTTTATTAAATTTACTAGAGGCCTGATGCATGAAATTTGTGCATGGAGGGGCGGGTTCCTCAGCCCAGCCTGCACCCTCTCCAATCTAGGACCCCTCAAGGGATGTCCAACTACCCATTTAGGCCCGATCCAGGTAGGATGGGGCTTAAAAGAGCAGTAGGACATCCCTCTCACAATGCAGAACTGCTGGCTCCCAAGCACTTGCCTGCCTACCTTCCTGATTGCCTCTAACTGCTTCTGCCTGCCAGCCTGATTACCCCCTTACCACTCCCCTGCCAGCCTAATTGATGCCTAAGTGCTCCCCTGCCAACCTGTTTTCCCCTAACTGCCCTCCCATGTAGTCCTGGTCCCTCCCAACTGCCTTCTCCTGCTGGCCATCTTGTGGAGGAAATCTTGTATCCATATGGGGGCAGCCATCTTTGAACACATGGAGGCAGCCATCTTGTGTGTTGGAGTGATGCTCAATTTGCTTATTACTCTTTTATTAGATAAGATAGAAGTCTGGTCCATGGGTGGAGGCTGGCTGGTTTGCCCTGAAGGGTGTCCTGGATCAGATTGGAGGTTCCCTTGGGCCATGGGGCAGTCTGGGCAAGGGGCCTGTGGTGGTTTTCAGACTGGCCACATCCCCTAGCTACCCAAGCATAGGCTCTAGTATACGGAATTTATTTTTCTTCTATAATTGAAACTTTGTAGCCTTGAGTGGAGGTCTGGGCTGGCCAGGGTGTGTGAAAACTTGGCTTCCTCTATCACTGGGGACAACTCAAGCTTCCTGTTCACTTTGTGGCTGCAGGCATCTTGGTAGGGTTAATTTGCAAACTCACTGCTGATTGGCTATTAGGTGGGCTTGTGGGAGTAGCGGGGTGATGGTTAACTTGAATATTACTCTTTTATTAAATAGGCTATTATTTAATTATGTTATATTCATATATGAGAAATAGTATTTGAACATGGAAAATCTGATTGTTTTCTGAGTATTACTCTTCAATAATGGAATTAACCAAGATATTTTGACCAGTCATTTAAAATAAAACTTTCATGTAAACTTTATATGCAAATTAGATGCGAACCCTTTTTAAAACAGAATTCTGAAATTAAATACATTACAAATACATTAATAGGGTCAATGCAGGTCTTTTACATCTCCTCTCAAATTTACTCCCAGGTTAGCTAGAGATTTTAAAAGATTAAGCTAGCTCTGGAAATAGATCTGAGGATGTACGTATATGTATTTTTAGTTGCAAGGTAATAACTCAGTAAGATACATGTTATTGACTGAGGTCCTCCAAACTATTGTATTTTTGTTTTCTTTATAGATTCAAATGTTATTTTTTCAATATGTGTAAAGCCACATAAATTATTGTAGTGCACAGGCAGTATGACACCACCAATTTGCTTTGCCTTACCACAGCATTAAATGTCAAGGTGTCAAGTTGTCCCTTCAGGTTACATTGGCAAACATAAATTATCCCTAATAGAATGCACCAGTGAAAATTCTGAATAACAAATTACTTAGAAAGCATCACTACAAGAAGGCACTATAGAAGATTATTTATGATACAAATATTTTCAAAAGCTAGTCAGCTTGGAAGGTTGATTTCTAACTGTAAAATAATTAACTAAGTTCCATGTGTTCAACTCATCCTTCTACAATTTCTGTCAAATATATTCTTGAAGAAGCCCTAGCTCTGAAGGCTAATCTAGAGTACTATAGTATATGGTGGAAGATGAAACTTCAAATTAATACTTTGAATTCTTCCAAACTAACTTTTCTTTCTTCTTAATAGATCCAAATGTTATTGTTCATATAACATAGAACACTGGTCGTCAAACTGCGGCTCACGAGTCACATGCAGCTCATGAGCCGTGGTTTGCCACTCTGTTGATTAATGTGATTGCCGACCACTGACCTAGACTCTCGATTTCAATAATTACAGGCTGTTTTTGTTACTTGTGATTAAGCCCCTATCCCAGTGGTCGGCAAACCACAGTTCACAAGCCACATGTGGCTCCCAAGCCGCACTTTGCCAACCACTGACATAGAGTATCTGTTTCACACACTGAACTACTCTGAATAGTTCAAAAAGAGTAGAATTTCTGAGGTTCTGACATCCGAGTTTATTTTGCTATTCTACTTCTTTCCCTTTTTCAAGAGGAGCAGACAGAAGGGCAAAAAATATATACATCTCTATGACTTTGAATATTTTTACTAGAACTTCTAGTAAAATGTTTAACCTTTAGAGGAGATTCTAAAGGTAGTTTCTACAAAAAAGAAAGCTTGGAGTGAAAATAATCAGTAAAAATAAATATCTGATGGAAAGAAAAAGCAGATATCTAATGTTTATAATACCAACTGGTGCGTCTTTTCACATGGGTCAGAAGAGGCAAGACTCAGGCAGGTCAAATATAGATACAACTAATAGTGTCCCAGAGGCCTGCACATTTCCTCTGTAAGTTTTAGAATCTCATATCATGGAAAAGTAAATGTAGGAGCAAACATGACAAAACTGATATAAATATCAATACCTTAAAACATTAAGTATATAAATATATCAGAATGCTCACACCTACATATCAATATGGGATACTGGAATTAAATTGATTAGAAAATATTTTAAACTTCTCAATATCTATGTATGCTTTATTATATAATTTTCTGCTTATGCCATGTTTCTCATCCATTTAGCCATGGATATTAATGTACTAACAAACTTGGCATTTCTTTATGATTTTCAGAAGAATTGTACTTTAAAAAAAATCTTTATTGTTGAAAGTAGTACATAGGTCCTCCACCCACCCCCCACATTAACCTCTTCGAGCCCACTCCCCCGACCCCAGGACCTCACTACCCCCACTGTTTGTGACCAAGCATTATGCATCTATGTGCAAGGTGGCTGATCTCTTCCCACCTACCTTCCCCTGTCTTCCCTCTGAGGTTCAGCAGTCTGTTCATGCTTGTATGTCTCTAGGTCTATTCAGAATAATTGTTCTTAATTAAAAAATAGGTATTAAAATAAAAATTATCTAGAATAAGAGACTAAATTATTTTTAGGCTTCAATGTAATAAGAATTGCAGCTCAATGTAGGAATTCATTCAAAAAATACAACACTTTAACCTTGAAAGAAGGTCTTTAGAAAAATGTCTTGCTCCTCGAAGTTTAATTTGCTATCATCTAATTTATTTTAATGTTTTATGTTTAAACAGAAAAGTAAAATTCTCCACAGCTATAATATGTCACTATGTTTGTTTATGTATTTTGTTTAATAGCATGTTAAAATTATTCTAATGTCTCCTTCTCTTCTGTACTAATAACTACATTGGTTAAATATATATATTCCTGGAGCTAATGATAGATTTCCTCAACATTTTTTAAGCATAAAATAATTTGGAGGTTTTGGAAGAATAGAGTGTTGCCTCTCTCCAAATATTTTGAATCATGCCCTAAATGCATCATGGAGCTTATAAATCTGCATTTAAATATGATTCAGATAATGGTGTTGCAAGGACCACTCATGGAGAATTAGTAGCTTGAGGCATCACTTTGCAAGGTTTATTATAAGGCCCAGGTATCAGATAAACTCTAGTCATTTCTCAATATGGAACTTTACCACTAATTTATCCATTAATTGATTTATCATTTGTCTGGTCATTGAAAATGGAACATTTTGCCCAGCCGGCATGGCTCAGTGGTTGAATGTCTACCAGTTCCCAGTTGGAGCACATGCCCAGGTTGTGGGCTAGATCCCCAGTGTGGACATGTAGGAGGCAGCTAGCTAATCAATGATTCTGTATCATCATTGATGTTTCTATCGCTCTTTCACTCTCCCTTCCTCTCTGAAATCAATAAAAATATATTTTAAAACAAAATAAAATGGAAAATATTTCTTTTGGAACAATTAAAGTACCTCTCTACTATTCCTAATATCATACAGTGTTGAAATTGACATTAATAATGAAATGTAACAAGGTGTACAGAAAAGTGTGGACTTCAGAATCAGACACAAAGAATTAGAGTTCTGGCAATTATTACGTATGTAAATTTAATCAGTTTTTGTTTTTCAGATGCTATAACTAATTACTTTTAAGGATAACTGAGAGTGGTAAAATAAAAATTTTTATATGTATCTGACAAATAGAATGGCATCTAACACTGCTTCATAAAACCCTGTAATTTTCTTATCTTTTCCTCTTATACGGAAGTGGACCTGTATTCCTCTCTTGGCTAACTTATCAAATTAGCTTTCAAATTCTCTTACTTCTTTCTAAGGTCAGGGCACCATTATTTCTTACTAGGATTACTATAAAACTTTCCTAATTATTATCCTTGATTCTAATCTTACCCTCTTTCTATCCATTTTCTGCAGTGTATCCAAGCTGATTTTATTAAGATCCAAGTCTTTTATCTCTTTACCAAATTAGCAATGGCACTTTTTTGTACTCAGAAAAAAAAAATCAGCCTACAGAGTTTTCAAAATATGGACATTGTTTATTTCTCCTGCATTATTTCTAGTCATTCCTAATGGATGCTACAGTCTAGCTTATAGAAATTGAAAGTGTCATTAAGAGCTAAGTTCTTTGAGATTTGTCAGTCTATTCAGTGCTTCTATATCTCTGAAGGGGGATGGAGGTGGGGATGATAGTGGTTGGGATAGGGGGTAGGAAGAACTTATATTCCTATATGCATCACATATGGAAACAGTATGGGGAAGGTCTGGTGGGGTGCAAGGTGGAGAAAAAGGGGGACATCTATAATACTTTCAATGACCAAAATTTGTAAAAAAGAAACTAAGTTTCTATTTTACCTACCCTTAGCTACCTTATTCTACTTTTCACCTTGTTAAAGTGTACATCGATTTTAGGTCTCACATTAGACTTATTTTCTTCTTGGATGTTTTCTATTTTCCTAGTCTCTCAGGTTTTTCTTTGCTGGAAGACTTTCTGTGATATTTTAGCAACCATCACACCGTATTACAGTTGCTGTGCTTTCCATTCTCTCCCAATGGATCTTGAACCTCTTGAGAATAGATAATATATATATTTTTAGTTACCACATTCCAGTGCTTAACACAGTGTTTGGCTTATAACACTTCCCCATAAGAATATCTGTTGAGAGAATGAATGCATGTGTACAAACATCTTACTGAATACTACTGTGTCCAAGAAGTAGTTCCTTCCTCTAGATTTATCACCTGAACTTGACAGACATGGTAAAGAGGGGAATGTGGTCAGGTTAAAGGCCAATAGGAAACTGTAAGATAAGCTTGCAGATAATGGAAAGGGGTTTTCAGGAAGAACACAGGCCCCAAAGGCTTTGAAGCAAACCTCTTATGACTGCAGCCTGATGCATTTTGCTGCAGTACATCAACATATTCTCCGTCTCACAAAATATCTCACAGCATCTTCCCAGCTCTGCAGTAAAAGAGGCTAGTGTTTTCATTATTCTACATTTCACTCCACCTTGCATATTTTAACATTAAAGAGAAAAATGCTAAAAATTCAGATAATAGAAGACTATTAGCCCTTTATTAATTGGGATCATATTTATACTCCATTTAAAAAGATATCACTCTTATTAAAACCAAGGTTTTCCCTAAGTACTAATTTTAAGTCTCACACATTTATGTATTCTGCACTTATGTTTTTTTTAACCTATGAATATAGCCCTACCTGATGTTTATTTTGACATTAGAAATATTAATTTCACAAACTATGCAGGATAAGCAATGAAGATTGACTGCAGCCAAAACCGGTTTGGCTCAGTGGATAGAGCATCAGCTTGGGGACTGAAGGGTCCCAGGTTCAATTTCGGTCAAGGGCATGTATCTTGGTTGCAGGCACACCCCCGGTAGGGGGCGTGCAGGATGTGGCTGATTGATGTCTCTCACTCATTGATGTTTCTAACTCTCTATCCCTCTCCCTTCCTCTCTGTAAAAAAAATCAATAAAATATATTTTTAAAAAAAGATTGACTGTAATACACATGATCATGACACTCATGAATTTAAATTCAGTACATATGTTCAACAACTACTTTGAAGTGTTCTTCAAACCTTCTGTTAATTTTTTTCAAGGTTTTGTAAATTAACCCTGATAAAAGGCAGTACATGCTCTTCTTCGCAAAGAATTCTTGGTATAAAATTAACCATGTGTTTATATTTGGAGGCATTTTATACCTAGCTAAATATTAAATAGATTAATAGGTTGGGAGAAAACTTTTGAATTATTCAAACTCTTTATGTTAGATTAAAATTGTTATGTAACTAATTACTACTATAATGTAAATCAGTGTTTTATTATTATGTGCTTTTAATTCAATAGCAATACAGCATGCAGATTGACAGAATTATGGAATATTGGGAATAGGTTATTCTATAATTTTTGTATAAAGAAATGGGAGAAGCCATAAACCTATATTAAATGCCTTTTGTGTGTCAAAGTACTAAGACTTCCACATATGCTATATAAGCTACATAGATGTTGTGAATATTCAATTAAATTATTAAAAACATACAAATTTCCTTCTACAGTATTTATAGCATAGTAAGAAAGGAACAAATGAAAATATGATTCTCTTTACTCATTGAAAGCAGCCCAACATAAGAAAAGTTTCCATTTTATAGATGAAGAAAATTAGGTTCAAAAACATTTTTTTTTTGTCCAAAGTTCCTTTACTTAGAAGTGCAAACCAAGATACAGTCCAGCCCTAGCTGGTTTGGCTCAAAGGATAGAACACCAACCTGAGGACTGAAGGGTTCCAGGTTCAATTCCAGCCAAGGGCACATGCCTGGGTTGCAGGCTCCATCCCCATTAGGAGGCATGCAGGAGGTAGCCAATCAATGATTCTCTCTCATCATTAATGTTTCTATCTCTCTTTCCCTCTCCCTTGCTCTATAAAATCAATAAAATATATTTTTAAAAAACCAACAAGATATAGCCCATTTCTGTTTGTGTTCTGCTATCATACCAAATCACTTTACTGAATCTCTTCCCTTTGAACTAAATGGTTTTTTAAATACCTCTCATAAAATTTAGTGAAGGGTATATATTTGCTTATATAGCTTTCTTTCTTTTTATTATTTTTTTCTGTAGCATCATTCACTTATTTTTTTGTACTCTAATTTTCAAGGCTATTTACAAATTGCAGAAAGATGAGAATATACACATAAAACAGATAGCAAAAACAATTAGTAACACTTCAGTATCACTTTTAGCTAAACAGTTAAAATAGTACAGCAAGGTAGCTGAAAACTTAAGTTCACCAATAATCAGCTTTAATCAAGAAAAGGAAAACAATAATTTCCCTGAACCTCATCAGGGCATTTGTATTCAATATGTCTAATACTAAAATAGATATTAGTTCAGGAGTTGGAAGACTGAGAAAGTATTGGTTTTGGAAGGACAAATTTGGGAAGATTGGCATAATAATAAATTTTAAATATTAGAAGAGTTACCTAAGGGTTTGACTTCATTGTGCCATGTGATTGGCCAGAATTGGCACTAATAGGAGAAGATATGGGAAGGTATGATTTTGCTAAACATATGAAAAAATTGTTTTAGCCACTAATACTAAATCATAATGGGATTGACTAGAATGAATTCTATTTATTTTTAAGGAAAAGCTGGATGCTTTTCTGTGAGGGGCAAATAATAGATATTGTTATATCTGGGTAGTTTAGAATGACCTTACATTGCCTTGCAACTCTGAGATATCTTTTTAAATGTAGCCTTTGCCTTTAAGTGCCTTTATACTTCAGAACCTGAAATCTTATTTCTCCCATTGTTAAGGATGTAGCAATTTTGTTCTTTGGAAAATAGATGTGTTTGCCTCACCTCAATATTTACTTGTAACCAACAAAACGTTATCCAGGCACGACATTTTTTTTCCCAGGGACATTATCTCTTAAATAGATACCCGAGAGTAAGTCTTTAAAAACTATCCCTAGAACAATTTTGTTCCTAGTGTCCTCTTCATTTACATCCTTCCTCTCAAAGCCACTAATAAAACAATTTCCTTTTTCTATGGATAGGTCCAACAACCATTTATTTAGCTAGTTTAATGATGAGGGGGGCCATTGTTTATAAAAGATGCTTTGATCAAACAATCTTCACTAACAGCCTGGAAGAGAAAAACCTTCAGAACCAAGAGTTAAAAGATGTTGAGCTTCTTCAAGGAAAATATCCTATCTGGAAAAAAAGAGATTGTGGCCATTTATTGAAGCAATCATCAGTACAGCAAAGACTTGGAAAAAAGTTATCATTCAGTTTTAATCAGGTTACTCAAATAGAACAGCTGCAAGCAGAGATTGCTGTTTAGACTGAAAATGGAAAAGACTCTTTCTTATAAAGAATAATGCTGTAGGGTCATCTATGAAAAATGGGGCCTTTTTTTCTGCCTTTTCCATAACAAAACATAAAAGCATGTTTTAACTGTTTTGGGATCTAACAGAGTATTGATTAATATCTCTATATAATGCCTAGGTCTACTTTCAAGGACAAAAGTGAGTAAAAAAATAATCCTATTACAAAATTTATGCTTTTCATATATTTTATTTTATTTTCAACTTATTAAAGATAATGAAAATCAGAATTTTGAATGAAAGATTTTTTGAATCTCTAAGATATTACCCCGCATTGAATTTTCGGATGTCAACAAACAAAAACTGTGCTTAAAGTGAATCCTGCTTATTAATTTAAATACTAAAGTTATATATATATTTTTTCCTTAGGAGTAAACAAAGATGGATGATTTCTCTTTTTTGGTCTTCTTTAAAGAATCAATAAAATCAGAAGAAGGTATGAAAACTGCCTTTATGATTTAATGAACATCCATCGAATAGACTAATATGTAATATGTCAATTTTCTTTAACAACATCAAAGCAATGCCTAGGTTTAATCCTTAAAATGTTTATAACTATTTAAGCTGTGATCATATAAGATCTCTGTTTAAGAAACTGAAATAAAAGACAGTTCCTTCCCCTTTTAATCTTTGTGAAGCATTAGAGAAATCAAATTAATAGCTTGGGTTCCATAATTAGTATTCTTAAATAACCAGCTGTCTATGGTTACTGTCCTTGTGTATCTGATTTCTTTGTCTTCCAAGAGCAAAAAAAGAAAAAAATGTCCTGTAGAAGAAAAGTTTTCAATGCACAATAATCTTCACCCCAAGAGTTCTGTTTTTCTCTCCAGAAAGTATTCTCTGGCTGCACTTGCTGCTCTTTGCTGATTAGCACCTGATCACAACTCTCGTTAAGGCATGTTCAGTCAGGGCAGCCTGTTTCCTCTCCTTCAGTATTATCCTCGCACATTATTGTCCTAGTCACAATTCTTTCAGTGTTTGAAACTTAAATAGCAAAAATCCTGATAATATTTTGTGTATGTTAAAGACTACAATAGAGTGCAATAAGCCAATTAAGATTGTCTTATCAACATTCAGGGGAACTTAGGTTGTAGAATAGAGCGCAGGCAGGAAAAGAAAAAACAAAAAGGTCAATTAAAATGTTTGTGCAATGTAGCTCAAGATTTGAAATACCTTGTGCTTCCAAGGTGATGGGGCAACAGGACTTAGCACATGTTGGTGCAAGTAGAAGTGTGTAGACACTTGTTTAGGACATATTTTCAACTTACAAAAAGCATTGCTCTTCCCTTCTTAATGCCTTCCCCAGTGGCCTCAATAACTGGCTCAGTTTCACCACTAATCCTTAAGAGTTAGTGCACTGTTATTTTATAAGAGTAATATATTAATTAATTAATTAATTAATTACAAACTATTCATACATTATCGTCAGACAATAATACGATAAGTGTTGCAAAGAAGAACCAAGGAGGCAATGCAAGAAAAGGACACTTAATGGACATGTGATTTAAGCGGCCTGAAGCTCTTTCCAACTGGTAAATCAGTTCAGTTGCCAGTATAAAAATGAAACACACCAGTGCAGATGGTAGCAGATTTATGAAAAGAAAGATGGGAGATAAGGCCCAAACACCAATTTGGCTCTTATTATAGGGGCATTTGAAACTTTAATTTGGCCACTGGATTTGTGATTTAATAAAATATCAAATAGACAAATAATATCAACCTTTATTAAGCATTAATTTCCGCATTTAAAGCTATACAAATCAAAAGTAAAAAAAAAACACATAAAAGGGGAGAGGCTCTGGTTGATGCTATGGCATTGTAATGAATCATGACAGGTCCTGTTCACACAGAGAATATATGTCCTGTTACCCAAGAGCATGTAAGAGAAGTGTCTAAATGTGAAGCAGCAAGAGCTCAGAAAGCTAGATCCAGTCATTGGTCTTGGTTTACCATTTTACATGTTAATAAATGCTATTTTTTAGATATTTTAAGATACTCATGGCAGGGGAAGATATCAAAACCAGGGAAGTCTTATTTGGAATGACTAAGCTATCTCTTCAGTGCTGCCTACTGATGTCACTTTGTTTACTTCTCCCTGAGGAACAGAAGATGAATAGGAGTAAACTTTGTGTAATGCTGTTCTTTGTGTTCTTTTGATGCCAAATAAAGCTTGTCAGCTGAATAGATTTATTCTGTCAAGTATTGAAGTTAGTGACATCCTTTCAGACTTGGAATCAGGAAAGGCACCATAAAACCACTGGGCTTCCAAAATATATTGCTAGGAAGTTTTTGCTGTATAAAAAAACATATACAGGGTGGGGTTAATAGTTGCAAGTATGCAAAACACAGACTTTATTCTTGCATTATTATTTATTAATTATTGTATTATTATTTTCTATACAAATAACTATAAGCATATATTTGCCTCAGCCTCTATTGTTTACGTTTTTAGAGATTTTATAGAAGTAGGACACTTTTTGTAAGTTGTATTTATATTTTAATAGGCAGTGTGCCTGATGTAAATTTCATTTTATAAATGCTCAGGTGGAAAATTCTCAAAATCATATAACAAATCGGTTAAGTAACCGGTGTCAGGCAACAACAGGTCTTGCATCCAAGAGGTTTTGTCACTATAACCGACCTGGGTTGGGGAACAAAGGACATGATGTTGGTACCAGGCATACACCTCAGTCCCAACCTTAGTCTTCTTTTGATTCAAGAAAATCTCATTCTGGGAAATTAGTCTCCTATGTTATTTTCTCAAATAAATCACCGGATATTATATGAGATTGTCTCTCCACTTTTCTTTCACAAGATCTCTCTCTAAGACATCTGAGAGTATAGTGGCATTCTGTATCAGATGCAGTTGAAATATATCTTTGAAAGAGAATCTAGTCCAAGAGCCCTTATCTGGTCAGTGTTCAGCTGTTCCCCATCTTCTCCCTTTCAACCAGTCATCTGGATGACCCTCTTTTTCTCTTTAACAGTCCACTGGATAATCCTTCCCTTTTCTAATAACGGTTCATAGCTTCTTAACCTATTACTTTTTCCAAGATATTTGAAATAATTTCCATCTAATTTCCTTAGACACTACTCCAAGCATCAGCTGCTAGAAGGGAATGTTAGCAATGTAGGCACAGTTTCATTTTGAAAATTCTTAATTATAAGAATTATATAATTTCTTAAGTTTCTGCCCAGCTTTTGTGTCAATCTGGCAGTTTCTGAAGCTGTGTTATACCAAAACCTCCAGACTCTACAGACTTGGTTTACTTTTTTCTTCTTCTCCATTTTCTCTGACTTGTTTGCAGTGAACTACTTTCCAGTGAATTATCTTTCTGCACTAAGTGAATGTGTCTCACTTCTGGATATTGAAATTGAACCCACTCCATGCCCTGAAAATATTGGGTATAACTATGAAGCAAAAACACTTGAAACAAACACAAGTAGCACCACATGATTCAGATCAGAACTCACCTAAAGAATCATTATATGAGTCTTCTCTTCACCTGGCACACTTCAGAGCAATGTGCTTGGGCTAAAGTATAGCCCTACATACTATGGGAGAGGATTCTAGAACAGTTCCCTCCTTATTGTTTTCCTTAATAATGAAAGCCAGAATATATGTGGTCTTGTCAGTGGGGATGCTATTTATGGCTTGGCCACGGTGTAGATAAGAACATAAGCCCAGAAGTAAGGATTGAGGACCAGAAATATCTAGTTGTCTGATCTCCGAGGGTCTGCTTCAACTGATGAGAATCTTGTCAAATCAGGTTAACCCCTTCCCATGTCAACCTGCCTCCTGCCTCTGGGACTAAGCCATATTTAGGGAGACAAGGCCAGAGAAGGACTAGGGATCTGACCTCATATAATTCCACTTTGCTAACCTGAAATCTAAGGAGTCAGAAAATTCTCAATTCAAACTTGACCTTCTACATCATTATAAAAATATACATGTCAAAGGAGGAATATATAACATATTTTATTTAAATAATTTTAGCCAGATTTAAACATTTTAAATATTTATATATATAGTACTTTTGCATCTTGCCCCAGGCCAAGCAATTGCACACTGGGACACCTGGTGTGCAAATGTAACATTGAAATTATTTAATGATGACCACAGGGCTTCATTATGTTAAATGAAAGAGCAATTTTGGTTTTTATTGTGTACATATACCTCTGGATTTTCATTTTAATTTTGCATGAATGACCTGAAAGAGTCTGAACCTCATTATTATTACTGTTGAGCAAAGGACTTGGGCAAATATGAGGAGCATAACCTGACATAGACTGGAATTCATAGGCAGAAAGGTTACTGGTACAAAGGTCCTCTTTCCTTATCACTCCATGATAATATTGTGGAGCTGTGGACTATCAGAGTGACCCCATCTCTCTATTCTCCCTTTTATGGCTCTAAAATGAAAGTGGTCTTGTAAGGGGGAATATGCATTTGGGCTCAGGAACCAAGCTATCTGAGATTGTGCAATATAATTCAGGTGGACCTTTGGAAAAAAAATAACTACCCAAATCTAGAGCTTGAGGATCCCTGTTCCTGTGGAAAGATGAGTGGTCTATGAGCAGTCTCTAAAAATAAGGAAGAATGAATGTGGAATCTTGGGTTACAGCTGGTTTGCTAATAGGCAAGGAAAAAAGATAGACATTGGTTCATTCACCAGGCTATCTTATTTTGCTCTACAGTCTACACACAATAAATAAATAGATAACAATGGAACCAATGTTTCCAAGAAGTTGATAGGGAAAAGGACAGGATTTGTATTCTAGCAGTCTGACAAAATTGAAGCTTTTTATTTTTTGTTTGTATGATATGGAATTTCATTCTTTAAATTATAATCTGATTTCCTATGGATCTGAGAAAAAAATTTAACTTCATACTAAATAAGTACAAAAGCTTTCCCTTTTATAATTCTTAGGAAAATACAATTTTGACTTGATGTTTCTATAATGTTCATCCTATATAATAAAAGCCTAATGTGCTCAGTGTCTGATCATCTGTTCAACGAGGAGTCAAAGCATAATATGCTAATGATATGCTAAGGTCACTCAAATGTTCACTATGATATGCATTGACCATGAGGGGGCAATTGACTGGTTGACCACTACCTATGACATGCACTGACCACCAGGGGCAGACACTCTGATCAGTAGGTTAGCTTGCTGCTGGGGTCTGGCCAATTGGGACTGAGGGAGATGGGCCAGACTTGCCCTGGAGCCCTCCTGTGGCCCCTCCATGGCTGGCCAACCTTCCTCATCCCTCCCTAGCCCCAACTGTGCACCGGTGAGGTCCCTCAACCTGGCCTGTGCCCTCTTGCAATCTGGGCTGAGAGACTCCCCAACCCCCAAATGCATAAATTCCATGCACCAGGCCTCTAGTCTAATATAATATGGGACCTCTGAATATTAACTGCATATTCCCTGATCCATGACCACTTAACTATTATGCATATTTCTTAAGCCAAAGCATTTCTATGACAACAAACATTTTAAACAATTAAAAGAAAAAAATACTGTAAAAATATTCACCTGTTGTTAAAATACAAGTGCCAGAAATTCATAGTTGAAAAATTAATATATATATATATATATATATATATATATATACTAAAAGAAAACATCTCTTTGATAGCATAATATTTAAAAAAAAGGAAAACACCTGCTTGATAACACAATTTCAAGGAAAACTTAATTCTGGCCTCTAAAGGTCTAATTAATTTTTACATGGACAGACGTTTAATATTCTAATACAGTGGTACCTTGAGATACAAGTGCCCTAACATACGAGATTTTTGAGATATGAGCCATCAAGTGAGTGATTTTTGCTTTGAAATACGAGCAACATTTGAGATAGGAGTAATCGCGCAGATCGGCCGGCTGCACACAACCCACCAGTTTACTGCGACTCAAGCATCTCATAGTTTCCCACACCTCAAGGTTACGGAACGAATTAAACTGGTATCTCGAGGTACCACTGTAATCACAGATAGATGATCAATAAATAATTTTACTGGATATTTGTAAATCTTTTTTTTTCTTGTGAGTTGTTCTTACTATAGTGTATTCTTCTGGATTTTTCTACTCGGAATATTACTGGATCACACTTATTGCACTTGCAAGTTCTTGAGCCTATCTTTATTAAGATGCATGTGGTAGCACCTACCATTCAAGAAAGTCTAGAAAACTCCATTATGGCCCAGCTTCCAATGCCTGACTTTCACAGTCTCTCACTTTTCTTGATGCAAATAAGAAGGAGTTTCAAGTCTGCTAAGGTCTTTTTTCTTTCTTTTTTTTTTTAAATATATATTTTATTGATTTTTTTACAGAGAGGAAGGAAGAGGGATAGAGAGTTAGAAACATCGATGAGAGAGAAACATCGATCAGCTGCCTCCCGCATACCCCCTACTGGGAATGTGCCCACAACCAAGGTACATATATGCCCTTGACAGGAATGAAACCTGGGACCTTTCAGTCCACAGGCTGACACCCTGTCCACTGAGCCAAACAGGTTTGGCTGCTAAGGTCTTTTTTCAGTCACTAATTCCTACATTGGGGAAGTATAGTAGAGTAGTTAAAAGAACCTTGAGGAAAAATTGCCACAATTTAAACATGGTTCTAGGATTCACTACTAGCACCTCATCCCCTAACAATTTTTAGTAAAATTCTTGGTATGCAGTAAGCACTAAATAAAAATATTTTGAGTATACAAATAAATCAGTATTACATATTTAGGGTTTTGTGTTCATTGGGCTGACCCTTTATATATATACCCTATCTAATAAAGGCAGAATATGCAAATTGACCATAACTCCATGACAAACATGGTGGTGCCCACAGCCAATAAGGAGGGAATGTGCAAATTGATGCAACCAGGTGAGAGGCGGAAAGGTGGCTCTGGGCCAGAGTGAAGGAAGTTGGAAAGGCAGCTCCAGGCTGGAGCAAAGGCAGTGCCACCAGCCAGAGGAAGAAAGGCCTATTCTTATATGAATCTTTGTCCATTGGGACTCTAGTGTGTGTGTGTATGTGTATAGATATATATGTCTATATATGTATATATAATATATATAAAATTTTTAAATATGTTTTTATTGATTTCAGAGAGAAAGGAAGAGGAAGAAACATTAATAATGAGGGACCTCAGCCCACAACCCAGGCATGTGCCTTGACCAGTAATCAAATCATGGCCTCTTGGTTATTGCTCAATCACTGAGCCACACTGCCAGTGCTACTGAACTGACCTTTTAAAGCAATTTGCTCCTCCTCATCTTTTGAAAGTTTTTATGATTTAATGAAAATAAATGGACTTTGAGTTAGACATTCATGAGTTGTTTCCTACATTCTCTCAAACACACAATTATATAGTTTTCAGAGCCTCAGGTCTTACTTATTCTTTGAAACAAAGGTAATATGAAAGTATATTATGATAATTCCATGAGATTATTGGTATAAAATGCTGATTTTCCATGTTAGACACTAAGTGACCCTTAGAGGATTTAACTTCAGAGGATATTTCCCCTGACCACCCACCCCAGCTGAAACAAGCTGAGCTGGCAGGAAGTCTAGGTATTAATCTTGACTATAGCCTCAAAGGTTCAAACATCAAAATATGTATCTGGTATCTTTTTAAATAAATTACAAAGACATACTTGAAATCTGAAATTTATAAATTTTAAACACAAAAATTTAGTAATACCTGTTTTAATTTTTATTAGTTTATCTCTATAGAAAACCTGTGATTACATTAACAAATTAACATTTTTAGCTTCTACATTCAATTATCAATTTCATAAGGAAATTTAAATGGTTTTATGCCCCTCCTCTGCCAGATTATAAAAGTGTTTCATGATACTGAAATAAAATATGTAACTTACTACTATGATGTGAAAAGCTTATTTAATGAGGTGATCACTGTTGTTATTCAGGGCCTTTTGGGTTTCCATTTAAATTTTTGGAGTATTTGTTCTTTTCCTAGACCCTCTGAGTGTAAAATTAGATTATTAATTTGAGATTTTTCTTGTTCAGTGTAGTGTACCTGTAATTCTATGGACTTCCTTCTTAGGACTGCTTTTTCTGTGTGCCACAGATTTTGTGTTGTTGTGTTCTCATCTTTATTTGTTTAAAGTTATCTTTTGATGTCTTCTTTGATTTCATTGTTACCCAATTTATTGTTTAGTTGTTTTTTTTTTACCAGTAGCCTGCATGTCTTTGTGTTTACTTTTTTCCTGTTTCTTTTTTTCTTGTGATTGATTTCTAATTACATACTATTGTGGCCATAGAAGATGCTTGATATAATTTTGATCTTTTTAAATTCATTGAGACTTGTTTCATGTTCTAACATATGGAAAATAATGTTTCATTTGCAATTGAAAAGAGTATATGTACTACTTATTTGGGGTGAAATATTTTGAAGATATCAATTAAATTCATCTTTTCTAGTGTGTCACTAAAGGCTGCTATTTTCTTGTTTATTTTCTGTCTGGAAGTATACCCATTGATGTCAATGGGGTGTTAAAATCCCCTACAATGACTGTATTACTGTCGATCTGTCAATCTCTCTATATGCTCATAAAGATTTGTTTTATATATTTAAGTGCTATATGTTACTCTTTTTAAATTTAACTTTATTATTGAAAGTATTATAGATACATTTTCCCTTCCCATCCATTGACCTCCACCATCCCTTTCCCAACATCTTTCTTTGTTTTTTTGCATTTTAATTTCTTTATTGGTTCAGGTATTACATATTTGTCCTCATTCCCCATTACCTTCCCAACCCCCTTCCCCCAATACACACACACACTTATGCTCTCACCCCCCTGTTGTCTGTGTCCACTGGTTAGGCTTATATGCATGCATATAAGAACTTTGGTTGAACTCTCCCCCTTACACCTACCTTCCCTGGCCTTCCCTCTGAGTTTTTTTTTTTAAATATATTTTATTGATTTTTTTTACAGAAAGGAAGGGAGAGTGATAGAAAGTCAGAAACATTGATGAGAGAGAGACATTGATCAGCCACCTCCTGCACGCCCCATACTGGAGATGTGAAGGTACATGCCCCCAACCAGAATAGAATCTGGGACCTCTCGGTCTGCAGGCTGACGCTTTCTCCACTGAGCCAAACCAGTCTCGGCCCCTCTGAGGTTTGACAGTCAGATCAATGCTTCCCTGTCTCTGGATCTGTTTTTAATCATTAGTTTATGTTGTTCATTATTCCCCATAGATGAGTGAGGTCATGTGATATTTATCTTTCTCTGACTAGCTTATTTCACTTAGCATGATGCTCTATAGTTCCATCCATTTGTTGTAAATGGTAGAAATTCCTTCTTTTTTAGCCCAGGGTAGTAT
Source organism: Lasiurus cinereus (assembly GCA_011751065.1). NCBI lineage: Eukaryota > Metazoa > Chordata > Mammalia > Chiroptera > Vespertilionidae > Lasiurus > Lasiurus cinereus. Next base: position 39,141,883 of record JAAGEH010000226.1, read on the forward strand.
TCCATTGTGTAAATGTACCACCATTTTTTAAACCACTCATCTGCTGATATGCACTTAGGCTGTTTCCAAATCTTAGCTATGATAAATTGTGCTGCTATGAATATAGGAGTGCATATATCTTTTCTGATTGATATTTCTAGTTTCTTGGGATATATTCCTAGAGGTGGGATTACTGGGTCAAATGTGAGTTCCATTTTTAGTTTTTTTGAGGAAACTCCATACTGTTTTCCACAGTGGCTGCAGCAATATGCATTCCCACCAGCAGTGCATGAGGGTTCCTTTTTCTCTTCATCCTCTCCAACATTTGTCATTTACTGATTTCTTAATGATAGCCATTCTGACAGGTGTGAGATGGTACTGTATTGTTGTTTTGAATTGCATCCCTGGGATAATTAGTGATTTTGAGCATGTTTTTTCAAATGTCTCTTGGCGTTCCTTCTGTCTTCTTAGAAAATGTTCTATTTAGATCCATTGCCCATTTCTTGATTGGACTGTTTATCTTCCTCTTGTTGAGTTGTATGAATTCTCTCTAGATGTTGGAGATTAAATCCTTATCAATGATAACATTGGTAAATATTTTCTCTCATACAATGGGCTTTCTTGTTGTTTTGTTGATGATTTCTTTTGCTGTGCAAAAGCTTTTTATTTTGATGTGGTCCCATTTGTTTATTTTCTCTTTACTTTTCCACTGCCCTAGAAGCAGTATCAGCAAAGAAGTTCTTTCCGCATATGTCTGAGATTTCTCTGCCTGTGGATTCCTCTAGTATTTTTATGGTTTCCCATCTTATGTTTAAGACTTTTATCAATTTTGAGTTTATTTTTGTGTATGGTGTAAGTTGGTGGACTAGTTTCATTTTTTTGAATGTATCTGTCCAATTTTCCCAACACCATTTATTGAAGAGGCTGTCTTGACTCCATTTATGTTCATGCCTCCTTTGTTGAATATTAGTTAGGCATAGTTGTTTGGGTCGAATTCTGGGTACTCTATTCCATTGATCTATATATCTGTTCTTGAGCCAGTACCAGTCATTTTTGAGAACAGTGGCTTTGTAATACAGCTTGATATTGGTACTGAGATCCCACTTACTTTATTCTTCTTTCTCAGGATTGCTGCAGCTATTTGGGGTCTTTTTCATTCGAGATGAATTTTTGGAGATTTTGTTCTAGGTCTCTGAAATATGCCATTGGTATTTTAATGGGGATTGCACTGAATCTATAGATTGCTTTGGGTAATATGGACATTTTGATGAGGTTGATTCTACCAATCCATGAACATGGTATGTTCTCCCATCTGTTTACGTCTTCCTCTATCTGTTTTTCCAGTGGCCTGTAGTTTTTTGCATATAGATCTTTTACCTCTTTAGTTAAGTTTATTCCTAGGTATTTTTATTTTCTTGGTATGATGGTAAATGGGATTGCTTTTTAAGTCCCTGCTTCTGTAAGTTCACTCTTGCTGTATAGAAATGCCATAGATTTCTTGACATTAATTTTGTATCCTGCTACATTGGCAAATTCACTTATTAAGTCTAATAATTTTTTGATGAAGTCTTTAGGGTTTTCTATGTATCATATCATCTGCAAATAAGGATAGCTTTACTTCTCTTTTCCAATTTGGATGCCTTTTATTTTTTTCTTCTTGTCTGACAGTAATGGCTAGCACTTCCAGTACTATGTTGAATAGGAGTGGTGAGTGAGGGCATCCCTGTCTTGTTCCTGTGTTTAGGGGAAAGGGCTTTAGTTTTTGTTCATTGTGTTATGCTGGCTGTAGGTTTGTCATATATGGTTTTTATTACGTTGAGCTATGATCCTCCTATTCCCACCTTGCTGAGGATTTTTATCAAAAATGGGTGTTGGATTTCGTCAAATGCTTTTTCTGCATCAATTGATATGACTTTGTGATTTTTCTCCCTGAATTTGTTTATGTGATGTATCACGTCTATTGATTTGTGGATATTGAACCATATTTGCATCCCTGGGATAAATCCTGCTTGGTCTTGGTGTATGATCTTTCTGATATACTGCTGGATCCGATTTACTACAATTTTGTTAAGGATTTTGGCATCTATGTTCTTGAGAGATACTGGCCTGAAATTCTCATTCTTTGTGTTGTCTTTATCTGGTTTTGGTATTAGGGTGATACTGGCTTCATAGGATGAGTTTGGAAATGTTCCTTCCTCTTGAATTTTTTGGAATAGTGTGAGGAGGATAGGTTTTAGTTCTTCCTTGAATGTTTAGTATAACTCTCCTGTGAAGCCATCTGGCCTTGGGCTTTTGTTTGCTAGAAGCTTTTTAATGACTGCTTCAATTTCTTCCAGAGTTATTGGCCTATTGAGATATTTAGAATCATCCTGATTGAGTTTTGGAAGGTTGTACTTTTCTGGGAATATGTCCATTTCCACCACATTGTCTACTTTGTTGGAATAGAGTTGTTCATAATATTTCTAAACCTTTCTTTGTATTTCTGTGGGGTCTGTTGTTATTTTGCCTCTATCGTTTCTGAATTTCTTTATTTGAGTCTTTTGTCTTTTCTTCTTGGTGAGCCTGGCTAGATGTTCATCAATCTTCTTTATCCTTTCAAAGAACCAGCTCTTAATTTCATTGATCTTTTGTATATTTTTTGGTCTTTTTAGCATTTATTTCTGCTCTAATTTTTATTATCTCCTTCCTTCTGCTCACTCTGGGCTTGTCTTGTTGCTCTCTAATTCTTGGAATCATTAGTTAGATTATTTGCTACCATTTCTTCTTGTTTTTTAATGTAGACCTGTAGAGCTATAAACTTCCCTCTCAGGACTGCTTTCATTGTGTCCCATAGGTTTTGGGTTGTTATGTTTTTATTGTCATTAGTTTCCAAAATGTTTTTAATTTCTTCTTTGATCTCATAGGTAACCCAATCAATATTTAATAACATGCTATTCACCTTCCAAGTTTTGAATATTTTTGATTGTTTTTTATTGTAGTTTATTTCTAATATTATGCCATTGTGGTCTGAAAAGATGCTTGGTATGATTTCAATCTTCTTGAATTTGGAGAGACTTTGCTTGTGAACCAGTATGTGGTCTATTTTTTAAAATGACCCATGTGCACTTGTGAAGATCTTATATTCCACAGCTTTGGGGTAAAATGTTCTGAAGATGCCAATTAAGACCATCTGATCTAGTGAGTCATTTAGGATTACTGTTTCTTTGCTGATTTTTTGTCTAGAGGATTTATCCAATGGTGTCAGTGGTCTATTAATGTCTCCTACTATGATTGTATTGTTGTTGATCTCTCTCTTGATATCTTCCAAGAGATTTTTTTATGTATTTGGATCTCTTGCATTGGGTACATTTATGTTTATCGGGGTTATATCCTCTTGTTGTATCAATCCCTTTAGCATTATGAAGTGGCCTTCCTTATCTCTTGTTATGGCCTTCACTTTGAGGTCTGTTTTGTCCCTTGTTTTGAGGTTAGTCTCTTTTAGACAGCATATATATGGGCCATGTTTTTTTTTTTTTAATCCATGCAGCCACTCAATGTCTTTTGATTGGAGCACTTAGTCCGTTTATGTTTAAAGTTATTATTGAAAGGTACTTGTTTGTAGCCATTTTTATTTTTTGAGGCCCTGTTCCTTCTTACCTTTTTATTTCTTCTTTTTTTCAGCATTCCTTTTAGCATTTATTGCATTGCTCGCTTGGTAGTGATAAACTCCCTTAGCCTTCTTTTTTGTCTTCAAAGATCCTGATTTCCCCTTCAGTTTCTTGCTAGATAGATTATTTTTCCATTCAGTCCTTTGCTTTGCATCACTTTGTATATATCCTTTCATTCCCTTCTAATTTGATGTGTTTCTGTTGAGAAATCATTTGATAATCTGATGGGGGATCATTTGTAGGTAACTTTCTGTCTCTCTTTTGGGATTCATCTTGCTTGGAACTCTGTACTTGAGTAACTTTTTTCTACCCCATATCAGGGAAGTTTTCTGTCATTATTTCTTCAAATAAATTTTCTAATCCTTGATGCACTTCTTGTACTTCTGGTAGCCCTATTATACATACGTTATTTTGTTTTGCATTGTCCCAAAGCTCCCTTAGGCTCTCCTCCTGCTTTTTAATTTTTTTCTCTAGTTGCTGTTCAAATTGGACATGTTTTCGTATCTGATCTTCTAACTTACTAATTTGGTCCCTGCTTCTTCTAGTCTACTGTTAAAGCCTTCCATGATGCTTTTGATTGTAGCTATATAGTTTTTCATTTCTTTCTGATTTTGCATAGGTTTTTGATTTTTTTTCCATCTGGTGTATGAACTGTATGACCATTACGCTGAATTCTTTTTCTGTCACATTGCATGCTTCCTTTTCACTTATTTTCTTTCTTGGCAATTACTTTTATTTTTCCCTCTGCAGATTGCATCATTGTCTCCCATTCTGACTATCACCAAAAAGTTCAAATGTTGAGTAGTGGGGGCCTGGGCCATGTGCAGTGGGAGTTTTGCACCCCCAAGTGTCACTGAAGAGCTCTAACACCAAGACGTGCAGTTGCTGTGGGTTGGCAGGAGCCACGCTAGCCCTGGGTCAGATTCACAGGCACTTAGTGTGGCCTCATGTGTGCACCTAGATTTAGGGACTTAGTGTGGCCTGTGCCACATTGAAACAGAGGATTTACTGGCATGTGCCAAAAATCAAAGTCCCCTATTGCATGTCTGGAGTCAGAGGCTCCCTCTGTCCATGCTGAGAAGTGTATCAGAGTCTATGTTGCTTGGTGCTACCTCACATTGAGAAACAGGGTCCCTGTGTGCACATGCACCAAGAATTGGAGTCACTGGCTCTTAGTGTGAATGTGGAAATCAGGGATCCAAGGCTCATGCAATGAGGAACAGAGTCTAGTCACTAGTGCTCATTGCTTCCTGTTTCATGGAGATTCAGGGTCCCTGATCTACTTGGGATACCAGGTTGCTCAGTTTCACTGTGTTGGTAAGAGGTCCACTTCTGCCCTGCAGTAAACAGCCTTATGGGTGTGCTTGCCCTCAATCAAAGTCAGATGGCACTGCCACTTGGTGTGGGTGTGGGATCTGGTCATGCGCATGTGCACAGTGGAAAACAAACTCCCCATCCATGCACCCAGCTCAAATTTAGTGCTGCCTCCCTGGGTGGGCACAGGATCTGGTCGTGGGGAACAAACTCCCTGAATCCGCACATCAGGTTCAAATTCTCTCTACTAAGGTGCAGGGTCTGGTCATGGGAAACAAATGCAGTAGTGATCACAAGTCTTTTAGCAGTGTAGCTGTAGGGTCTTGGTTTGCTTCTGAGACCAGATTGGGTATTGGTGAGGCTAGGATTCTAGTCTCAAGCAGTTCTGTTCTTCAAGATGGCGTGGTCTCTGTGCCGCTGGTGTCCTCCCAGAATGTTTGCAGCAGCAGCGGGGTTTTGCCATCTAAGACTGTTCAGATTGGCAGCCCCCTAGAGGAGCTTCAGAGTCTAACTGTCCTTATTTCACTCACATACATACACCCATACACATCCACACACACCTCCATCACTCCCTCACTCTCTCACACACTCTCCCTCCCTACCTTCCTGCTGGTCTCCATCTTTCCTAACCGAACACCTCATTTTATAATAGCCATTTCCATCCTTCCATCTCTCTTAACAACAAATAACACTCAGGTTATAGGACTATGGATTTAAAGAAAGAAATTTTACTTATAAATACAGATGCAATTAATAAAACTCAAAGAATAATTAATTCAAAGATGCCACACCATCAGCAAGTTATAAAAAGGCTGTCTTCAAATCTGATTTTACCATTTCTGATAGGGCAATTCTTTCATTGAACTATATATCATATGGAAATGAAATTTAAATAGAAAAAATACAAATGTCTTTATCATAAAGCAGACAAGAAACAGTGTCTTGAGTAAGACTGATGAAGTAAAAATTAGTAATTCTCTGATTTTTACTTCTAGGCAAGATAAAGAAGCTTGAAAACCTAAAGAGATTAAGAGAGTACTGAGACTTGAAATAAAAAGTACAAATACAAATTGATCATTCAATGGTGTCATTAAGTCCTAGCTGTGCATGAAGGAAACAATTTGCAAAATTATTCAGATAACTATTTCATGGTAATATGAAACACTTTTTAACTGGAGATAAGTTATGAGGGGAAAAAAGGAATTGTTTTCCTGTATATTTTCTTTTCTCTAGGAAATATATAAAACAAACAAGCAAACAAAAACTGAGCAAATGGAGGAAGAGAAGAAAAACAGAAATACAGCAGGATGTTTCAGAATCTTTTTTTCTCTCTCACATGCATAAAAGCAGAGGAAAATAAAAACTAACATCTTCGTAAGTATTAGACTAGCTAGTTCCTCTTGCCCTCATGCTCCAGTTTTTCTTAAGGCCTTCATCTGACAGACTTATAGATAAAAAGAATGGTTATTTAAGTAGATAAAGGATGTCACTGGAGCAAAATTTAGACATCGTGAAACTATGTTGAAGAGCAGAGGGACATCTTGACGGCGTGAAATCTTACAAAAGTCTTGAGAGAGAGAGAAAGAGAGAGATTCTGAGATGGCTGTAGAGTAGATGGAAGCATTACTGACCTCCTTTCAGTGCCAACCATATTTTTAGCTAAATTATAAAGCAACCAAACTGAGTAACCAACTGAACAACAGCTATATAGGAGTATTCTAACCAAAGATTTACAGAAGCCACATGGAGCATGGTAAGTAGGGCAGAGATGCAGAGATGGCTGGCTTCTTCCCCAAGTGCAGTGGTTGAGAAGCTGGAGGAATAACTTGGCTGCAAAAGTGCTCCCTGAGGAGTGTGGGGTTTCAAACCCATGTGATCCCAACCCAGAACACCCAGGGCCAGAAAGAGGAGCCTGCATAGCATCTGGCAATGAAAATTAGGAGGGATCTATTTACCTGGAAGAGGAGGGAAGTCTGCTAGAAACCCAGGTGCTCTCTTAAAGGGCCAATGCACAGGTCTTGCTCTTGAGCACTCATACGGGGCTCTGGTAGAGGGAAGGCAACTCAGGGCATACAGGAGGCATAAAGAGAAGATGTGGATGGCATGGCCCAGAGGAGAGATCTGGAGAATTAACAATGGTGGTCCCTGTCCTGAATCCCTATCCTACATTGCCTCCAAGGGCCATCTTGCCAGAGTCAAGCACTCCTATTCTTACAGCACCAGTCTGGGAAGTGCCCAACCCAAATCTTCAACTAATAATGACACCACCTGCTAAGCTCAAGTCCCACAGAAAGGACTGTTGGCTGCTCCCAACATGCTCTTCTTCTGGAGAAGCTCTAGGTAAATGCTCAGACAGTCGTTGAGCTGTGTGGCTTTGGAATGGGGGCCAGTCTAGCCCCCTACCTGTAGGCTTGTTAAGCACTATCCACAATGGGAGGCTATTTTGATCTGTCTTCCCAAATCCAGGTGGCCCCACCCTGCTGAACTCACTTCCACAGAGGGAAGGGAGTGGCTCAAAGCTGTGCTCTCCCACCCCCTCGCCCCCCCATTTATGTATGTATGTATGTATGTATGTATGTATGTATATATGTGTGTATGTATGTATGTATGTATTTGGACAAGCAGCACTATTTATTGGACGATTGTAGATTCTCTCCCAACAGTTGTCGGTACATTATAGCCAGGAAGAGGGGAAGGGAGAAATAAACAATGAAAGAGATATATTTAGGGGAAATGAACTGTAAACAGTGTTTTTATGTTTTGTTAAAAAACAAAGACACTTTAATATCATACTTGGATACCAAACTTGACAGATATGGACCCACACTTATGTCTAACTTCTCAACTCCTATGTACAGTGTAAGAGTGGCTGTCCATCAACAGCAGTCCTCAGAGTCAAAACAAGGATTGGAAGGAAAGAGTATTAACAGGAAGCACAAGAAGACAAAATCAGGACATGAGCTATTGGCTCAGCAGAAACTGAGTGTGTGCAGAAAGGTCCAGTCACTGTTCTCCTTGAGCTCCCTCAAAGGCTCCTGCAGATGCTCCTGTCTGGGTCTCTGGGTGTGACTATGGAGCAGGAGAGAGGCTTAGTGCTTGCTCTTTTCCTGTGGACTCCACTGGAGTAATTTCCAACAAAAGACTGTTTCAATCTGTCCTCTCAACTCCCAATCTCCCCTTTCCACTGAACTTTTCCTGATATGAAGATGGCTTAGTGCAACCAACCTGAAGCTGTGGTGTGCTCCTCCTAGGGAAGGTCAAGTTAGAGAGATTCAGGTAGAAACTGAATGGGATGGCTCTGGAGTAGGGATCACTTTATCCCCATTTAGTGCCTGAATACATTACTCCCAAGTAGAGAATCACTAGCCTGGTCCATCCTACTTCAGTTTCCCCACTCCACCAAGCTTGCTCCTCGTGAAAGGGTCTTGGAATCTCCAACTGCCTGGGCCCATTCTACAGTCTTTGGAACATTGTGGAGGAAGTCCAGGCAACCTTAAGGGATGTCAGTGTAGCCAACAGGTGAACACAGACGTCAGGGGTCCTGGGACTTTTTATTGATTTGTCCCCATCTTAGAGCTGCAGAAAGCTGACTCTTAAACACAACTTAGCCCTTCCCACATACACCTAGCCGCAGTAGACACAGCCACAAATAGTAAATAGCATGGTAGCTCCAGAAGGATAGTCCAAGGACTGGTACACACAACAGTGTAACATCTACTGGCACTGGAACCCTGCCCAAGTAGACCCTGAACCAACACAACCAGTGCTGGGTTTCAGACCACATCAGAACTCGACTTAACTGGCCACACAAATGGAAAACCCTGAAGGGGATTTCAACAGGCATCAGACCATGCTGGGAACCACTCTCCTATGGGGACAGCCTTTGCACAATGACTTATGCACAGTGATTGAGGTCTATTCTTATAGTAAGCAAGCCTGAATGATAACACCACCCACAAATGGGCCAATAGCATTCAAGACTCAACTGCACCAGAAGGGCATACTTAAATTACACAAGAAACACTCCTGGAGCAACTAGCTCTGGTGATCTGGAAGATTGTGCTACTGAGCTTTACAAGACACCTAGCATTACAGGCCTATCTCAAGGAACAAGAAAAATCTTAAATTAACAATCAAATTTACACATAAAGGACCTAAGAGAAGACAAAATATTCCAAAAATGTATTTGGAACCACAAAAGACTGCAGATAGCAACATCAATCTTGAGAAAGAAGAACAAAGTTGAATGCATCACACTACCTAGTATCAAACTATATTGCAATCATTGTACTAGAATAAGAACAGGCATATAGGTCAATGGAGCAAAATAGAGACCCCAGAAATGAACTCATGTTTTTGTGGTCAATTAACATTTGACAAAGGAGGCAAGAACATACAATGGGGTAAATACAGTCTATTCAATAACTGGCATTGAGATAATTGGAACAATATGTACCAAAAAAAAAAAAAGAAATTAGAGCATCTCCTTACACCGTACAAAAGAATTAGGTGAAAATGGATTAAAAACTTACATGAAAGACTTGAACCCATAAAAATCCTTAAAAAAAGCATGGGCAGTAAAATTTTTAACGTATCTGTTAGTAGTATTTTTTCTGATATATCTCCTCAGACAAGGGAAACAAACAAACAAAAAAAAACAAAAAATAAGTGAAACTGCATTGAATTAAAAGGCTTTTGCACAGCAAAGGAAACCATGAACAAAATAAAAATACAACCCACTCAATGGGAGAATACATTCACCAATAATACATCTAATAAAGGATTAACATCCAACATTTATAAAGCACTTATACAACTCAATACCAAGAAAACAAATAATCCAATTAATAGGCAAAGAACTTGAATGGATACTTCTTCAAAGAGGACTTACAAATGGCCAATAGACATGAAAAGATGCTCAACATCACTAATAATCAGAGAATGCAAATTAAAAGCACAATGAGATATGACCTCAGACTTATCAAAACAGCTATCATCAATAAATCAACAAACAAATACTGGTGAGGATGTGGAGAAACTGTAACCCTCATGTACTACTGGTGGGAATTCAGACTGGCACAGCCACTGTGGAAAAACAGTATGGAATGTCCTCAAAAATTTAAAAACATATCTGCCTTACAACCATTAGTTACACTTCTGGGAATATATCTAAAGAAACCTGAAACACTGATTCAAAAATATATATTCAACTCTGTGTTTATTGCAGCATTATATACAACTAGAGGCCCAGTGCACTAATTCATGCATTAGTGGGGTCCCTGGGCCTGGCCTGTGGGATCAGGCTGAAACCAGCTCTCCAACATCCCCCAAGAGGTCCTAGATTGCGAGAGGGTGCAGACCAGGCCCAGGGACCCTACCAGTGCACTACTGGAACTGGAAAGGGATGTGGGAGGTTGGCCATATGGGGAGGGGTTATGGGAGGGTTCCAGGGCTTGCCCAGCCCATCTCGCTCAGTCCTGATCAGCCAAACTCCAGCAGCAAGCTAAACTACTGTTTAGAGAATCTGCCCCCTGGTGGTCAGTGCATGTCATGGTGAGCGGTTGAGCAACCTTAGCATATCATTAGCATATTAAGCTTTGATTGGTTGAACGGCCAATTGGTCAACTGGACACTTAGCATATTAAGCTTTTATTATATAGGATAGCCTAGATTTGGGAGCAGCCCATCAATAGTTAAGAGGATAAAAAAGATGTTGTATATTTACACAATAGAATACTAATTGGTTTTAATAAAGAAAGATTTCTTACCATTTGTGACAGAGTGGATGAATCTACAGAATATTATGCTAAGTGAATTAAGCCAGGAAGAGAAACCCAAATACTGTATGATCTCATTTATATGTGGAATATAATCAATATAACAATTTAATAAACAAAATATAAATAGAAGCATTGACACATAGAATAGACTGATGACAGCTGTGGAGGGACTCTGGCTTTGGGTGTGGGTGGAAAAGGTGAAAGGATTAAGAAGAAAAAAGAAACAGAGACAATAGTTTTTGGTTGCCAGAGGGAAAGAGAGCTGGAGGAGGTGGAAGAAGGCAAAGGGTGGATAAATAGTGGTGGTAAGATGAGCACAGAATGCAGTATGCAAATGATGTGTGATAGAGTTGTTCATTTGATACTTATATAGTTTTATTGACCAGTGCAACCCAAGAGATTCTACATATTTTTAAGTACAAAAAAAGAGAATAAGAAAAAGAAGAAAAGGCTTACAGAATATTTATTTAGAGCTCTAAGATTTTTTTATTCAGGAAAACATTTTCATATTAGGTATTGTAAAGCCTTCACTTAACAAGCTGGTAATTTGGGTATGTGTTCTTGGAAACATCTTATATGAAAAATACAAAATTGAAATATTAGCTGTGTTGTCAAAGTTTTTCCATCACATCCTATATAATAGAAGGGTAAAATGCAAATTGACCCCATAGCGAAAAGACCAGGACTGGTGGCTATGATGCCCACTGACCACCAGGGGGGCAGATGTCCAATGTAGGAGTGCCTCCTAGTGGTCAGTGTGCTTTCACAGGGGGAGCACCACTCAGCCAGAAGCTGGCTCCTGGCTGGCCAGTGCAGCTGCGTGGCAGGAGCCTCTCCTACCTCCGAAGCAGTGCTAAGGATGTCCAACTACAGACTTAGGCCAGCTCCCCACCATTAGTTGGACATCCCTGGGGGGTCCCGGACTTCAAGAAGGGCACACAGGGAGTGCATGACACCCCCGAGTGCATGAATTTTCATGCACTGGGCCTCTAATAATTTTATAAATTTCCTGCAATCAGTTAATGTATTTCCCTTTAAAAATTACCAGGCTGAATTAATCAAGAACTATTTGAAAAGCATAAAATATTTACCTAGTGCTGCACTAAGCAATAAATCTACCCCTATAAAAAATGCACTGATTATAGTTAAAAATCAGGAGAATGAGAAAAAGAACTGTATCAACCATTAAAGTGGATCTTGTTAAATTTTAAAGAAGGCTTTCCAGAATGGTACACACTATTATATACAATTCAATATACATAATTTCTGGATTCTCCATTTATAGAAAATAAGAGGTAAAAAAACATTAAATTAGAAGGTGTGATTTTCATTTTGAAGCTTTTAGCCCTTGACCCAGCAATAGCATACCTATGAATTCATTATGCAGATGTGTTTATATTTGTTTGCAATTAGGTAAGTGTAAGGATATTTACTGCTCTGCCTACCATTCTTTTTTAAGTAGCCAAAAAAACTGAAACAAATCAGCTTCCATTCTGAAATTTAAAAGGATAGCTCAGAGCATTTGATAACTTGCTGCCCAGTAAGTCTTCAGTTTGGCTCAAATAAACTCAAAAATTCAAAAAATAAAAATGATGCCCCATCTACATAGGGATTAGGACATGTCTGTTCAAAATAATGGTCACCTTTTGTTACACAAAAATGGAAGGATTGAAAATATATATTAAATGAAAAAACACCAAAGTATTTTAAAATCCATTGTGTAAAATAATGTTTAGCATTTGAAATCCACAAACATTTCTTCAAGTTTACAAAAGAAAAATTTAACTTCATTATATTTGAAGAATGAAAATAAGGTTGAAAAAACGGTTAGCATGTGAAATCACCCATATTATTTATGAAGACAGTGAACCAGGGAGAAGATAAAGAACGTGTCAAAGCCCTATTGTTTGGATCCTGTGTTCAAACCCAGGAAGTCTAGCTCCAGAGTAGGTGCACTTAATCATGTTGTTTTTCATGAGAAGAAATGTACACCTGCATATCACATACAGTTTAAAATGCCAATTTGATGATGGTTGCTTTTTATCCATCTGGTCACTTATTCAATTTTATTCAAGCTTTAAAACAAAATACAATAACAAAAATAAACAGAAGAATTAAAAATATATAAAAGCAAAAATAATTATGTTGTGTCAGATGCTCATCTCTGTATTACTGTATGTTTATGTGTATATTTTATAAATTATTTTAAGGTTAGTTAGACAATCTTACACAGAAACACTCTGCCCTCTAGAATTCTATCACCGTGTCTCCCAATGCCTGATGTTGAAAAATGTGATATATGAGTAAAAGCAGGGTTGGAGGTCTTTCACCAGAGCTCTGTAATCAGCACTAACTACTGCAGGCTTCAGAGTAAAATTCCCATATTGATTTAATTTATAAATCCCCTCCTGATGGCCTGCCATGAGGCCTTATAGATGACCTCTGTATCTGTACATCATCCCACAGCTGGGATTGGTTGTACCATTCATAAACCCCATTATTTGATTTAAATGTTAGGGTACTGGAGGCTGATATTTTCATTAATCTTTTATGTATTTTTTTCTTACACATTTTTCTTCAGGATAGTGTGAAGATAACTATATCATTTTAACCCTCTGATTTATAATGTAAGGTATTTGGTTTATAGATGGTACCGTGTAAGAAAGGTTGGCCTTGGGCAAATTTGTGAAAGAGGTATTTTTAATAATCTCAGTTTCCTTTTTTCACCCTCTAAAACTCCTCTCCCACTCCCTCAGGCACCTGAGGCATCACTGTTTTCTCCTCTTCCCATTTTTATAACCACTTACATTGCTATAAATCACAGGAAACTACTACTAGTTTTAAATGTTACTTGCACCCTAATGTTTAAATATTAACAAGGATCAGCTCTTTTCAGGGAAGCTTTAAGGTTACCTTGGGTTGGGGGTGCTTCAGGTAAGGTAGCCGATTTTAAGATATTTTGCCAAGCTCAAAATAGCACCTTTATCCTTCTTTCTCACTGGTGGAACGAACTATGGTAGTCATATTTATTCTACCTGTGTTGCCCCTGGCTACAGCTAATTGTGTGAGCCATGCCATTTTACACAGGTTGATTCAATCAAATCCTTTCCATTAAAACATTTGATATGGGAGTAAAACTTTCTAGTTGAGATTTAAATAGTGACATAATATCTCAGGAGTTATAGCTCTTCATTCAACTGCCCATGGATTGAGGATGAGAGAAATCTGGAGTACAAAAGGAAAGCATGAAGATTTTAAGTGAGAATGAGAGACCAAGGTTAGAGAGACGCCAGCCATGCATGAGTGCTGGTTACATTCCTGCTTTCTAATTCAGTGACACAGGTTTATTTATTTTCTTAATTCAATACATTGGGGTGACGTTGGTAATGAAAATTATATAGGTTTCAAATGTCTAATTTTATAATACATCAACTGTATTCTGCATTATATGTTTACTACCAACAGTCAAATCTCCTGCCTTCACCATATATTTGACCCTCTTCATCCTTTGTTAACTCCTCCCCACAACCCCTCCTCTCACAGGTTTAATTACTTGTGAAAATTATCCCATTTAATTCAGTTACTTGCAAACCAAGTTCTTTAATTGATGCATAATGCCACCTACCATCTCCTTCCCTTTTAGAATAAGATTATTAAGAATTCTATGAGGTAAATAAACTTGTTTCACGTACAAGTCCTACAGTCCATGGGCTCAGATGAAATGACTTCTACTCCTAGCACCAGGGTTTAGCTTTGGATTTAAGCTAACAAGAGCATCAAATTTTCTGCAAATATGATTGGTTTAAGAATGAACACATGTTGCATTGGGAGCCAAAGCAATGAAAGGAAACTGTTGGTATTTCTGAGAGAACCTTCCTTTTCCATTAGAATTTGCAACTAACTGCAAGTCTGGAATCTAGAAACAGAATTATTTTGATATCAAGAAGAATAGTTTATATAAAAATAGGCTCAATCTAAAGAAGTGGCACTTAAGAATAAACAAGATTGTATTAGCATGATTTGAGCTCCAGATTCAGACTCTAGTTTATGGTTATAAACTCTCTATCTTACAACCAAAAGGCTCCTAATGGATATAAAGCCCCCATTAGGCTAATGTGCCAGGTCTGCCTTCTTCATCTATCATATATCTTATTCTTTGAAACAGAATGCAAATTTCAGGTAGCAGAATCATTACATTTTACCTTATTTTTTATATGCAAATAAATATAGCATTTATTTAGTTTTCCACTATTTTAGATTTTATTTTATTTTTTTCTTCATTTATTTATTTATTTTTATTTTAATAAACCTTTATTGTTCAGATTGTTACAATTGTTCCCCCACACACCATAGCTCCTCTCCACCTGGCTCCCAACCAACCCTCTGCCCTTATCTCCCAGACATTGTCCTCATCCATAGGTGTATGATTTTTGTCCAGTCTCTCCCTGCACCCTTCCTCATCTCTTTCCCTCTGAAAATTATCAGTCCACTCCCTTTCTATACCCCTAATTCTATTATATTCTATTTATTCTGATCATCAGATTTTCAATTCACTTGATTTTTAGATTCACTTGTTGATAAATATATATTTGTTGTTCATAATTTTTACCTTTACCATTTTCTTCTTCTTCCTCTTCTTAAAGAATACCTTTCAGCATTTCATATAATACTGGTTTGGTGTCGATGAACTCCTTTAGTTTTTTCTTATCTGTGAAACTCATTATCTGCCCTTTAATTCTGAATGATAGCTTTGCTGGGCAGAGTAATCTTGGTTGTAGGTTCTTGCTATTCGTCACTTTGAATATTTTTTGCCACTCCCATCTGGCCTGCATAATTTTTGTTGAGAAATCAGCTGACAATTGTATGCGTGCTCCCTTGTAGGTAATTAACTATTTTTCTCTTGCTGCTTTTAATATTCTCTTTTTGTCTTTTGCTCTTGGTATTTAAATTATGATGTGTCTTGGTCCTCTTTGGATTCCTTTTGTTTGGGGTTCTGTGCACTTCCTGGACTTGTAAGTCTATTTCTTTCACCAGGTGGGGAAAGTTTTCAGTCATTATTTCTTCAAATTGATTTTCAGTATCTTGCTCTCTCTCTTCTTCTGGCACCCCCATAAGTCTGATGTTGGTATGCTTGAAGTTGTCCCAGAGGCTCCTTACACTATCTTCACATTTTTTATTATTTTATTTTTTTTGCTTTTCCAGTTGAGTGTTTTTTGCTTCTTTTATTTCTAATCTTTGACTTGATTCTTGTGTTCCTCTAGTCTGCTAATAGGTTTCTGTATATATTTTTTTTTATTTGAGTCAGTGTATTTTTAATTTCTAGTTGGTCCTTTTCACCTCCTATTGGGTCTCACTAAGTTTATCTATTTTTCTAGGAAATTCTTAAAAAAACCTTATAACCATGGTTTTGAACTCTATATCCAGTCATTTGTTTTCCTCCATTTCTTTTGTTTGTGATCTGTTCCTTTGTCTCTGCATATTTTGCTGCTTCCCAGAGTTGGTAGAGTAGCTTTGTGTGCTAGGTGTCCTATATGGCCCAGTAGCTCTGCCTCCCCAGTTACCTAAGGTGGACTCTCCTGGTGTACCCCTTTGTGAATTGTGAGTACAGTTTTGTTGTAGTTACGTCTTGATTGTTGTGGTATCACTGGGGGAAATTGACCTCCAGGCCAATTGGTTGTGAGGATCAGCTGTGTCTGTCCATGAGTGCTTGCCTCCAGACCTCTGCCTTTCTGGTTCCCCTGAGTTTCCATGCATTCTAGGGACCCGGAGAAGAAAAACCATGGGCAGAAGAAGAAACAGCCCACATACAACAGAGAGGCAGGTACCACCAGAAAAGGAAGTAAACAAAATAGAAGGAGAAATAAGCCTGCCAGAGAAAGAGTTCAGAGAAATGATCATAAGGTGGATGAAAAGAATGGAAGACACATTCGACATTGTGAGTAAGATCCAAGAGGAAATGAAGAAAACCGAAGAGGAAATGAAGAAGAAGCAAGAAGAAATACAGAAGAACCTAAAAGAAATGCAGAATAATCAAGAAGAAATGAAAAATGACATCGCTGCTATAAAGAACTCAATAGAAAGCATCAAAAGTAGACTAGAAGAAACAGAGGACTGCATCAGCGAGCTAGAAGACACAGTAGGAAAAAATACCCAAGTACAGCAGCTTTTAGAAAAAAAAGTTAAAAAACAAGAGGAAAGCCTAAGGGAACTTTGGGTAACATGAAACAAAACAACATCCATATAATTAGGGTTCCAGAAAGAGTGGAAATTGAAAGAGGATTAGAGAACCTGTTTGAAGAAATAATGACAGAAAATTTCCCCAATATAGGAAAGAAAAACCCACACAAATCCAAGAAGCTCACAGAGTCCCAAGCAAAATGAACCCCAACAAACTGACACCGAGGCACATTATAATTAAATTGGCAAATACCTACGACAAAGTAAGAATCTTAAAAGCAGCCAGAGAGAAACAGAAAGTTTCCTACAAAGGAACCCCCATAAGACTAGCTACTGATTTCTCAACAGAAACTCATCAGGCCGGAAGGGCATGGAATGAAATATACAAAGTCAAACAAAGGAAGGGTCTGAATCCAAGAATACTGAACCCTGCAAGACTCTCAATCAAAATTGAAGGTGAAATCAAAAGCTTCACAGACAAAAAAGGACTAAGGGAATATATTACCACCAAACCAGCAATGCAAGAAATGTAATAAAAATAAAGAGGAAGCGAAGAAGGAACTCGGTGGTAAGGACTAAAAATGGCAACAGATAAGTACTTATCAATAATAACTCTAAATGTAAACAGATTAAATGCTCCAATCAAAAGACATAGGATAAACGATTGGATAAGAAAACATGATCCATATATCTGCTGTCTACAAGAAACCCACCTCAGGAAAAGAGATGCACACAGATTGAGGGTGAAGGGATGGAAGATGGTATTTCAGGCAAATGGAAATGAAAAAAAAGCTGGGGTTGCAATACTTACATCTGACAAATTAGGTCTCAAAGTGAAGGACATAACAAGAGATAAAGAAGGCCACTTCATAATACTAAAGGGAACAATCCAACAAGAAGAAATAACTCTGGTAAACATATATACACCCAATATAGGAGCACCTAAATACATAAAAAAAAACTCTTGGAGGATATTAAGGGAGAGATTGACAGCAATACAATCATAGTAGGAGACTTTAATACCCCACTGTCACCATTGGACAAATCCTCTAAACAAAAAATCAGGAAAGGAACATCAATCCCAAATGACTCACTAGACCAGATGGAATTAATTGACATCTACAGACCATTTCACCCCAAAGCCACAGAATATGCATTCTTCTCCAGTGCACATTAGTCATTTTCAGAGATAGATCATATGTTGGGTCATAAGAAAAGTCTCTTCAAATTCAAGAAGATAGAAATCATATCAAGCATTTTCTCAGACCACAGTGGCATAAAACTGGAAATCAAATATAATAAAAAAATAGAAAAAAATCAAACACATGGAGACTAAACAGCATGCTATTAAACAATGACTGGGTAATCAGAGAGATCAAGGAAGAAATAAAAAAACATCATGGCAAAAAATGACAATGACAACACAACAATACAAAATTTATGGGACACAGTCAAAGCAGTCTTGAGAGGGAAGTTCATAGCCCTACAAGCCTACTGCAAAAAACAGGAGACAATGGTAATAAATTACCTAACCTGACAACTCAAAGAGCTAGACAGAGAGCAACAAGAAAAGCCCAGTGTACTCAGAAGGAAGGAAATAGTGAAGATCAGAGCAGAGATAAACAACTTGGAGACCAAAGAAACAATTCAAAAGATCAACGAAACAAAGAGCTGGTTCTTTGAAAGGATAAACAAGATTAATGGACCTCTAGCCAGGCTCACTAAGAAGCAAAGAGAGAAGACCCAAATAAACAAAAGCAGAAATGAAAGAGGAGCAATAACAACAGATCCTGTGAAAATACAAAGGATTGTTAAAAAATACTATGAAGAAATCTATTCCAACCAATTGGACAACCTGCAATAAATGGACATTTTCCTAGAAAAATATAATCTTCCAAAACTCAATGAGGAGGAATCCAAACATCTCAATAGTCCAATACAATGGAAGAAATTGAAGCAGTCATCAAAAAGCTTCCAACAAATAAAACCCAGGACCATATGGCTACACAGGAGAGTGTTACCAAACATTCAAGGAAGAATTAAAACCTATCCTCCTCAGACTATTCAAAAACATTCAAGAAGAAGAACACTTCCAAACACCTTCTATGAAGCCAGCATCACCCTAATACCAAAACCAGATAAAGACAACACAATGAAAGAGAATTATAGGCCAATATCTCTCATGAACATAGATGCCAAATCCTCAACAAAATACTAGCAAATCGGATCCAGCAGTACATCAGGAAGATCATACACCATGAAAAAGTAGAATTCATTCCAGGAATGCAGGGATGGTATAATATCCGCAAATCAATAAACGTGATACATCACATAAACAAATTGAGAGATAAAAATCACAGAGTCATATCAATTGATGCAGAAAAAGCATTTGACAAAATCCAACACTCTTTCTTGATAAAAAACTCTCAGCAAAATCGGGATAGAAGGAGCATACCTCAAAATCATAAAAGCCATATATGATAAACCCACAGCTAACATCATACTCAAAGGGCAAAAACTAAAACCATTTCCCCTAAGAACAGGAACAAGACAGGGATGCCCACTCTCACCTCTCCTGTTCGACATAGTGCTGGAAGTATTAGCCATTGCAGTTAAATAATAAGAAGAAATAAAAGGCATCCAAATTGGAAAAGAAGAAGTAAAGCTGTCCTTATTTGCAGATGACATGATATTGTACATAAAAAACCCAAAGGACTCCATTCCAAAATTAATTGACTTAATGAATTCAGCAATGTAGCAGGATACAAAATTAATGCTAAGAAGTCTGTGGCATTTCCATACACTAATAGTGAGATTACAGAAAGAGAGACTAAAAAAGCAATCCCATTTACCATCGCACCAAAACAAATTAAGATACCTAGGAATAAATATAACTAAAGAGGTAAAAGACCTATATGTAGAAAACTACAGGGCACTGAAAAAAGAGATAGAGGAAGATGTTAACAGATGGAAAAGCATACTATGCTCATGGACTGGGAGAATCAACATCATTAAAATGTCCATACTACCCAAAGCAATCTATAGATTCAACACACTACCCATTAAAATACCAATGACATATTTCACAGACCTAGAAAGAATACTTCATAGATTCATCTGGAACAAAAAAAAGACCATGAATAGCTACAGCAATCCTGAGAAAGAAGAATAAAGTAGGTTGGATCTCCATACCAGATTTCAAGCTATACTACAAAGCAACTGTTCTGAAAACAGCCTGGTACTGGCACAAGAACACACATATAAACCAATGGAATAGAATAGAGAACCCAGATATCCACCCAAACCACTATGCTCAACTAATATTTGACAAAGGAGGCATGAACATTCAATGGAGCCAAGATAGCCTCTTCAATAAATGGTGTTGGGAAATTGGACAGATACATGCAAAAAAAATGAAACTGGACCACCAGCTTACACCAAATACAAAAATAAACTCAAAATGGATACAAGACTTAAACATTAGAAGGGCAACCTTAAAAATTCTAGAGGAATCCACAGGCAGCACAATCTAGATATATGCTGAAAGAACTTCTTCACTGATACTGCTCCAAAGGCAATGGAAGCTAAAGAAAAAATAAACAAATGGGACTACATCAAAATAAAAAGCTTTTGCACAGCAAAAGAAACCATCAACAAAACAACAAGAAAGATCACTGTATGGGAGAACATATTTGCAAATGTTATCACTGATAAAGATTTAATCTCCAACATCTACAGCCAACTTATACAACTTAACAAAAGGAAGATAAATGATCCAATAAAAATATAGGCAACGGACTTAAAAAGATCCTTTTCGAAAGATGACAGAAGGAAGGCCAAGAGACACATGAAAACATGTTCAAAGTCACTAATCATCCGAGAGATGCAAATCAAAACAACAATGTGATACCATCTTACACCTGTCAGAATGGCAATCATCAACAAATCAACAAACGACAAGTGTTGGCAAGGGTGCGGAGAAAAAGGAACCCTTTTGCACTGTTGGTGGGAATGCAGACTGCTGCAGCCACTGTGGAGAACAGTATGGAGTTTCCTCAAAAAACTAAAAATGGATCTCACATTTGACCCAGCAATCCCACTCTTAGGAATTTATCCTAAGAAATTACAAACACCAATCAAAAAGGATTTATGCACCCCTATGTTCATAGCAGCACAATTTACAATAGCTACAATTTGGAAACAGCCTAGGTGCCCGTCAGCAAATGAGTGGATTAGAAAACTGTGGTACATCTACACAATGGAATTCTATGCTGCCATTAAAAAGAAGGAATTCTTACCATTTGCAGCAACCTGGTAAGTGAAATAAGCCAGTCAATGAAGGAGAAGCATCACATGATCTCACTCATTTGTGGATAATATTGAACATTATAAACTGATGAACAAAAGGATAGATACAGAGGCAGTAAAGCTTCAAACACACTGTGAAATGACAGCAGGAAGATTAAAGTTAGGTGAGGTAGATAAGAGATCAATCAAAGCACTTGTATGCATTCATATAAGCATAACCAATTAACAAAGACACTGGGGGGTGGGGTATGCCTGGGAGGGAGGGGGGCAATGGGGAGATATGTATAAAAATTAATTTAAAAAGCAGTTTATTAATTGTGTGCTCCATCTATTGAAATACAATATTACAGTAAAAGCTTGAGGTTACATAGAGTAAAAGCAATTAATGGATCGGAAATCATGAAACCTTAGTTTGCCCCTTTACTATAGTTATTTAAAGCCTACAAAATCTCACTTTCTATTTCTCTTGTCCAGCCAATCCATGGTCAAAGTTATATATCAAAATCTCTCTGGAAATATTTACAGTTGTATATCTATGTACCTATACATTATTTGGAAATTAAAATATAATTTCTTAGATATGTAGATTTGTGATTTTCTCCTATAATTAACACCCAAAATATAATATCAAGTTTCATGTAGTCTCTAACTTTCATTTCAACTCCTTGGTTAAGGTAGTGTCTCTCTTGAGCTTGACTATTGCCCTAGGTCAGTATTGGTGAGAAGTTAGATTGTAAGTAGTATATTAAAGCCCTAGGACCAAGGAAAAAGCAATACAGAAGATAGCCTCCGGTTTATACCAGCAAGAGATTTTCAGATGTTAGTAGGTTTTAATTGCAATAAAATTTATTAAAGAAAATAAGGGTATTTTTTAATAAAAGTCAAGGAAACTATTTTTTAAACCTCCAATTGATAACATATTTTCTTGAATTATAGAGACTATTTGTACCTATTTGTTAAAAATTTAACATGGCTGACTTTGGTTGTCCTGGGGTATATTTTCAGGATATTTGTTACTTTAACAATTGAGTATAAATTTAGAGTGTACTGAAGAGTCAACAATGATTTGCTTTGATCATTCATGTAGATTCTACATGCAAAGCAAATAAAACTGAATAATGAAACGTAGATAAGAATTCTTTTCACATTATAGCCCTTCTGTGCCTTCACTGTACTTTTGTTATACTCTTACACTATACTAGAGCACTGCTTGAATATTTTTTGATTCAATATTTTTTTCTATTCTACTTTAATATTTTCTAGGTGGCAAAACCTATATTTTAATTGTTTTGTGATCCCAATGTCTAGTGTTTATTAGATCCAATGAATGCCATATATCTTATGCAGTGCCTTGCTGGTTATAAAAAGAACATCAAGCTAATTACTTTGTCTATCCAAATGTTAGTGCCACTAAATGTCTAAAAAATTCAGATCAACTTATATGTTAAGGAGTAAGTTGACTAGGACTTCCTTTTAATTAAATAGAGTAAAGATAATTTAAAAGGTCCCCTCCACCCCTCCCCAACCTTTTAATGTTAATCGTGAAATAGAAAGAGACAGGTACTTAAATTTGTTTAAAAATCTAGAAAATTTTTACTTTAGAAAATTATCATTTGTAATGCTAACAGCAAGACACCCATAAAAAACACACATGGTGTCAAAATAAGCCAAAGGAAAATGGTTTGGGCAAAAAGGATCCCAAGACAATTTTATAGAAAATATTTATTTATTAACTTTGTTTGAGAATATGTTTATATACTTTCAGAAAACAACTCCAAGGCCAAGTGGACTCTTGCAACAGAGAGGAACTGACAGGTTTGCGCCAACCATGAGGACAAGAGGAGAAATAGTCCAGACACTGAGGATGCCTTGCCATGTAAGCAGTCAGCAGCTGTGTGTTGATATAGGATGCCTAAGTCCCCCAGAGAGGGTTGGACCTGTATTGCACCATTTGTCCACCATCCAGATACCATTGCTGACATGTACACATAAGGAACTGTTTGACATTGAAACTGGAACTCAGAACTATTGGAAATTGAAGTTGGATTTCAAACATTTTTTTGTTCTATAAGGTTTATTTTTAGCCTGCAGAGGCAAGATGTTTTTAAAGAAAAGAATAGGGCGGGGGGGGAAACAAACAGATACAGAGGCAAAAAAGCAATGAGTGGACTGTCATACTACAGCAGGAAGGCAGGGGAGGTTGGCTGGGGGGCACTGTAAGAGGTCAACCAAAGGACTTGTGTGCATGTATATAAGCATAACCAATGGATACAAGACACGGGAGGTGGGGGCAGGTGAGGGCATGTACTGGGGGGTAGGGAAGGCTGGGAGAGGTCAATGGGAAAAAACAAAAGGAGACATATGTACTACTATTTGTAATACTTTAAACAATAAAAAAAGAAAATTGCTACTAAACAAGGTGGCAATCTTTCAAATTAAAAAAAAATAGTAAGTCAGTGAGAAAGCTCTTTCCTTACCAATCTATTTTTATTTTTTTTTTAACTACCCAATAAAAAAGAAGGAATTCTTACCATTTGCAGCAACCTGGATGGAACTGGAGAGCCTTATGCTTAGTGAAATAAGCCAATCAATGAAGGAGAAACACCACATGATCTCACTCATTTGTGGATAATAAAAAACATTATAAACTGATGAAAAGGATAGACATAGAAGCAGTAAAGCATCAAACAGACTGTCAAATTACAGCAGGAAGTTTAAGGAGAGGTGGGGTAGATAAGAGATTGACCCAAGGACTTGTATGCATGCATATAAACATAACCAATGAACACAGACACTGGGGGGTTGGGGTATGCCTGGGAGGGGGGGCAATGGGGAGATATGTATACATGTAACACAATAAAGAAAACGAATCTCATCCCTCCCCCCCAAAAAAAACTAATGTTTTTCTTCTGAATTAAGTAGGAACATATGTTATTATATACACTTCAGCAATTTGAGAAAATTTAAGGAGAGGGAAAAATACTCCTGTTAAATTTTGTAATAGAACATTAAACTAATATAACTAGTTTGGTCTCAATTCATAAATTTAAAAGAATCCCTTAGTAAACATTCCAACAATAATTGATAAGTTGTTTGCAATATT
Organism: Lasiurus cinereus; assembly: GCA_011751065.1. Lineage (NCBI taxonomy): Eukaryota > Metazoa > Chordata > Mammalia > Chiroptera > Vespertilionidae > Lasiurus > Lasiurus cinereus. Next base: position 39,166,191 of record JAAGEH010000226.1, read on the forward strand.
TTTTGTGCCCTCACACATATGTATATGCATATGTAATAAGATGTTCATTGATAAAACTGAGCAGCCCATGTCTTCATCAATATTTCAGTCCAATTTATTTTTGTTTTTTCTCTTAGAATCTGGTGGCTAGATTTATTTACTGCCAAACATAGAGATAGTTACCAGAGAGGTAGGGGTATTGTGATATTAACTCCCAGCTTCACCTCAAACCCAGTCTTCCAGAAGGAGTATTTCTAGCAGAGGTAGGATTTAGGAAGAGTGGTCAAATTTCAGGTAGGAGGCCAAGTTGCTTGTCTTGCCCAGAAAAGGATAGAATCCTCAAAACTGCCTTTTCCAATGACAGAAATAGTTATAAAGCCTCAGGCCTCCAACCGGCTTGATTTAATTTTGTTCTCACTAGTCTGGTAGAAGTGTGGGTGCTATCACCAGGAAGAGGTTCTGTAAGTCAACTGAGTTGAAAAGAGGGATAGTCAGTGTATTAGATGTCCTGCATCTGATTCCAGCAAATATAAGAGCACCTACTCTCCTAATGGAGGGCAAGAGATAGAGCTAGTGGTAGACTGATTCATGGGTCAGTGTCAGTAAATACTGAATTTCTTTGTGTATTTTTGGAAATGAGAAATGTTTGAGAGGGAAAAATACTCCTGTTAAATTTTGTAATAGAACATTAAACTAATATAACTAGTTTGGTCTCAATTCATAAAGCTCTTTATATGGTGAGGCTTTTAATATTTTGTCTGAAATATGTTCAAAAATGATTTTTCCATTTTCTTTTATTGCCAGCATTATGGGATTTTACATAAGTTTTTGTTTTGGAGTATTAGTCATACCTATCATCATTTTCTCTTAAGGGAAATGCATAAGCCCAAGTTTTCCCTTCCTTTTTTTTTTTCCTTTTAAGTTTCTCTTTCTTTTGTTATTATCAAGCTCTTTATTTAAATAAGTACCAAAAAAGATGTTATTTTACTTTTTCCACAAATATAATGAAAGCAAAGGTTTTTGTTTTATCAAATCTCTGGTTAATGACCAATATAATAAAATTATAGGAGAGTAATTAAGTATGCAATTTTTTTCAGAAAATCTTAAAATATTTTCCTGATAAATCTTGATTTCTCTGAGTGGTTTCTTACAAATTTGAGGTATTCTTATATGTATATTCAAGACACATTTTTTTAATTATTGAAGAGAGTAAGGAAGAGAGAGAAACATCAATGTGAATAAGAAAGACCTATCCATTGCCTCCTATGTGTGTCCTGACTAGGAATCCATCCTGCTACTTCCTGGTATACAGGATAGTGCTATAACCAACTGAGGGCAGGGTCATTTTTACCTTAGCAGCCAGGACCACTTTTACCTTATTTTTCAGTGAGAATAATCATTAGGATGGCTATAAATGAAATAATGACATGTCCAATAAAATCACAGGTAATGCTTAAAATGTGTGCTTAAAGCAAACAAATATTAGATTTCTTACAAAGAAATAAAATGCATGTTCAGTTTTGTCCAAAACTTTTTTGGTACCTATTAAAATGTGAATATAAGTTTTTCTTCTCTTTTTTTTCTTATAGAGATGGATTTCAGTGGTTGATTTTTACAATTCTATATTTTTAAACATTTTCATTAAAAAATTAAACATACATATATAAAAATTAAACATAAATATATTTTTATTTATTTCAGAGAGGAATGGAGAGGGGAAAAAAGACAGAAACATTAATGATGAAATACAGGGAATACCTATGTTTCCATCATCTACATTCTATAATAGTTAAGATTTTGTTGTAATTGCTTCATTAGATAACATTAAATTTCTTCATGTATTAATTAATCATTTTAAAAATTATTATTGAATGTTAAATTAACCCTGGGCTAAATTCCCCTTCGTTTGACATATTTATTTTAATATCTTTGGAAATTGTCTGAACATTTATTTTTCTTTTGCAATGTCCTTGTCTGGCTTGAAGACTTAAAATATGTTAACCTCAGAAAATGAACCATAAGGGATTCCCCTTTTACTATCATTGGAGGAAACTTATATAAAAACATATAAGAGAAAAGAAATCCTCTTCAATAAATGACGTTGGAAAAATTGGATATGCAAAAAGAATTAAACTAAGCTGCTATTTGTTATTATACACAAAAGTTATTTTGAAATGGATCAAAGACCTAGATATGAGATCTGAAACAATACGTTACATAGATGAAAACATAAGTACTACACCTATAAACCATGGCCTTAGAAGTTCATGAATTTGATCTCAAAAGCAAGGGAAGCAAAAGCAAAAATAAGTAAATGGGACTATATCCCACTAAAAAGCTTCTTGCACAGTAAAAGAAACTATAAACAAATAAAAATGCAACTCATCAATTGGGAGAAGATATTTGCAAACAACAACTCTGTTATGGGGTTAATATCCAAATTGATTCACCTTTTTTTTTATTAGCTTCTTAAGATGCTTCATTTCTAGTAACTATATGAGAAGCTACAGTTTTCCTCTAAGCATTTACATTTATTTATGATACATTATGATTACCCTGTAAAAATATTTATTTCCCTTGTGACATCTTTTTACAGTAGACTATTTGGAGCTATATAGTTTAATTTCTAAAAAGTTGGGTATGATTTGGGTTTTTGTTGTTGTTGTTGTTGTTCTCTATTTCCAGTAATTACTCTATTACATATTTGTTAGCCTTGTTTTATGTCCCATCCTACAGTCAGTTTTGATGAATGTCATATGTGTACTTTAGGGAATGTCTATTCTGTTATGTTGGGGTAGAATACTCTCTAAAATAGCTGCGTATAGTTTGTTAATTTTCTAATTTTCTTTTTGTGGAATTTTGTAATCTTATTATTTTTCTTGCTTGCCCTAGAAGCTGTGTTTATGTCTGCCTTCTGATTATGGTTTTATTTTGTCTTCCTTTTAATTCTATACATTTTTACTTTATATATTCTTAAGCTATACCATTTGATAGAGTCAGATTAGAACTATTGATTTTTTTGTAGAATAATGTGTAACTATTTCAAAATATTTTTATCTGTTAATTATTTAAGTCTATTTTAATATTAGCATAACTTCAACTGCTATTTTTGTCTGTGTTTACAAAGTGTAAACATTTTTGTGCCTTATATTTAAGAGGTGACTCATATAAGTAGAAAATAGTCAAGTTTCATTTTTTAAATCAAATTGATATTTTTCTCTTAATTGGACTATTTAGTGTTTAATGTAATTAATGATAGTGTTTTTTTTTAAAAAAACATATATTTATTTATTTCTGAGAGAAATGGAGAATGGGAGAGAGAGAGAAACATTAATGATGAAAGAGAATCATTGATAGGCTGACTCCTGCATGCCCGCTACTGGGGATTGAGCCCACAACCCGGCATTTGCCCTTGGCCAGAATCAATCCAGGAACTTTCAATCCACAGGCTGACACTTTATCAACTAAGCCAAACCAGCTAGGGCATAGTGTTGGTTTATATCTACCATCTAACAGTTTGTAATCTATTTGACGCACATTTTAGATTTCATTTTTTCCATTCATCCTATATAATAAAAACCTAATATGCAAATCGACTGAACTGTGGAAGGACCTGCAGAATGACCAGTCGCTATGATGCATACTGACCACCAGGGGGCAGATGCTCAACACAGGAGCTGCCCCCAGCCAACAGGCCCCAGACCATCCAAGGCAGGTGCTTTCAGGGCCCCCCCATACCCATATTATCTCCCTGACGGTTGCCCCAAAGATCAGCCCTGATTGCTGGCCATGCCTAGGGACCTTACCTGTGCAGAATTCCATGCACTGGGCTTCCAGTTTTATAAAGTAATCAATATATTTTTGTTTCATATTTTAAATAATTTTGTTAATTATATTTTTACTATTATAACTTTATTTTAGGGGCCACAACATATATTCTCAATTAATTCTAATCTAATAAAAATTAACATTCAACTTGCCTAATATACTATAAACTTAGAACATTTTATTTCCACTTATTCTCCATCAATCATTGCATACTCTTTCATGTGTATTTTAACGTATATTTTAGTTTGAACAGCATTTACTGTTACTGCTTTGTATTGTTATTTCTTATTTAAATTTATCCACATATTTACTCTTACAATGTTCATTTCTTTCTGAATTTTTCTGTATCCAGCTGAGAGCATTTCCTCTACTCTTAGTATTTTTTTTTTAGTAAGCTTATCCTGAAAACAAATGTTCTCAGTTTGTTTGTTTCTATATCTGAAAACATCTTTATTTTGTCATTATTATTAAAATTGTATTTCTAACTAGGAAGGCCCTTTTGAATGGATTTCTCAGCACTTCTAATATATCATTCAATTTTGTCTGCTCCAAGCAAATAATACAAAATAAATACAAACACAAACAAAAAAGAGAACAGTAAAAACTTCAACCACAAAATGTATCTTATTTGAATTTAACTCCTTCCACCCCACAATTCTCCTTGCTTTTTTCTTTTACAGATATTGCCTGCTTTTCAAAAATATTATTTCATCCTTATTTTGAACCTTTGATCACATTCATTCCTTTACTTGCAAAAACCTTTATTAATATTTTAAGCTTATTTATGTATAGCCCTTTCTTATAGTAACAATATCCTCATTTCCTTAACAACATCTAAATTCCTCCCCATAAGGACCAGGATAAAAGGCCAAAATGAATCAATTATCTTCTTTTCACCAAGAACAACCACAAAATCCAACCAATGCCAAAACTGATTTTTCCCCTTGTAATAAGAATCTTGAGTTTAGTTGCTCAAAGACAAAGATGAGTAGAACTTATTCTTCCTGATGATAATATATGATAGAAACACTATAATTGTGTTTGTGACCTTAATATTCTCTATTTCCCCCAAAAAACTAATGATTTTACATAGTTACGTGAGGATTAAATATATCTTGCATTGCTGAGACTTCTATAGTATTTAACTAAGCAAAAATTTCTATAAGAGAACAACCTGGAAGTTAGAGACTTGACATTACATTTCAAATTTTGGCAAAGGAACATTTAGGAGATAAAGACCAGAATCTAACACTGCTGTCTTCTGGAAAAGTGTTTCCTTTTGCATGTTTATAAAATTAATTCCATGACAGAAGAGAGAAACACTGATATATTCTTAATGTCAATATTTATTTATTTTGTGTAGAAAGCAAACTGGATTTTTCTGGACCCCAGGCAGACTATTACTATCACAGCAATAATTGTACTGGTTCCCCATACTCATTTATCTCCTTCAGGGTAATGTAATAAAAGCCAGATGAGGATCTTAAAATTACTAATTTCATGTTTAAATAGAGAATAGTGTAGAGCTCCTCTCCCTACTCCTGAGAATGGGAAAGGAACTTTTATCTCACTAATGTAAGCACATATTTTCCAGGAAGAGAGGTCCCTAATTTACTACTCTTTTAAATATAAATGAATCACTCCTGGTTTTATTACATTTCAAAATGTAAAACTATGATCCAGGGTTTGGAAACTATAGCTCTCTAGAAGCCTCTATTTAACCACAGTTGAACTTGCAAATCTTGTCCTTTACCCAAGGTTTCAGTGTTCCATGCTCAGAAAACTCTAACAATATAAAAACCTGATGATATTTTTTCTACAGGTACCTAAATAGTTACTGATATTTTTCCATACATAAGAGGTTATATTATTGTGGAGCAAATGAGAGTGAATGACCTCTGGAGTCCAGACCAAATTAAAATTTAGGAAGCCTTTATTAGCTAGCCAACTGGCGACTGCTCTGCCTTTCTCCACGCAAGAGGTTCAGAGAGCAGCAGTGACCCTTTGTGCAGGTCCACTTTTAAGCACATTTATCACATTTTGTTTTTGCAGAGCAAATGATTCAAGGCAAAACAGTTTTTCCCAAGCACCATCAGAGTCATGCCATTGACGACTATGTTATTCACAGGGTCATCTTGTTCTTCAGAAAGCTGACAGTGTTCTATGCCAACACCCTTTTTTGATAAAAACTCTCAGCAAGTTGGGAATAGAAGAATCATACCTCAAAATCACAAAAGCCATATATGATAAATCCACAGCTAACATCATACTCAGTGGGCAAAAACTAAAGACCATTTCCCCTAAGAACAAGAACAAGACAGGGATGCCCAATCTCAACTCTCCTGTTTGACATAGTACCGGAAGTATTAGCCATTGCAATTAGACAAGAAGAAGAAATAAAAGGCATCCAAATTGGAAAAGCAGAAGTAAAGCTGTCCTTATTTGCAGATGACATGATACTCTACAGAAAAAAAAAACAACAAAGGTCTCCATCCAAAAACTAATAGACTTACTAAATAAATTTGGCAATGTAGCAGGATACAAAATTAATACCAAGAAATCTATGGCATTTCTATACACCAATAGTGAACTTACAGAAAGAGAGACTAAAAAAGCAATCCCATTTACCATCACACCAAAAAAATTAAGACACCTAGGAATAAACCTACTAAGGAGGTAAAATACCTATATGCAGAAAACTACAGGCCACTGAAAAAAAGAGATAGAGGAAGACATAAACAGATGGAAGAACATACCATGAGCATGGATTGGGAGAATCAACATCATTAAAATGACCATACTACTCAAAGCAATCTACAGATTCAATGTACTCCACATTAAAATACCAACAACATATTTCACAGACCTAGAAAGAACTCTCCAAAGATTCATCTGGAACAAAAAAAAAAAGATCCCGAATAGCCACAGCAATCCTGAGAAAGAAGAATAAAGTAGGTGGGATCTCAATACCAGATTTCAAGCTATACTACAAAGCAACTGTTCTCAAAACAGCCTGGTACTGGCATAAGAACAGACACATAGAACAATGGAATAAAATAGAGAATCCACATATCCACCCAAACCACAATGCTCAATTAATATTTGACAAAGGAGGCATGAACATACAATGGAGTCAAGACAGCCTCATCAATAAATGCTGTTGGGAAAACTGGTCAGATACATGCAAAAAAATGAAACTAGAACACCAACTTACACCATAAACAAAAATAAACTTCAAATGCATATAGGACTTAAACATAAGACCGGAAACCATAAAAATACTATCGGAATCCACAGGCAGCACAATCTCAGACATATGCCTAAGAAACTTCTTCACTGATACTGCTCCAAGGGCAAGGGAAGCTAAAGAGAAAATAAACAAATGGGACTACATCAAAATAAAAAGCTTTTGCACAGTAAAAGAAACCATCCACAAAACAACACGAAAATCCACTGTATGGGAAAACATATTTGCAAATGTTATCACTGATAAAGATTTAATCTCCAACATCTACAACCAACTTATACAACTTAATAAAAGGAAGATAAATGATCCAATAAAAAAATGGGCAACAGACTTAAATAGAACCTTTTCGAAAGATGACAGAAGGAAGGCCAAGAGACACATGAAAACATGCTCAAAGTTGCTAATTATCCGAGAGATGCAAATCAAAATGACAATGCAATACCATCTCACACCTGTCAGAATGGCAATCATCAACAAATCAACAATCCACAAGTGTTGGGGAGGATGTGGAGAAAAAGGAACCCTCGTGCACTACTGTGGAAATGCCGATTGGTGCAGCCACTGTGGAGAATGTATGGAGTTTCCTCAAAAAACTAAAAATGGAACTCCCATTTGACCCAGTAATCCCACTCTTAGGAATATATCCTAGGAAACTATAAACACCAATCAGAAAGGAGTTATGCACCCCTAAGTTCATAGCAGCACAATTTACAATAGCTACAATTTGGAAACAGCCTAGGTGCCCATCAGTGGATGAGTGGATCAGAAAACTATAGTACATCTACACAATGGAATTTTATGCTGCAATAAAAAAGAAGGAATTCTTACCATTTGCAGCAACCTGGATGGAACTGGAGAGCATTATGCTAAGTGAAATAAGCCAGTCAATGAAGGAGAAATACCACATGATCTCACTCATTTGTGGATTAGAAAGAACATTATAAACTGATGAACAAAAAGATAAATACAGAGGCAGTAAAGCATCAGACTGTCAAATTACAGCAGGAAGGTTAGGGAGAGGTGGGGCAAATAAGAGATCAACCAATGAGCACAAGACACTGGGGGGTTGGGATATGTCTGGGAGGGGAGGGGAATAGGAAGATATGTATACATCTAATACATTAATAAAAAATAAATAAAAAAAAGAAAGAAGGTCTATGTGCTGGGAAGAGGCCATGAGACTGTATCTCAAGACCTGGCCTGATGTTATTATTCAGAACTCTATCTGGGAGATAGTCCACAGCCTTTCTGAAATGAGGCATGCTCAAAAATTCCCACTTGCTAACAATATTCATTGATAATTAGTTTAAGAAGTGATAGGATATCTTAGGGAGCAATGAGTTCTCTGTTACTATATTCATTCAAACATATAATCAAACTGATAATTTAGAAGAGGTGTTAAAAGGGGGATTCAAGCATCCAACAAGTCCACTGTATCATCAGAAAAGGATGGAGCACTCCATTAGGGATATTGAACATACTTTAATGAATAAACTTTTTGCAAAGCCATGGCTAAGGTTCAAGAAAACTAACAAGAGATTGCACATCCTTGGGCTGAGTACAATGGTGAATGAACCCTTATCAACTTGGAGTTGAAAGGATAAGGGAAATGAGGGAAATGAGAGATCAGGTCTGAGAGATCCCTTTTATTTCTTCTGTGGGAGAGGCCTCCCACAGGTACTAAGGCCTTTGGATAAAGAAAATACTCACTGCAACCTCCTGTAGCCTGGCAGACAGAAAGCTGGGATAATAAATACCTTGATATCTCTCTTATATTCCTATCCCCGCAACCTCAGCCTTCTGCTGGTGCCTTCATTTGTCAAATCCAGCAGGAGACAAGAAGGCCAGCTAGGCCAGTTGACAGAGGTCACCCACCCACTCTGCACAGAGACTTAGAGTGAGAAGGCATCTGGTGGGTAAGGCAGCAAATATCTAGGCCAAACACTTATAAACACATGTGAATTTAACTAAACCCAAAAAGTCTTTGATGTCGTAAGGGTCTAATCCTATCCGATTCTTTCAAGGAAAGTCTCACAGTCAGGAAGAAACACTTCAAAGCATGAACGAGCACTTGCTGAATGGAAATGGATATTTTTAAGTCAAGAATTATATAAAAATGAGTATAACGTAATAACAAATGTTAAATAAAGTTGAGCTTTATTTGCTCCCTGGCTTCTTTGACCCATAAATTTTGATTCTAAAATCATCAGGTTAAAAAACAGCCAGTTTATTTTCAACTCCTTTCTGAACTCCTGCAGACACTTTAGGAGTCAGGGATCTGTAACCCCTTGGCCAGATGAAAGGAGACCTGGTATTGGGTGCCTGTAGCATACTGATGACACCACATGGTGAAACATCTCACTCTTTCCCTGTGAGGCTTTTCTGAAAAGGCTTCACAGACAGCACCATATGTCAGTGAGAACTACAATTACCTACTCAAGTGTTTGAAGAAGCAAGTGTAAAAGCTACTAGTTTCTTGTGTTTTTAGTTTCGAATCTTCACTCCACTAGTATATTGCTATAGCTGATACAAAAAATGCTTTTATCTGTCACTTTCATTTCCTCTAAAATTCTGACTGGCAATCAATAGCAATGCAATCCAGATCTTCAAAGCAATTTTATGCCGCCTTCTGTCATAAATTAAAATGTTCCATTAACTAAACAAATTCTCAATGGCATAAATCAGCCTACACTAAGTAAATCACAGTTAGTGAAAACAAAATTGTAATTCCATAAAAGTGATTAAGTGTTGGCAAGATACAGTGAGATATATCATCTGTGGTGAAAAGCATGATTATTCAATATCTGCATGTTGTATTTTAGATTGGCCAATTTCCTCCATGTTAGGTATTTTCATTGAAAATATTTAAAAAATATATCACATTAAAAATTGTACTATGTTTTTGGTTTTAGAATGTTTTGTTATATAGCCTTCTCATTAGAGTATACTTTGAAATACGGCTGATAGTTGGCTTCACAAATTTGAAAAGCTATAATGGATAATATATTTATCATAAGACAGAAATAATCTTTCTGTCAGTAGAGTTAATCATTTCTAAATTACAATTTTTTTTTCTCTCTGATATGTTATTAACATTGTAGGATTTTTTTTTAGTTATTGCTTTTAAAAACTTAGTTTCTTTTCCTCATTATCAGTTTTCCAATTAAACAAAGCATGACGATGTTGCCAATTTATATATGAATATACTAAACTTGTACTTAGTAGCTTTGAAGAATCATGTATATAATTATTATTTGGGTACAAAAAACACCACCATATAATTATGAAATATTTATTTGTGCAAAGCACTGGGTAATTATAACTGTTTACTTCTGATGAACTTGAATAAATTCTTCACATAAGCTATATAAACTGCCACCTAACTAATCTTGTTTCCATGCTTAACATCAACATTCTATTCTTTATAAAACAATGAAAAGTGATCCTGTTAAAAATGTAAGTTAGATCATAATATTCTCAGTAAATATCCTGTAACAGTTTTCTAACAATATTAATGCAAAATATAGATTCCTTACAATTGTCCCACACCTGTATTCCCCTGTCACTTCTCAAGCCTCATTTCTTACTCTCACAGTTACTCAGTGCACTTCTCATGCAATCTTCATTGTTATTTCCAACAATTAACTTGATTTTGGTCATTTTATATACCAGTGTACAAATATAGGGTGTCCCAAAAATGTATATATAGTTAACAGCTGATAACTCAATTGATATTTCTTTATTTTCATATTTTACCCATTGAAATTAATAATTATTGAAAGTGGGTATGCATTTTTGGGACAACCTGTATATATCATCACGTGGTATGCTATGAATTTCACATTGTACACTCAAAATATATACAATTGTCACTTGTCAATAACACCCCCAAAACTGGAAACATAATTTAAAATATAAACAAATAATTAAACCCACCAAAATGTCCTTCATCAACCTTCCCTAACTCAACTAATACTTTTACCTTTTCCTAGATATTCACATTATTATCTCCCTTATGCCATTCAAGTTTCTCCTCAAATATCATCTCCTCAGAGATACTGTCCTTAACCATTCTATCCGAATTATCAGCCTTTCCTACTTTTTCTCTTACCAAACTTTATTTTTACATGTTTTATAATCAGGCTGCTCTGATAAATATTTGTTCTCCCATGGTCTGCTAGTATGTGAGCCTAGTAATGGATTTAGGAACAATGAGAGTTGGTACTGTGTGATCCAAATTATCAAGTTGTGTGTTTAGAATGAAAGGGGAAAAAATCTTGAGAGGAACAATATAAAATGTATGTATTTTAGAAATCTATTTTTATGCCTATTTCTATAAATGTCAGTTTGTATCTTATGTTCTTTGATAACTATATGCCCTTGTATGCTTATATGCATCACATTTATAAGTACTTGCATATCAGACTGTGGGTGTTCTTAATAAAGTGGGAATTCTTTTCACAGGTGCTAAATGATACAACATAGATACAAAAATAGGACTCGCTCACATTCTGTAGTCATTATGGGGGAGGGGTCAATGCAGAAAAAAAGTATAAAGAATAGCCTTTCAAATATTACCTACTGAACAAAAGCAATCTCTCTGTGATAAAGAAGAAGGTAATTATGGGTTGGAATATATGCTTTCTTCAGAAAATCACTCCTTACAAAATGAGAATGTAGGTTGAACTCTTATTAAAGGTGTCAGCTGGAGATGATGAAAGTATGAAGTTATTATTTTATTTTTCCAAGTTCTAGTAAAAATATAAAATAAATAAAAACAACTCTTTGCAACTCACTGTGGTGACAATATATCGGAAATTAAAAATGGAAAATACCACAAAAAATAAACTGCTTTTAGTCAATTCTCTCATAGGAAAATGGGAGTGAGGGGTCACACTTGAAATCAGTATGGCTTCAAACTATACACCATAAAGCCATAAATCATAACCATAAACCAGTGTCACCCAGATAAAGTCAGTAAAATACTGTACTACAAAACTACATGCAAAATACACTTCCTTGAAAAATGTTTTGGATAGAAAATAAATCCCTCAGTATTGCCTTTTATAAAGACCTTTGTTTTTGTCTTAAGGAGCAAAGCATGGAAGGAAAGCATCGGATTAAGAGATACTAAAGCAAATGTCCGAAGATCTAGAAGCAGGCAGAGGAAATAAGGAGCTGCTACATCCCTCACTGACCAATTCCTCCTTTGTAATACAATTTTATGTTTTATTATTATTTTTTTGTATTCGTCTTAAGACCTAGAAAGCTGAGACTGTGATATGTGTTTAATTAATAATTATTAAACTTCATTTGGGGTTGAGTGAATATATAGGCACTGGGATGGTTAAAACTACAAGGTAAAGGGGTATCATGATCTTGCTTTTAAGAATAATTCCAGTTGTTATCTGACATTATCAGAAGTCAACATATTTCCAAATTTGAGAAAAATCAATTTGAGATAGGTAAGTAGACTAATTAAGTTAATGACTTGGTTAATACGGTGGCAAAAAAGCAGATAAACTGTCAGGAAATAGGGGGCCAGTCCAGCTAGAGCAAACCACTTCAGAAGATCACAGTTGTAAAAGTCAGGGTGAGTACAACTAAATTATATCACCTTAGTTTAAGACCAGTAATGATTGGCAACTCTCTCTAGAAAAAATGAGCTAAACATAAAATGTCTGGCAAGATATATTTTCATAGTCCCATATAATAAAACCTTAATATGCAAATCAACCCTAAAGCAGAAAACTGTCTTTCTGGAACAACCAGTTGCTATGACATGCATTGACCACCAGCATCTGTCCCCTGGAGGGAGGCAACTGGTGGTAGTGGTGGACGGGGCTGGCCAGCAGATGGTGCCAGGCCACCAGCCAAGGTGGAAAACAGTGGGGGGCCCCCGATTGCCCTCCCCACTGGTCATCTCACAGATTGGTCCTGATCATCAGCCAGGCTTAGGGACCCTATCCTATATATTGGGAATAGTCTCTGAGATTTAAAAATTAAAACCTGGCAAGGCTATTCTAACACTGAAAAAACAAAACAAAACAGGATGATGCAGCAATGACTCTGGTTTGCACATTTTGTGGTCAGCCCTGACTCTGAGACTTATAACTGTGTGACAAAGTCAATTACTTATCTCTGCTTCAGTTTTCCACCCATAAGATGGGGAAAATAGTACTACTGCTTCAGAAAGATCATGTAATGTACTACTTTTTATAATCAAGGCAATAATGTAGTTGTCCATATAATAGCAAGATGCCTTTCACCTGTATAAAAAGTATGGTCACTTGTGCATGCAGCATCCCAGATAGATAGAGGAATGTCCGACTGCCATTTTAAGCCTGATACCAGGTCTAAACCAGCAGTCAGACAGACATTCCTGAGGTTGTAGGCCAGGCTGAGGGAATCTCCATTCCCATCAATGCACAAATTTTGTGCACTAAGCCTCTAGTCTTTTTTAAGGGTAAATACCACTTTATCCTTTATAGTAAATAGGATATTTGCATTTCTAGTATATATAAAACTAGAGGTTTAGTTCACAAAATTCATGCATGGATAGGGTCCCTATCAGCTGCTGGCCAGGGCCTCCCTTCCCTCGCTGCTGGACAGGGCCTTCCTTCATTTCACATTACCCCTTGGTGGTCAGCACACATCATAGCAAGCAATTGAATTCCCAATCAGACAAACTCCACAGGGGACACTTTGCATATTAGGCTTTTATATATATAGATGATTTCATGACAGTAACTCTCTGCTTAATTTTTGTCAGAAAAAGGCAAAAATGTATTAAAAATATTAGTAGTCATATAATAGACAATGGGCCCCATTTCTAAATTTTATCTTACAAAGGGAACACAATAATTTTTATTTAACAACACAGAATGCAACACTTCAAAAGTTCTGAGATTCATATTGTGCTATAGGAAAAGTCTGTCTGAGATTGTGATCTTTAGAGAAGATAGTCAAAGGGACCAGCAATTCAATTCTAAATTCTTCCTTTAGAGTGAGCTGGACTAGCAGAATATTGTGTATTTATAAGTGGTTAGTTCCACACAATATCACTTTCTCTGAGCTCCTTTATTTAGTAACATCCTCTGCTTTTGCCAAAGGCTGTTCTAATAAATGGCCACGTGGAAATGAATCTGTCATTCATCACAAAGCTGTTGTATGGAACATGGAGGACTATATCTCTTATATAAGACTCCAGGTGGAAAATGTATTTTGAGATTTAATCCTGTCAATAACTTTTTATTCTCCTAAGTAACACATTTTCTAAAATAAATATCTTATGGAACTTTCTCCCAAAGACATATCGCTACATGGATAAGAGAATAGATTGTAAAGACTGGTTCTATGGGCATACATCCTAGATGTGACGAAGTTCAAGGTTTGTACTTTATTTCTTTAAAAAAAAATCTTTTAAAAGGCATAGATCCCACTGTGCATGCTATCTGAAGAAGAAATTCACCCTTTTCCCACTGTGCTTATCTATCTGAAGAGGAAATTTGCCTTCTGTTCTTCATAAATATGGCTTCTGGCAGTCTCTTGAATCCTCTTATTAATTAGTAAAAATTAACTCATATTGTACTTCTAGACTAAATTATTGATATTTTCTATATTATATTCCTCACCCATTTCCCTCTGCCTACAATAATATTCTTCATCACAATTTCAGAGCTTTCTGGTTCAGAAAATATGCTTCAGATATTGGTAAATCAATATAGCAGTAAGGACAATAATTCATAGCATGATATAATATTAAAACCCTGGGCTTAGAAGAAGACATAGATGTTATTAAAATACAATCACTTAGTAGAATACATATATCATGTGGCTGCCCACCCTATGGATTTTAACATTTCCTAAGGCTGCCCAATTCACTTTGTCATAATATAACTATGTACGCCTACCTCTATAGTTAAGTTGCTTTAATATGTGTGTGTGTGTGTGTGTGTGTGTGTGTATAAATGACACATAGCAGTCTAGAACAGTTTTTTAGACATTACAAACTAGTTATTTTTTACAAAAGGAAGCTAATAGATTAATGGACTTTGCTTTTTTTCTGCTCAGAGACAGATATACGTGAATATAGATATTTACTTTGGGTTTCTGTGATTTTTTCATCCCCTCTTATTCTAGTACTAGAGGCCCAGTGCAGAAAATTCATGCATGAGCGGGTGAGAGAGATGTTCCTCAGCCCAGCCTGCACCCTCTTCAATCTGGTAAGATCGGGCTTAAATGAACAGGCAGACCTTACTCTCACAATCCAGGACTGCTAGCTTCCAAATGCTCACTTGCCTGCCTTCCTGATTGCCTCTAACCACTCTTCTGCCAGCCTGATTGATACCGAACTGCTCCTGTGTCAGCCTGATTGCCCTTAACTGCCCTCCCTTGCAGTCCTGGTCACCTCACAACTGCCTTTCCCTGCAGGTTTAGTAGCCCCCCAACTTACCTCCTCTGCTGGCCTGGTCACCCCTAACTGCCCTTCCCTGCAGGCTTGATTGCCCCCAACTGCACTCCCTTCAAGCCTGGTCCCTCTCAACTGCCCGCCCCTGCTGGCATGATTACCCACAACTGCCCTCCCTTGCAGGCATGGTCCCTCCCAACTTCTCTCCCCTGCTGACTATCTTGTGATGGCCATCTTGTGTCCACATGGGGGCAAGCATCTTGTGTGTTGGAGTGATGGTCAATTTGCATATTATTATTTTATTAGATAGGATAGAGGCCTGGTGCATGGGTGCAGGCCAGCTGATTTGCCCTGAAGGATGTCCCGGATAGGTGAGGGTTCCCTTAGTGCATGGGGTGGCCTGGTTTGCAGGCCAGCCACGCCCCCCAGTCACCCACTTGGAAGCCCTGGCATCTGGGGTTTATTTATCTTCTATAATTGAAACTTTGTAGCCTTGAGGGGAGCCAAGCCTCCTGCTTACTCTGTGGCCACAGCCATTTTTGTTGGGATTTATTTATCTTATATAATTGAAACTTTGTAGACTTCAGCAGAGGCCAATGTTGCTCAGGGTTGTAGAAGCTTGGCTTCCTCCATCACCAGGGGCAACTCAAGCCTCCTGCTCTTTCCAGCTCTGTGGCTACAACCATTTTTTTTGGGATTTATTTATCTTTTTTAATCGAAACTTTGTAGCATTGAGTGGAATCTACGGCCAGCCAGCGTTTGCGGGAAGCTTGGCTTCCTCCATTAACGGCTAAACCCAAGCCTTCTGCTTGCTCTGTGGCTGCAGCCATCTTAGTTGGGTTAATTTGCATACTTACTCCTGATTGTATGGTGGGTGTGGTTTGTGGGTGCAGCGGAGGTTTGGGCAATTTGTGTATTAATCTTTTATTAGATAGGATGCTAATGTTTCTGATGAGGGCTGAAGCATAATACCAAAGTCTGTTCTTACATCTTTGGAATTCCTATGGCCTTAAATGAATCACAAATCCGGGTTTTCAAAGCATTTTGTTAATATTTAGATCAGGCATTCATGAAAATGAAATCATATAGTAATTCCAAACTTAGAAACTCTACATATCTAGTTACGTGTAAATATAGTAATGAGAGACCCTCAAGCTATTCCTCTTATTTCTAAAACACTAAAATGAGTTGCATATGTTCCCTTAATGAAGTCAAGTAAACCATAAATTTATTTACTCTTGGCAGAAATTATGTCTATGCTATGCAGTTAACAGTGGTTATCTCTTGCTAATTAGAAGCTCTTTCACTGTCAGATATGTAACTAGCTAATATTCTATGCCCTTGGTACCACTGTACAATGGAATACTACCTAGCAAGAAAACACATATCTGACTCATTCTCTAAATGAGAAAATTATTTACTTAACAAATGCTACATGATAGATAAATCTTCCAAAACATAGGACCCCACAGTTGGTAGAGGGTGAAAAAGAAAAAAAGAAAATAAAAAAAGGACCCTGGCACTTGATGATTAAAAGAACAGTAAATGTAAAAGGCTGGCCCTATTTATTTGGCGTGGGAGGACATGGAGAAGGCGTAACCGAATAGTGTATGGTGGTTTTAAAGGTTCTTAAATATATTGATCACAATCTGATTAACATTTTGGTATAAATATGGCTTACTCAACAAATAACTATCAAGAATTTACAATGGCACTGAATGGTGAAATGTAATATAAAAGTTCAAGACAAGTTCCTTAAGGAACTAAGAGTATAGTGGATATAGTCCCTTATTGCTCTACTAGTGACTCAGTGCATGAAATTCATGCACATTCTATAATAGAAGTGTCAGAGATGAAAGAAAATTAGTAAAATGAATATGAAAACCTTCCCCCTGTCAGAGACTGGGGCTCACCATGGGACTCTGAATCTAGTCTCTACCCATCCACATGCACCTCAAAATGATGTGAGACCCAGACCTGGCCAACCCTCCTCCATTGGGCTAGATCCAGACCCAGCCAGTCCCACACTTATTAAGCCCTGCCAGGCAGGGGGTGTAGCCTTAGTTCCCTGATCCAGTGCCAGGATGGTGGGTATGGCCTGAGGTCCCCTGTCAATCCCTGCAGGGTGGGGGTCCAGCCTGAGTTACCCTGACCCAGCACTGGGGGTGCACATTGAGTTCCCCTGTTAAGCTCTGCTGGGGGGGGCATGGCCTGAGGTCCCCTGTCAAGACTAGCCAGTCAGGGGGGACATAAACTCATGTCTGAGGTCCCCTGTCAAGCCCCACTGGGTGGGAGGTGGGGCCTGAGGTCCCCTGGCCTGGAACTGGGGCAGGGGTAGCAGTCTGAGGTTCTTTAGCCCAGCACCAGGACAAGAAGCACCATAAGGTCCCCTGCCAAGCTCTGTTGGGTGGAGCACACAGCCTGAGGTCCCCTGTCAAGCCCTGCCAGGTGGGGGACATGGCCTGAGGTCTCCTGACAGCCCCACAGGGCCAGAGGAGGGCTTAGCCTCAGGTCCCTGTTGATTGCTCCTTCAGGCTGCTTATGGGAACTTGGCCTCAGATGTGTGTACATCCATCTTTGTGATGGAGTAATGGTCAATTAGCATATTCACTCTTTGTTAGATAGAATTTGGATGTCTTTAAGAAACATCCCAATAAAGATTATATTCCATTTTAGTTTTGCTCAAACTTTTTATTCTGCCCTAACCAATTTGGCTCAGTGGATAGAGCGTTGGCCTACAGACTGAAGGGTTCCAGGTTCAATTCCAGTCAAGGGCATGTACCTTGGTTACAGGCACATCCCCAGTATGTGCAGGAGGCAACTGATCAACGTTTCTCTCTGATCGATGTTTCTAACTCTAGCCCTCTCACTTCCTCTCTGTAAAAAATCAATAAAATATATTAAAAAATCCTCTTTATTCTTTTAATAATACTTACAATTCAGAGCACCAAATTTCAATTTTATACTAATCTCATAAAGAAAACAATACAGTCTTAGCCAGTTTGGCTCAGCGAATAGAGCACTGGTCTGTGGACTGAAGGGCCCCACATTTTATTCCAATCAAAGACATGTACCCATGTTGCAGGCTTGATCCCCAGTAGGGGGCATACAAGAGGCAGCCAATCAGTGATTCTCACTCATTGATGTTTCTGTCTCTCTCTCCTTCTTCCTTCCTCTCTGAAGTCAATATATATATATATATATATATATATATATATATATTAATAAAACAACACATTCTATCATATTCTGTAGATTTATAAAACAAATGGAAATTGCTATTTCTGTGAAGAAACTATTTCACACTGAGAAGATGATTTTAAAGGGAACTATTGAAAAGATAAAGCATTTTTACCCTGAAATTAATAATTTAAAATACATCTAGGTGAATTGTATATTATTATTTTAATTTTGTTTTTATAGCTAAATTTTTGTGTAAGACTTATAGCAGCATTTACTAGAATTTAGCATAATTTTATATGCAGGTAATATGTATGAAATATGGTAGATATGCATCCTAGGATAGGGGAGATGAGATATATTCTGACTTTAAAAAATTTTAAGTAGTATTTTTTTAAGTATAGAAAGCTATATTTAGATTACTCTTAAATTATGACATTGCATGTGTTTTTATTACCACCAATGCTTCACCAGATAAATAACCACATTAGCTGGGAAATGAAGTTGACAGAAATACTGAGCATGATAATCAAGAAAGGATCACAGAACAAAATAATGTTTCATTTACTCGTAGGCCTTTGAGCATACAGCAGTTGCACCCTAAGTCATGCCCAAATCCCACCTGCTAAGGGGAGTGGTTTTATTATATAACTTCATGAATTCTTCCATTGATCAATAATTGTTCTTAATCATCATCTATATGAATCATCACTGAAGTCAGTGAGGACTGAGGTCAAGGCAATAGTCCGAGATAAGGCACAAACTCAGATCTTAATCCAAAATTTACATTTCAAACCAAATTTCTTGTCATACTTCAAAATTTTTACTTTTTGTGCCTTCTGATTCTGTCACATTGACACCAAAAATTCAGTATGTCTGAAGTACTGTGATGGATAATCTCAAGTGCACTTTTGGCTTCCCCACTGGCTGTCTGTATAAATGTCTGCTAATTTCCACATCAGAAATCCTCTCTCTCACTTAAAACATCATGTCCAAGAGATCACCAAATACTGTCATTTCTGCCCTGTAAATACAGTATCTTTGAACTTTATACACAATTTTCTATTTGAAACTAATATATCATTTCCCCTTCTCTCCTCCTCAGTCATTTAGTGCAGTCTTTAAATCTTTTGTAATTTTTGTCTTACTGTAATTTGACTCCAATCTTTGGCTACTTCTGTCTGCAGAGAATACCATTTTAAAGTATCTATTTTCTCCATAAAATTCTTATTTTATTGCTTAAAAGCCCATGTGCACAGAATGATGTGTTAATTAGCCTGACTATGGTAATTATTTCATTGTGTATGTAAATTAAGGTATGCTGTACACTTTTAATATACACACTTTTTATTAAAATACTAGAGGCCCACTACATGAAATTCATGTGTGTGTGTGTGCGGGGGGCGGGGGGGGCGGGGGCTCTCAGCTCAGCCTGCACCCTTTCTAATCCAGGACCACTAGGGGATGTCAGACATCCCTCTCACAATCCAGGACCACTGGCTCCTTACTGCTCACCTGCCTGCCTGCCTGATTGCAGCTTGTTACTCTTCCTGCCTGCCTGATTCCCCTAACTGCTCTCCCTTGCTGGCCTGATCGCCCTAACTGCTTTCCCTTGCCAGCCTGATCACCCCTAACAGCCTCTGCCTCTGCCCCACCACCATGGCTTTGTCCAGAAGGACATCAGGAAGACGTCCAGTCTAATTGGCATATTACCCTTTTATCAGTATAGATGTATGCTTGATAGAGCCTTTTGTAATGGCAAAAAAGAAAAGATAATGATACTGACAAAAATAAAATTAACAAACAAACAAAAATGTCAGCAGGATAGTAATATTTTCTGGTTTAGTCCTTGCTGACTTTTCTGACATAATCTCCCACTGTTTTCTCTAAAATTTTTCCTTTGATTCAGCAATGCCTGTTTATATGATATTTCCAAGTGCACTACCCTTTCTGAAGCCTAGTTATTTTTACACATACTATATTACCTCTGCTAGTTAAGATCTTAGTCCTAATTCTTGCTCCTTTATGAGTCCTTTATCTGCTCTTGCAAGTTCCAATTCACTTATCGCTTTATCTGCCAGACTAGCCCCCACCTTCATGAGTCCCTCTCCCCGCTAGCATCCCTGGCCCATACACACAAATCAGGCAGTTGGGCAATCACCCTGCTGTGTTTATTCCTTTAGTAAAGCATTGTTAACTTTAAATGTTTAAAAGTGCTCTGCACAACACTAAATTTCTTTAATGCTGAATCATGTCTTATTAATATTTGTATTCCCATGTGGCACATAACAAGTTTTCAATTATTTTCTTCATCTTCCTCCCAAACCTCTTCCAAGTAGTTCCTACAGAAGTATCTTTCTAAATACAGATCTGTTCATATTATTACAGAACTTAAAAACCTTCACTAAGCCTTCACCCTAACAGATACATTCTAAACTACTTACCATGACATGAGAGATTCTTCAAAATTTGGCCTTTATATAATTTCTTTTTACTCTCAGCAGATCTGATACAGTACCCAAATTATACCATCTACTCTCTAAAATTTATATTTCTATTCAAAATGCCATTTGCTTTGTTTTGTTCATCTTTGCATTGTGAACATCAAAAAATTGCTTAGAAAATAGGAACAATCAATTACTATTTCTTCAAAAATTGTAAGTAAATGAAAGATTGAATATGTTAACTTGTTTCAGTCTATATACATGGTAAAAATGGATAGCCATTACAATATATTTTCACTCCAAAACTGACAACTCATCACTTCAATGGAATTGAAATGTTGACAATGTAGGTGATTCTACCACAGAACCCTAAAGTAATGAGGGTAGCAGAGATAATTTATAGACTGAGAAATGTTTCTTTCCTTTGAAGCACCTATGAGTTTTCCAGGTGATTCTGGAGCACTTGGTATAGCTGCAAGAGTTGAATCATTTTTCAATCTAAAATATATGTAAATCATGATTTGCTTATTGATACAACAAAGAAGCAAATTTTAATGTATTTTTTAAATATATTTTATTGATTTCTTACAGAAAGGAAGAGACAGGGATAGAGAGTTGGAAACATCCATGAGAAAGAGACATCGATCAGTCGCCTCCTCCACGATCCCTACTGGGGACGTGCCTGCAAACAGGATACATGCCCTTGACCGGAATCGAACCCGGGACCTTCCAGTCTGCAGACCGACGCTCTATCCACTGAGCCAAACTGGTTTCGGCTTAATGTACTTTAAATACAGAAAATGATGTTATTTTTCTGTGTGGCAGCATTAAGTATAATATTAGGTTGTGATTTTATTTTATAATGCCACATGTTTCTAAGTCATTTGCCTAACACATACAAGTGTGCTGTTTACTGCCCTTCCATTCTTGGGAAACCTTCCTTCTCTATTCATCATGCCCTAATTCCATAAACATGCCCATGATTTTTAAAGAAATGAGCACGTTATATTTCCTCAGACTTAGGCACTTTCCCTTGGCAATACAATCAGGAAATTTCAGAATTTTGCTATAGTACAGGGTTATTACTGCTATGTCTTGGCGATACATATAAAATTGATTCCTAACTTCAGTGAACATATTTTTCTTAAATACAGAAAGAAAAGAAATAACTCACCAAATGTTTTATATGTCAGAATGTTTGTTCACATTAATATTTTGGGGGGTTGAAATATTTATTTTCTCCTAAGGATTACTAGTACAGTGGTACCTCAAGATACGAGTGCCGTAACATACGAGATTTTTGAGATATGAGCTGTCAAGTGAGTGATTTTTTGTTTTGAAATACGAGCAACATTTGAGATATGAGTAATCCGCAGACTGGCCGGCTGCACACGACCCACCAGTTTACCACAACTTGAGCATCTCATAGTTGCCAATGCCTCAGTCAGTGTGCTTGTTTACTTCTTTGTCGAAGCATCTTTTGTGCATTTACATACTTTATCACATTTCTTTTTATAACCATGGGTCCGAAGAAAGTGAGTGCAAAGGTCAGTGCTCAGATGATGTCTACTGAATTAAAGCGTGAAATAATAGAAAAATATGAGCAAGGTGTGCGAGTGGCTGACTTGGCCAGGGAATACGGGCGTAGTACTTCAACGATTTGCACTGTGCTTAAACAGAAGGAGTCAACAAAGGGTATAACGCCAGCTAAGAGCCTTACAATAATTTCTAAGCTCCGTAGCTCTCTCCATGAAAAGATGGAGAATCTACTGATGTTGTGGGTGACAGAGAAGCAGCTTAAAGGATATACATTAACACAAGACATCATATGCCAGAAGGCGTGAGCGATTTGCAGTGATTTGCTGGAGCAGACTCCGCACACTTCCATGGACGAAGCATCGAAAGACTCATTTAAAGCCAGTAGAGGCTGGTTTGATAACTTCAGGAAAAGGTCGGGCATTCACTCCATCATCAGGCATGGTGAGGCAGCAAGTTCAGATGTGAAGGCAGCTGAGGATTACCTCAAAACTTTTTCCAAACTGATAGAAGCCAAAGGATATGTATATCCCCCAGCAAGTCTTCAACTGTGACGAGACAGGGCTTTTCTGGAAGAAGATGCCAAATAGGACTTATATAACTGCAGAGGAGAAGGCGATGCCAGGCCACAAACCCATGTAGGAGAGGCTAACTCTCACACTGTGCGCCAATGAGAGTGGCGATTGCAAGATCAAGCCTCTGCTCATATACCATTCGGAAAACCCCAGAGTCTTTAAGTCACATAAGATTTTAAAAGATAAATTGCAAGTTATGTGGAGGGCAAACGCGAAGGCATGGGTCACCAGGCAGTTCTTTGTGGAGTGGGTAAACCTGGTTTTCGGCCCTTCTGTTAAGAAATATCTACAGGAAAACAACCTAACCATGCAAGCCCTCCTCGTCCTTGACAATGCTCCTGCTCACCCACCGAACCTCGAAGATGAACTCCTCGAAGAGTTCAAGTTTATAAAGGTTGTCTACCTACTTCCCAACACCACTCCTATCCTGCAGCCCATGGATCAGGAGGTGATTTCTAATTTTAAAAAGCTGTACATCAAGCACCGTTCTGGCGCTGCTTTGAGGTGATGGAGAACACAAACCTCACCCTTCGAGAGTTCTGGAAGAACCTCTTTAACATCATGATATGCCTCAGAATTATTGATCAGGCCTGGCTGGGTGTTACAAGGAGGACTTTGACCTCTGCATGGAAGAAGCTGTGGCCTGAGGCCGTAGCCGAAAGGACCTTCGAAGGATTCGAACCCGAGGTGCCAGTGGAGGAGGAGATAGTGTCTCTGAAAATCCATGGCCTGGAGGTGGATGAGAGAGACATGAATGAGCTCGTGGAGGAGCACTCTCTGGAACTCATCATGGAGGAGTTGCAAGAGTTGCAGTCTCAGCAACATGCGGAGGTTCTCCAAGAAATTGGTTTTGAGGAGGAGCCAGAGGTGGAGGAGATCTCTACAAGTGAGATAAAGGAGATCTTAGGAATGTGGGAGAGGGTGTCACATTTCGTGGAAAAGAAACACCCCAAAAAAAGTTGCTACTGGTCGTGCATCAGAGCTGTTCAATGAAACTTGCCTCACCCATTTCAGAAACATTCTGAAAGGGAAGAAGAGGCAAACCTTGTTGGACACATTTTTTTTGAAATCGGCCCAAAATGCAAAGACCTGTAGAAATTAAGTTCAGTGAAGGTTAGTTAAGTTACATTCAGTGTAGGGATAAAGTGTAGCATTAAGAGTGTAGCGAGTAGGTAAATACACTTTATAAAACCAGTTTATTCCTTTACATTCTCTTTTATTATGTTTTTATACAATATTTGTCATTTATAAATACATTTTTCTTATTCAAAAACACGTAACAAGAACAACTGGGGTGGCATTTTGGGGGCTGGAACGGATTAACGGCATTTCAATTGATTTCAATGGGGAAATTTGCTTTGAGATAGGAGGAAGTTGATATAGGAACAAGGTTAGGGAACAAATTAAACTCGTATCTTGAGGTACCACTGTACTCTAAAGATACATGTTTTTGTGATTCTAGTTACTTTTTCCTCTCATGTCCATGAATTTTATCTTTTATTTCCTCAATCCCTCCACCTACTCTCAGGCCTTCCTATACCTTCTCTCCAACAGCTCAGCCTTCAGCCTGCTACCCATCTATGAGTCTGTTTCTATTTTATATTAATATTTTAACAATCTGAAAATCAGCATTATGCATTTGTTGACTTAGAAATGTCATCCAGCTAGGCCACTAGTTGAGTATTAACCTATGAACTAGGAGGTCATGGTTTGATTCCAGGTCAGGGCACACACCCTGGTTGCAAGCTCATTTCTAGATGTGGAGTGTGCAGGAGGTGGCCAATCAATGATTCTCTCTCATCACTGATGTTTATATGTCTCTTTTCCCTCTCCCTTCCTCTTTGGAATGAAAAAAATATATTAAAAAAAAATCAAACTTACAATGAAAAAGAATGGATTTTATGGGATGTGAATTCTATCTCTGAATAAAACATTTGCCCATATAATGGATGCAATGTATGAAAATTATGCTTTTAAAATAAAAAGGGTTATCTGAATTTTTGAAAATCAAATTTGTCAACTATAATAGATAATAAAATAATATACCACTAAAATGTCCCCAATATTGAGAAATGATGAAATATAAAGTTTAAAGAACTGATTGAGAACATATTTAGGTGAGATGATTAAGAACATTGTATGTTAGAAATGTATATAATGCTTATACATGACAAGTAAATTCATGATATTAAAAAAACTGAAGTCTAAGTGCTCATAGTGTTTCAGTATATATGTTGCTTTTTAGTATCAGTTATATTTAAATCACCTCCACAGCATGTTTTATTTCTAAGGCCATTGGTTTACAAGCATATGTCTTAATATATTTTTACTGACAATGTTGGATATATTAAATTACCACTTATGAATCTTAAGAATACAGCCATGTTTTTCGGTCATAAGTCAGTAGCACAAAACTTAAGTTATTGAAGGACTCCTGCACCTTATTTAAAACACAAATAAACTCCAACATGTATTCCCATTAAAAGAGCAGTCTAATACTGAATCATTGTTATCTTAACCTTGTTATTCTTTTAAATCTTGGAATTCAAATAGTTCACATCAATCTCTTCCATGTTTAGATTATTTTTCTGGTTTTTGACCTCCGAAGTCCAGTCTGATACCAATTCCTAGGGTGAGGATTTAATTTTATATAATAATTCTTGCACTGTCTTCTCCTAGTCTTCAATTTGAATCATGTCATCAATCTGTTAACATCTAATTGCCTTACTACCTGTTGCTATTCCTATTGCTAATGTTTCCATAATTTCTAGATCACATTTTACCCTCATCCCTTGCGACAGGTACCCTTTGGGTATTGACCTCTGACTCTTCCCAGGGACTGGGGCCTGAAACTGTTTAGTTTGTGTGTGTGTGTGTGTGTGTGTGTGTGTGTGTGTGTGTGTGTGTTTACTCCTTCTTGGGTAAAATATGCTTGAAGTACACTTGAAGTAAGATCATGTAGTGTGAGTAGAAAAGAAAACTGAGAAATGAAGAAGAAAAGGACATTAACATTTAAAGATTAGACAGATGAAAAAGAATCACCAGAAAAACGTCATTAAAAGTAGGTGTGAAAACCAGCATAGGAACATATAATTTAATGTAAATTTGAGTTTTAAGAAGTAAAGCAATTTAAAGCATGCCAGGAAATTCAGAAAGATAAAAAACATAAAGAAGAATTGAAAACTTGGGAACTTGGATTTGGGCAATCAAGAAATCCTTGGAACCTCTGAGTTAATGCCTCTGAGAGGCAGTGTAGCTAATGGTGAGTGGTAGCATGTAGAATGTCAGCAACAGAACTGACTGGAATTCACCTGCTCTGCCATTTACTAGTTACATGGCTTTGAGCAAGTAACTTAAATTTCATGATGCTCACTTTCTACATCTGAAAAATAAATATATGAGTGATTTTTTCATGTGGTTATGGTTTTATATGAGTTGATATATGTAAACAACTTAGAATAATGTTTGGCACATCCTGTATAATTAAAGGCTAATATGCTAAGTGTTGGGTCGACCAGCCAGCTGTTCAACCAATCAAAGTGTAATATGCTAATGATATGCTAAGGCCATTCAACTGTTATATGCACTGACCAACAGGGGGCAGACACTCTGACTGGTAGATTAGCTTGCTGCTGGGGCCTGGCTGATTGGGACTGAGCGAGACAGACCGGACACTCCCTGGTGCCCTCCTGCAGTCCCTCTCCAGCTAGCCAACCTCCCGCATCTGTCTCCCCACCATTTGTGCACCAGTGGGGTCTTTTGGTCTGGCCTGTGCCCTCTCGAAATCTGGGACCTTTCAGGGGATCTCAGAGAGCCAGTTTTGGCTTGATCCTGAAGGCCAGGCCAAGGAACCCTACTGGTGCACAAATTCGTACACTGGGCCTCTAGTCCTATATAATAATCCTATATAATAAGAGAAGAATATGCTAATTATCTGTTCCACCCTGAAGCTTAACAACCAACTACTTAATAACTGGATCACAGATCTGCAGGAGGGTGGGGCTGTGAACTATAAGCAGTGGCAGATAGCTACAGGAGGGGGCAAGGCAGCAAGCTATGAAGAGGTGCAGGGGAAGGGAGCAGGGTGACTATAGGAGGGTGGCAGTGACCTACGGTGCACAGATTCATGTGCAGGGCTACTAGTAATTATATAAACAGTAGTGTATTTGGATATGCACTACCCAATTTCCCCTTCAAGGAGGGAGATGTTGCCTTAGCTTCTAGGAAAACTGTTTAGGGACAGTTTTCCATTATTATCGCCTCCAGGATGAACTTCAGCTGTACAGATTCATCACATCCAAACTTGTGCTCTCCCAAGACAGCTTATATCAAATGGCCAATCAAGAGAAAGTATAAGAGCCAAAGTATTCTAGCTGCACAGAGAAAGTCTCTGATGGCCATATTTATCATTCTTTTCCATGGAGAGGCTGAGTCTGTTGCTTCAGTCCTCCTTCTTTCTTTTCTTTTCCATGTGGGTGATTCAAAGGGCCCTTGTCTACAGTAAACATCTTGAACATTAAACTTTGCCTTGGAGTCCACTACCAGTGAACTCAAACTGTGGTATACATGTGGTTTGCTTTTTTATTTTTTTTAAATATATTTTTATTGATTTCAGAGAGAAATGGGAGGGAGAGAGAAAGAGAGATAAAAACATCAATGATGAGAAAGAATCATTGATAGTCTGATTCCTACATACCCACATTGGGAACAGAGCCTACAACTTGGGCATGTGCCCATGACCTCCTGGATCATATAGGTCGATGCTCAACCACTGAGCCATGTAAAAAGTTGCTTTTAAATTTTTAGTTGCATGGATGCACAAGCAGTAGCAGTAGTAGAACTGTGTTTTATTTCCCCATGCTTTATGTTTAATGAAACTGTGTTATTAAAATTATATTAGTATGAGTCTTAAGTAAAATTTTGAGAATTTATTTTCATATGTATGATCATTATAATGACCAGAGTGCTTATATAATAAACAAAATCTACTTATTATGATAAACTTTTAAGGGTTTTCTTAAAAGCCAATGTGTAAAAGAAATAACGTTTTAAAATACTGCTGTTGCCCAGCCTGTAATTTTTGGTGCCAATACAATAGTACCAGAAGGTGCATGTGGCATAATTTAGTGATTATCTTGTCATAAGTTCTTTTGAGGAGGACTGAGTACCAAACTGTAATT
This sequence comes from Lasiurus cinereus, assembly GCA_011751065.1. Taxonomy (NCBI): domain Eukaryota; kingdom Metazoa; phylum Chordata; class Mammalia; order Chiroptera; family Vespertilionidae; genus Lasiurus; species Lasiurus cinereus. Next base: position 39,194,570 of record JAAGEH010000226.1, read on the forward strand.
GGCTCTCGATTACAGTGTGGAAGATTTAGGGTAACCATAAGGAAAATTCCCCAGATGGGCAATGGTTGTTAAACATTGGAATAGGTTTCCAAAAAGATGTTGTAGAGCATGGCAGAAAGGAAACAGGACAGAAATACGGTCTATATTATATTGACTGTTGAACAACTGTCTGCCTGATGAAAACTATGAATCCATGTATGTATGTTTGAGAGAGAAAGAAAGAGAGAGAGAGAGAGAGAGAGAGAGAGAGAGAGAGAGAGAGAAGGGATTCACCTCAAAATTCTTCTAATCCTTATTTTATTTAAAATATGATATTCTGATATTCAGGCTATGTTTCTTAAAAGAATAATAACACAATAAATATTGATTTAAACCAGTTAATATGGGCCAGATTAAAACATCTTAATATGATATATACAACATTATTTTAAGTATACTTAATGTACGTTGTTCTAAATATCTGGAGCTAACTTTCAACTATTCTATTAGGTAAATGAACGCAATGTTTTTCTAAATAATGACTATTCATTAAATAATTATTCTTTATTATATAGAGTTTAAAAGATACACTCCTCTCCAAAACATCTACATTATAATGGGTTGCTGCTCTGTATATGTATTCTATTTTACTTAGAGCAGAGATGGAATGAAAGTGAGCCAAGTCATTAATAGTAAAAGATAATAAATTATCTGGATCAGATTTCCCTTTAACATTGAGCTCCTCTGGTTCCACAGAGAAAATAGTGGAAGTGACTTTTTAACTTAGCTCCCAATGGCAGTTTTTCATCCCAGAACTGATGTTCTGTGGAGCTGCGTGGAGAGAAAATTGATAAGCATATGATACACTGTTCTCAGACACACTACCGGTGGCCCATTGTCTTCAAACCAAATTTCTCTTGCTAAGGGTGGTTTACATTCTTATATGGTCACCAGCTTTCACATGGGTGCACGTTAGCAGCAGCAGCAAGTTTCTAGATGTATGCTTTGGTGCAACAGCAGTTTTTTATTATTGGTTTACAAGACACATTTATGAATAAGTATCTTTGAATTGCATTATAATGAACCATTTGGAAAACAACAATTGGATTTTACAAGGAAAACATAAGGTTCTTTAATGGCAAGGCAAAAAGACAGTGAGAGGCTAGTTCTTTTTTCATAATTCTCATAACAGAATCCAGGAATAAAATGTCAGCAATAGAACTGATTTTCTAGGGGAGAAAAGTGCACATAGAAGCCATTATAATTCCTTGAAAACTTCTAAATCAGCCAAAATTTATTCAAAACAAAGAAAATATCTATAATAAAAGCATAATATGCTAATTAGACTGGACTTCCTTCCAGATGACCTTCTGGATGAAGCTGAGGTTGCCTGGGTCCTGGGTGTCTGCTGGCAGCCAAAGGGAAGCGCAAGCTCAGGTGCCAGAGGGAAGCTGGTGCCAGCAGCCGGGAGAAGGAATACTTTTGTACATCAAGCCTCTAATTCAATAATAAATACTATATGGTGATCTTCTAAAGTGCATTAGGAAAGCACAATGTTCAGTAGGAGATGCATGAAAACTTAAAGTGTCTTTTGAGATAAAGGAGGTTATTGAAAACACAACAAAAAAAGAGGGAAAACTTTCCAATCTTTACTGAAGTAATAATTGACATCTGGTCAAAGACTATCAAAAGACTATAAAACTGTAAGCAAAAACCTCCATAACCATAAGATAAGATTTACTATGACATTTCAATTGTTAAATCATTTATTAATATTCATTTGATGAAATTAACATCATATTTTCCTTTTTTTCCCCCATCAATTTTCCTTCCTTCCCACCCACCACCACAGAGACAACAAATTTATCAATCTAGTAAATTGCTAGGCTAGGTATAATTTGGTTTGCATGTTTATCCTGAGGACAAAATAATTAATTTTTAAAAACCAATCAATTTGAGTAAAATTGCCATTCTTATCCCTCTAAAATGTAGTGAATGCTATATGATGAAAACCCAATCTAGAATAAGTCCGATACCTTCCCTTTCCTCAAAGTTTCTCCTAAAATCAAGGTTTAATATATTTTTCACCTGCTCACTTCTTTTCAGGGATATATTTTACTTGAAGATGATTTTTCCTAGATGGAAAAGTATTTTTCTTTTAAACCAAGCACTATTCCATTAGCTTTACTTTGGCACCTACTTCATCCATCCCTTTTATCAAATTTTACTGTCTACGAAGTACTGATTCTATAGTTATAACTCAGGATTCTATTTCAAAGACCCAGCATCCCTGTGTGGCAGACACATCAATAGAAAGAAATATAAGCACAAGTGACTAAGGAAACAATTGGGAAAGAAATGGAAGCAAGGTCAGGTCTCAAAAAACAGAATTTTGGAGCATGTAAGAAATTAGTCAGGAGACATAAGTAAGTAAGTATATTGGGTTGGAAGGAGGGAATCAGGAGGCAAGCATCAGATCTCTCAGGTGTGAAGTAAAGAATAAGCCAAAGTTTGGAATGAGCAGGATCAGAGTTCTTTTCTGGAAACCACAGTGATTAGCTATTGATGCAACTTAGCACAAAGTTGATGGATGATGCTGGAAAGGTAAGATATAGAAGGGATCTTATTTTACACTTTATGATTTAGGAAATAGGGAATAATGAAAAGATCAAACAGCCTGATTAGAAGTGTGGCAGATGTTTTGGAAGGGGCAAAACCGGTGGAGAGATAACTCTTCTTATGGATTCTAAGACCTTGCTGAATTGCATCAGTAGCCCAAGCCTCAGTTTTCTCATCTAAAAAAATTAAAGGTAAAGTGGGTACATTTCAAAGTTGCTCTGAAGGTTAGACTATGTACATAAAGCAGCCAGTACAGTGTCAGAAATATATTAGCCACTTATTAAATAGATTCCCTTCACCAGCTCCTGGCCTCTGGCAAGTTAGTCTCCAATTCTATAAGGAAGATGATTTCTCTTTAGAACATAATTCCCCTCTCTTCCTCTCTCTTGCCAACCCACTCTTCCATGAGCAAAGAATGAAGAGGTAGCTCTTCTGCTAGGAATGGATTAACATGTACATTTCTGTGCTTAGACATGGAAACATATTATTTTTAAATAGCTATCTCAAAGACAGATTGCCTATTGCATGCACTTATGCAGCTTGAACTAAAATCTGGGCAAAAATAGTAATTTGGAAAAACCCTGATACTTCTATTTTGCCATACAATCACAAAGCCGATGTGTCTGCTAGAGATATCCCAGGGAAGAGTGCCTGCTAGTAATGAGGAGATATAAATATACATATTACAGGTGCTTAGATTATTAGTTTCCAAGGAAGCCTGCTATGATGAGTGATATTTCAGTGTGAAGATCTACCGAGAAGTTGTTCACATTACCAGGTTCTCTTTCTTGGCTTGGCTATCATGTCATAAGACAAACTCAATGAACCAGGTACATGAAAATGTGAATGTGTATGTCTGAAATTTTTACCCTTTCCTCCTATACTGTTCTCCAGTTGATTTATCTTCCCTAATTTATTGCTAAATATCACAAGGGCAGAAAAAATGCTCCCTCATATTAGGCTTGACTTCATATTAGGCTTTGATAGAGAAAAGAGCATTTTCAAAAGCTTTCAGAAAAGTAAAATTCCTGTATAGAAGGTTTAATATTTTTTCAAAGTAATGCTTAAGGAAGTGTTCAGAAAATTAGCAACTGGGCAGACTGGTTGAAATTGTCTTCCTTGTGGAACACAATGTTAATTTCAGGCAAATTTAACTTGTGATTGAGTGGCAATTAAGTGGTGTAGAGACTACTAGTCCTGGGTTAAAATAATTTGCAAGGCTTAATTAATTGCTAGAACAACTAATAGCCCTGTCAAATTGGCAAGTAAGTTCATTGATCTTAAAATTCAGCTGAGCTCAATAGAAAGATTGACAAAATAATTCGTAAACTGTGGCAGAGACAACTTGAAATAAGTGACAGGTGTGAAAGTAGAGTAGAGGATACAACACCAGAAAAGATAAAACAGGTATTATTTTCAAAGAAATGTGCACACATATTTCCAAAGACAAGACCTCAGGAGCCAAATATCTAACTTTCTCATGTACTCTATATAGAAAGTTTTAATATACATTTTAAAAAATATATGGTTTTGTTTATTTGAGAGAGAGAACCATCAATTGACTGCCTCCTGCATTCTCCCTACTGAGTATCAAACCTGAAACCAGTTATGTGCCATGACCAGGAATCAGACAAGTGACTTCATGGGTTCATGGGTGACTTTCAGCCAACTGACCCACACCAGCCATAGTTTAATATACTTTAAATGATCTCCTGCTTTTCAGTTTATACTGAACACATGATAAATAGGTCAGATTTTGTGTCATGTTCACTTAATCTCAATCTCTGAAAGCAGAAATAGTCACACATCTGACCTGAGTATGTTGCACTAAATGAATTCTTTAATATTAACTTTTAAGCTTCCATGTAATCCTCTTAAGGTTGAAATGAGGCTGCTACATTCTTCTTTTTTATATGGGTGTTTTTTACACTTTAGTCTTGAGATTTTTACAAACTAAGGACTCCCTCAAATGCAAAGTAGCAGGCTACCCCTCAGGGATGTTTTTAATTGATGGATTGATGGAACTCATCTTTAATTGATGGACTGAGCGACAGAGGAAAACAATTGACAATCTCCCCACTTCCTCCAAAACTTTATGAATGAGAAAAGCTAATCCTTGAATGATGTGATTGAACTGTGGTGTAGCATTTCTATTCATTTTAGCTATTTCTATAATCAGAAACAATAATGCTACCCAATCTTTCAGGAACATACCACATCATCCATAGAGGGGACTAAAATAATCACATTAGCCATGTTATATTTTATAATTTTGAAATCAGCCATAGGGCATGTAAGTAATAAGCAATGAATCTGAAAGCAATAATTAGAAAGGAGGAGCAGAATATGAGTCTTAGTGAAGGGGTTTCAGAAACAAGAATCTGGATAACAGGTGCTTTGTATCAGATACCTTTCAGTGTTTGCATTAGTTCATCTCAGCATCTCGTCTCCAAGACACTGAGTACTTTCTCCTCCATCACTTCCTACATCTGGGCACATGACTACTATGCTCAACTCTGTGAATTCTTCTGTCAACTCCAAAGATTCAAAAAAGTTGTATCTGGCTTTTCTGAAAATACTCATGGAAGAATAAACAACCAATCACATTTGATACCAGTAATTGATGCTTGGAGTGACTTTTCTTCTTTCTGTGTTAATTACTCTTGCCTTCATTTCTGCTCTCTGAAATTGCACTTCACTGTAAACAAGAACATGTTCTATAAGCCTTTGCCTTGCATCTACTTTCCAACTATCCATAGTAAAACATAATTCCTTTTAGAAGTGATAAAATAAAATAAATACTTTTGTTCAAATGGATTAGCATGGTGTCAGTAAGATGTACCAAGTAAAAGCTAAAATATTATGATTTCTTTGTATTGAAACTTACAGGTCTAAGTCTTCCAAGGCAATAATGAGGAATCACTCATTATTACTCATATAATTAACGGGGAGGCAACATATTTGGGGAAGGAGTCTGCTCATACTATTTCAAAATAAACAATACAAGATATATAAATTGCTGCATTTTGTCATAGGGAGATTTCATTTGTCTATCATTGTGTATTGATAAATACTGTATGTTCATAGCCATAACTACAGTTACTAACAAATTCAAGAGTTGTGCCAAAAATCATATTTTAGAACCTACAACCTATGCTGTTATCTCCTCCATTACTCATACTTCTCCTTCAGAGTCATCTTGCCTGAATGACTTCTTTCCACTGGTGTGAAACCAAAGGTTTTATTTCTCATATAAACTGGCAGTGTACTATTTTTTTTACTCATAAATACCTCTCCAGTAGAGTATTTTTAAATCTCTAAGGAAGAGTCAAAATCTAGAGAAAATTAATGAACTGGAGCTTTCTGAATTTTTGTATACTAGTAAATGCATATCATTTTAAATTAAACTAATTTAAAAAGGCATATATAAAGAACATAAACTGATGAACAAAAGGATAGTTACAGAGGCAGTAAAGCATCAAAAACACTGTCAAATTACAGCAGGAAGGTTAAGGAGAGATAGGCTAGATAAGAGATCAACCAAAGGACTTATATGCATGCATATGAGCATAGCCAATGAACACAAGACACTGGGGGGTTAGGGTATGCCTGGGGGGGAGCAATGGGAAGATATGTATACATGTAACACATTAATAAAAAAAGGAAACTAGGGAAAATATACATCTGAAAACACTGGGAGAAATGTTATTTCTTGGTCCTTGACAAAGCTTTGAAGATGTAGTTAAGCCCCTTAGAGTGTAATAAATTAGGATTATACATTGGAAAACATACATCAACAATGAAATATGTCACTATATTTTCATGTCATTTATTTGTTTTATTTCTAACTAGTGCCTCTGTGCACAGATTCATGCACATTTAAAGGAAATTAATTAGAACATGGCTTGCTGGGCAAGACTGGGCAAGACAGGCTGGGCATTCCCTGGAGCCAACCTCCTGTTGTCCTTTCCTGGCCAGTTGCACCTGGGGCAGCACTGGCTCCTCTCTGGTTCTGGGGTGCATCACCTTAGAACCATCACTGCCAAATCATAGCAGCTCAGCAGATTCTGTGTTGAGCATCTGCCCCCTGGTGGTCAGCAGACATCATACCTACAAGCCAGTCAGCTGGTTGGATGGTCACGTAGCCTTTTATATGTATAGATAAATCATTGGGTTAACTTTTGGGTGTGTAGGTATTTTGAGTTAAAAAGTGAAAATGTGATATGATGTCATACATGTTATGTTAATGCTTTGTTACTAAAGTTGTGTTCAATGATTTTATTATTATTATCAAACAAGAATTTATTAGGAAATGTTAAATTCCAGAGTTGTCCATGATGTTAAAATTCTAAGAACTATTTAAACACAGCAGCCTAACATCTAATATTTAGCATCAAAAGAGTAAATTCAATAAACCAGTTTATTGTAATCCAAATTATAAGAGATTTATATGTGGAGAATTATTGGTCATAAGGTAGAAGCACTCAGATGTAAGAGTTGAGGATCAATGGAGATCCTTCTGAGAATAATTGTCCAGTCTTTAAGGATGAATTTGAGTTATTTGTATAGAGTTTGGGCAGTGTATTATAAATAGTGTTAACAGCCATGCTGGTGTTAAATGTTATCATCAAATGCATAATCTGCAAGTCATTTTTTATGGCTATATGAAATGTTGAGGGATCAAGTAGTATGAGTTAAGACATGAATGACAAAAGTACAAGGTGGATAAACTAGTTGAATATTATTCTAAAATCTTTGGAAAACGTTGGCATACTAGAGGCTCATTGCACGGAATTTGTTCATGGGGGGGGGGCATGTCCCTCAGCCCAGCCAGCACCCTCTTCAATCTGGGATCCCTCTCATAATCCATAACTGGTGGCTCCCAACTGCTCGCCTGCCTACCTTCCTGATTGTCCCTAACCACTTCTGCCTGCCAGCCTGATCATCCCCTAACCACTTCCCTGCCAGCCTGATTGATGCCTAACTGCTCCCCTGCCAGCCTATTTATTTGCTTCTAACTGCCCCCCCTTCAGGCCTGGTCACCCCTAACTGCCTTCCCTGCAGGCTTGATTGCCCCCAACTGCCCTCCCTTTCAGGCCTGGTCCCTCCCAACTACCCATCCCTGCTGGCCATCTTGTGGTGGCCATCTTGTGGTGGCCATCTTGTGTACACATAGGGACAGCCATCTTTGACCATATGAAGGCAGCCATCTTATGTGTTGGAGTGATGGTCAATTTGCATATTACTTCTTTATTAGATAGGATTGGAATCTTTTTTTTTTTTAATAAGGTGATGTCGTGAACTGTTTTGTGTTTGAAGAGACCTCTGGTTAGCTTAGTTGTAGACACATACCAGTTAAGCATATATTGTTCAACTACTCTAAGCAAAAAATGTATGTTATACCTCACAAAGCAGAAATAGAGAGCAAGAGACCAACAGGATATATATTAGAAGGAATACTTGATTGATCTGGGTGATAGAATAAAGGAACTAATTGAGATACTGATGTTCGGTTTGAACAATAAGTTTCTGATGAGACAACCTGGTGGTAGATGCTGGTGTCCTTAAGAAAGTGCAACCAGACTTAAGAGGACTTGGGGAAGCAAGGGGTAATTACTAGGTCAGTTTCTAAATAGATGAATTTGAGACCTTTGTTTTGGAAAATACTAATGAAATGTCTGAAAATGCAGGAAACCCATGGTTCTGAATGTTAGAAGAATGTACCCAAGATGTTGTATTTGGAAGCCATCTGCATTTAAGTAATGACTGAAAATGTACAAGTGGGTGAGATTTCCAAGGAAGAGTTGAAAACATTTTAAAGTACAATAGGACATTTCAGGAAATTTACATTGGAAGTTTGAGTTTAAGGAGGGCAACTAGTGAGGAAGATTGAAAAGGAGCAAAGGTAGTAATAATGCCATCAAAAGTGTTATGTGTTAAATTGTATGTATTACAAAAAGTAACTTCATCACTGGAACTCATCCTCAATCTTCAACTCCTCAATCTCTTGTTTTCCAAAGCCTTGGCAACCACCAATCTATTTACAGTCTCTTATAGTTATCCCATTACCAGGAGGTCATACATTGCAAATATAAGGCATGCAGCCTTTTCAGACTGGTTATTTTTACTTGGTGATATTACTCTTAATAATCATCCCTATCTTTGCTCTAGTGTATTCCTTTTTATTGCTTATAGCTTTTCACTGTATGGATGGATATACCTCAGTTTGCTTATCCAGTCATTTATTGATGAGTAACTTCATTGTTTGTAATTTTGGAATTTAAGAATATAGCTGCCATAAATATTCATGTGCACTTTTGTGAAGAAATATTTTCAAATTAGTTGGGCAAACACCCAGGAGTATAAGCTCTGTATTATAAACTAGGATTATGATTATCTTTGGATTAAACTGCCAAACTGTATTAAAAAGTGGCTGCGCCATTGTGGCTTCCTATCAGCCCTGAAAAAATGGTCCCGGTGCTCTTCACCAGCATGGTGTATTTTCCTCCTGCCCCCAATTCTATTAGACATGCTGTGTTATCTCAATGTTTTAATTTGCATTTTCCTAATGTGAAATGATGCTAAACCTATTTTCCTAGGCTTGTTTGTTGTCTGTATATTTTCTTTGGTAAGGTATCTGCTTAGATCTTTCCCCTATTTTTAAAGATTTGCTTTTGGTTATTACATTTTAAGAAGGTGTATGTGTGTGTGTGCGTGTGCGTGTGTGTGTATGTGTGTGTGTGTATTTTAAATACCTTTTGGTATTGATTCTAAAATTTCATCACTAAATCAAACATTTTATAGATTTCTCTCCATTTTTCCCTTAAAAATGAATAGTTTTGCATTTACATTTAGGTGAGTAATGAATTTTGAGTTTTTTGGGAAGAATATGTAAAGTCTATGTCTAGGTCTATTTGTGTATGTGTATAGCAATGAGTGTGTGTGTGTGTGTGTGTGTGTGTAAGGATATCCAATTTTACCAGCACAATTTTCTGAAAAGACAATCCTTTCTTCTTAGAGTGGCCTCCATACCACTGTCAAAAAATAATTGACTATGTTTATGTGGGTCATTTCTGGACTTTCAATTCTGTTTCATTGATCTGTGTCTCTACATTGTAACCTATAACTACACTGTTGATTACTGTAGATTTATAATAAAACTTGAAATTGGGTAGTATGATGCCTCTAACTTGTTCTTCTTATTGTGTGGGCTATTCTGTGTCTTTTGCCTTCCCATATAGTAAATTTTAAAATCATTTTGTTATTATCTATGAAGTAACTTATTGAATATTTGTGTGTGTGTTTATTGTGTTGAATCTAAATGAAATAGTTATCTTTTAAGTCAATAAGAAAAAGAAAAAAAATATATTTTACTTCCATTCATTTTCTAATACTCAACCTTTCTTTCTGTAGATTCAAGTCTCTAGCCTATGTTATTTTCTTTATGACTTAAGTATTTATTATTATTAATATTATTATTATTTATGAGAGGAAGGTATACTAGTGATTCATTCCCTCAGTTTTGCTTGTGGAGAAAGTCTTTGTGTTTCCTTTCTACTTAAAGGATAATTTTGATTGATGTAAAATTTTAAGTTAGTAGGTTATTGTTGTTGTTTTCCTCAGCACTTTCAATGTTCTACTCTATGCTCTTCTTACATGATTTATGACAAGTCCTCTGTTCCTTTATTTCTAATGTATAGCCCCTGGCTTCTTTCAAAGTTTTTTCTTTGTCTTTGTTTATTAGCAGTTTGAAAATGGTATGTCTTAGAGTGTTTTTGTTGTTATTGTCTCAGTATACTTTGAATGTTTTGGGAGTGTGACTCATTAGTTGGGTTCTCTTCCTAAAGAGAGAACCAATGAATGGCACTTCCTAAGCCTACAATAAGTACTTTTGAATACATTACTAACATTTAATTCTTATTCCGTAATAATACTAAGTACGTTCTATAAATATGCTGAGTATTAGAAGGTTTGACTGAAATAAATATTGAGGTAATTGTATATGCTGCATTTTTCAGATATATTTCCTAAACTACACTCTTTTTAGGTGGGTGCAAAATAAATGCTGCCCAATAACAAATGCAACTCCATGATTTTTTGACTCAAAAAATCAAACTGAAGGTGAATGCTCTTGCTAAAAAAGAAAAATCACATAGAATCATATGAAGATCTCCACTAGCCCTGTGACTTACTTTGATTAAGTTGAAGTCCTTAATCACTCAATAGATATTTATAAAGCTTCTTCTAGGTAATCAGCATTTAATAATGCATTTTCCTCTACTCACATATAAAAAACATACTTCCTTAATAAAGCAGAAAGCTGTGTACTTATAATACCTATTTGTAAAAGATAAAACCAAAAGTTTTAAAATATGAATAATAAAATTCAAAGAAGTTATTATGCACTTTTCAGATAGTTATATGTTTGGAGTATATACTATTGTCCAATAAGATATTTTCTAATCAGTATGTCCTTGGCATCATTAAAATGTTACAGCCCAATTTCTTAATCTTAATTATTATTATTATTAGTAGTAGTAGTAGTAGTAGCAGCTATAATAAACAATTTTTCCCAATAACACAGAATGTTAAAGTTCTAAACACATCTGCAAATAAAAAGTATAAAATCACAATACTTTGGGTTATACATTCAATATTGTGACAAAAAAATTACTCTCTCAGTTATTTCAGTTGCTATCTGCTACTCTGAAGCTGCTTGCTTGTTTTTTATGTTTGTTCGTTTGTTTGTTTATCTAAAACAGACGAAGCTCTAAGAAGCATTTGAAGACAGGATTGGCCTGGGAAAAGAGTATATTTTTATTGGTACAATTATGAATGCATTTGAAATACCTTCCTTAACTCCCATTTGGGGTTATACTTGGCAGGATTAAAGGGTTTAAATCCGGATTAAAGGATTAGGTAACTCAAACTAGTGTTTTATCTTAGAAAAGAAGGAAACATATTCATTTAGATTCTTTGTGTCAAGGGATGAATGACAATTTATTCTTTGCAAGTGTGTTTTATTCCATTTAAGCTAAGATAAAATTATATTTTTGTATGTGTGTTTTTTCAGTCTTTTGCCAGATTGATCCTCTCTCTGCTCATCTTTCACACTGAATGCTTACATATGCCTTGCAGGTTATAAAAAGTACACTACAACTGAATTAAGTATCAACAACTTTGGTTATAATGCTGTCAGAAAATAATTGCTATAAATCATAAAATATGATAGCAAAAAAAAAACACAATAAAATTTGAATATATGTATAAAAAGACTCCTCAAATACTTTTATTTCTAGGGGAAAATACTGGAACCCTTTTATAGCTATTTGTATTTTCAACATGGATTAAGGACTTTGCTAAGACTTAGAATTCCAAACATTATTTCTACAAGTGATTCATCAAATAACATACTTAGAATGGTGTTCACTCCCTAATTTATTTTGACAACTGGCAAGAGTAGACTTTATTAGCTACTTGGTTAGATCAGGATATTAAGCTGCCAAGTATATTTTTCTAAGAGATCCTCATTACAAAGTGTAGCTTCTTGCTCTTGCTATCACGTTTATATCAGAAACTACCCCAAATACTAAACTAGATACTGTAACAGATTTTGAGACTTTTATAGCAAAAAGCCCTTGGGAGTGCTAAAAGAACTACAACCTCATACAACTACACAGTGGTTTATTAAGGCAAAGCCATTCTAGACTCATAATATCTTTGAAAAGCAAAACTTAATGCATTTCTAATTCTACTAATTCAATGCTGTCTTCCTTATTCTCAGAGTTGCCTCTCTTCCAAACATTGTGAAGATTTAAAAGTTTATTCTACAGTTTCCTACCTCATATATGTCCTATTTTTTCCTATACTTTCACTTCAAACTTAAACTCCAGGAGATAACACTGGACGCTTACTTCTGGCTATTGCCTCCACGGGGCACCTAACTACTATCTCCATTTCCTTTATATATCTTCTTACTTGGAAAATATGCTTATCAAGTTTTGATTGAACCCCTCTGAGATGTAGAATCTCAAATTAGATATACATCTATCTATCTATCTATCTATCTATCTATCTATCTATCTATGTGTGTGTGTGTGTACCTATAATTATATTTATAGATATTTTAATACATTTACTCTGTTAAAGGCTAGCAACTGACAATAGATGAAAACAGGCCCACTTTCATTTGGAGGGAGAATGGGTATAAAGCTGCTTATAGAAGTTGCTACTTTCTGAGAGAAATAAATTTGCAATGGGAATAAAAGTGAGCATCACTTGATTTTTCTACATTTTTTCAAAAAATATTCAGAAAACTAGACAAATAATAAGGGTATTTTTAATGAAGTAAGAATAACCTCAACTCTCTCAATATCAATGGTCTTAATTAATAAATGATGACATAATTCCAATTACATATAAAATTATACTTTTTATTAAATGGTAACTGCAATTTCATTAAAAGAATTTTATATTAAGTTTCATGAATCTTTGAAACACATTATTTGATAATTTATCCAAGTGTGTTAATTCAAGTTATTCTGCCATCTTTTGCCCTTCACATTTTTTGTTTTTTCCCTATATCACTTTTGAACAACTATACTGACCTAAGGGGGGGATATATATATATATACACATATATATATGAATATTTAGATTAACATGGTATGTGTATTTAATAACCAACAAATATTTTATTTTATCTAAATATATCTATACTTTATGTTTATTTACATTACATGATATTTTCTTTCCCTCAAAATGTAGAAAATATTAATAAAAGAGCCTTAGGACTTCTCCTACCAAATTTTAATAAATATGTCAGCTTGAGCCGAGGATGGTTTCACTCAGTTTATAGAGCTGCGGCCTGTGGACTGAAGTGTCCCAGGTTTGGTTCTGGTCCAGAGCATGTATCTTTGGTTGCGGGCACATCCCCAGTGGGGGGTGTACAGGAGGCAGCTGATCAATGTTTCTCTCTCATCGATGTTTCTAGCTCTCTATCCCTCTTCCTTCCTCTCTGTGGAAAATCAATAAAATATATTTAAAAAGATATGTCAGATTGACATCATGGGTAAAAATAAAGAAAAATAAAATGCAATGACCCAAAATTACTGACAGAAAAACAAAACAAAACACAAAACCCAGTAACAATTTTAACAAATCTTTAGGATTAAAAGGTTGCATTGAAAAGTGGTGTAAAAGCTGGAGAGACAGGTGAAGACAGAGAATCTTAACTGAGAACAGCTTATATGGAACAGAAACCATTGGGTCCATAAACCGAAATTAAAACTATATATATTGTGAGAGGTTGAAAAATGGCGGCAGATTAGACAGATGTGTCTGGAGCTTTTTCAGAGGGAGAGAGAGCGCCTGAGAGTTACACTGGGAGTGTTTGTTGGCAAGTTAAGAGTCAGTTATCCTTCAGGAGTAGGTGGGGGAATGCTGGATGGGGCTCTCCTGGCCAGGCAGCCCCACTGCCATGGGGATTTTGTCTGCCGGAGCCACCACTGCGAACGCAGAGACCACGCCATCTTGCAGTGGGAGGTGGATGTCTGAGGTGGTCTGAAGCCTGCGACTGGGGCACCCATCGAGCAACCGGGGACCCGGGGACCCAGAACTCCGCTCTCCAATCAGCGCAGACATGCAGCGGAATCAGAGATCCACACTGCACACGGAAAGGTCAGATTTAGCCTGGGATAAGAAGGAGGCAGATGTCTGCGGAGCTCTGAAAGCTGCAGCTGGCTGAGGCACCCACCGAACAGCCAGGGACCCAGAACACCACTCTCCAAATGGCACAGACACGTGGGCGTCAGATTCAGAGATCCACACGGCACACAGAAAGTGCCTTGTGTGCTGTACCTGGACATGTTGTAGTTGGTGCCTTTCAATCAATGTAGGAGAGAGAACTACAAAACCAAACACCCGAAGAAGAAAGACCATGGGCAGAAAAAGAAACAGCCCACATAAGACAGAAAGGCAGGTTTCACCAGAACAGAAAATAAGTGAAATAGAAGCAGAAATAAGCCTGCCAGAAAAAGAGTTCAGAGAAATGATCGTAAAGTAGATGAAAACAATGGAAGACAAAATCGACAATGTGAGTAAGAGCCAAGACGAAATGAAGAAGCAACAAGAAGAAATGCAAAAGAACCTAGAGGAGGTGCAGAATAATCAAGAGGAAATGAAAAATGACATCACTGCTATAAAGAACTCAATAGAAAGCATCAAAAGTAGACTAGAAGAAGCAGAGGACCTCATCAGTGAGCTAGAAGACATGGTAGGAAAAAATACCCAAGTACAGCAGCTTCTAGAAAAAAAAGTTAAGAAGCAAGAGAAGAGCCTAAGGGAACTTTGGGATAACATGAAACAAAACAACATATGCATAATTGGGGTTCCAGAAAGAGTGGAAACTGAACAAGGATTAGAGAACATGTTTGAAGAAATAATGACAGAAAATTTCCCCAATATAGGAAAGAAAAAACCCACACAAATCCAAGAAGCTCACAGAGTCCCAAGCAAAATTAACCCCAACAAACCTACACCGAGGCACATTATAATTAAATTGGCAAATACCGAAGACAAAGTAACAATCTTAAAAGCAGCCAGAGAGAAACAGAAAGTTACCTACAAAGGAACCCCCATAACACTAGCTACTGACTTCTCAACAGAAATTCGTCAGGCCAGAAGGGAATGGAATAAAATATACAAAGTCATGCAAAGGAAGGGTCTGAATCCAAGAATACTGTACCCTGCAAGACTCTCAATCAAAATTGAAGGTGAAATCAAAAGCTTCACAGACAAAAAAGGACTAAGGGAATATATTACCACCAAACCAGCAATGCAAGAAATGTTAAAAAGCCTGCTGTAATAAAAAGAAAGAGGAAGTGAAGAAGGAACTCGGGGGTAAGGACTAAAAATGGCAACAGATAAGTACTTATCAATAATAACTTTAAATGTAAACGGATTAAATGCTCCAATCAAAAGACATAGGGTAACCGATTGCATAAGAGAACATGATCCATATATCTGCTGTCTACAAGAAACCCACCTCAGGAAAAGAGATGCACACAGATTGAGGGTGTAGGGATGGAACATGGTATTTCAGGCTAATGGAAATGAAAAAAAAGCTGGGGTTGCAATACTTCTATCTGACAAATTAGAACTCAAAGTGAAGGACATAACAAGAGATAAAGAAGGCCACTTCATCATACTAAAGGGAACAATCAAACAAGAAGAAATAACTCTGGTAAACATATATGCACCCAATATAGGAGCACCTAAATACATAAAAAAAAAAACTCTTGGAGGATATTAAGAGAGAGATTGAGAGCAATACAATCATAGTAGGAGACCTTAATACCCCACTGTCACCATTGCACAAATCCTCTAAACAAAAAATCAGCAAAGAAACATCAATCCTAAATGACTCACTAGACCACATGGAATTAATTGACATCTTCAGACCATTTCACCCCAAAGCCACAGAATATACATTCTTCTCCAGTCATTTTCAAAGATAGATCATATGTTGGGTCATAAGAAAAGTCTCTTCAAATTCAAGAAGATAGAAATCATATCAAGCATTTTCTCAGGCCACAGTGGCATAAAACTGGAAATCAACTATAATAAAAACAATAGAAAGAAATCAAACACATGGAAGACTAAACAGCATGCTATTAAACAACGACTGGGTAATCAGAGAGATCAAGGAAGAAATAAAAAACATCATGGCAACAAATGACAATGACAACAAAACAATACAGAATTTATGGGACACAGTGAAAACAGTCTTCAGAGGAAAGTTCTTAGCCCTACAAGCCTCCTGCAAAATACAGGAAACAATGGTAATAAATCACCTAAACCTACAACTCAAAGAGCTAGAATGAGAGCAACAAGACAAGCCCAGTGTACTCAGAAGGAAGGAAATAGTGAAGATCAGAGCTGAGATAAACAACTTGGGGACCAAAGAAACAATTCAAAAGATCAACAAAACAAAGGGCTGGTTCTTTGAAAGGATAAACAAGATTGTTTGACCTCTATCCAGGCTCACCAAGAAGCAAAGAGAGAAGACCCAAATAAACAAAATCAGAAATGAAAGAGGAGAAATAACAATAGACCCTGTGGAAATACAAAGGATTTTTAAAAAATACTATGAACAACTCTATTCCAACCAATTGGACAACCTGCAAGAAATGGACATTTTCCTAGAAAAGTATAACCTCCCAAAAGTCAATGAGGAGGAAGCCAAACATCTCAATAGTCCAATAACTATGGAAGAAATTGAAGCAGTAATCAAAAAGCTTCCAGCAAATAAAAGCCCGGGACCAGATGGCTACACAGGAGAGTTTTACCAAACATTCAAGGAAGAATTAAAACATATCCTCCTCAGACTATTCAAAAACATTCAAAAAGGAACACTTCCAAACACCTTCTATGAAGCCAGCATCACCTGAATACCAAAACCAGATAAAGACAACACAATGAAAGAGAATTATAGACCAATATCTCTCATGAACATAGATGCCAAAATCCTCATCAAAATTCTAGCAAACCGGATCCAGTAGTACATCAGAAAGATCATACACCATGACCAAGCAAGATTCATCCCAGGAATGCAAGGATGGTACAATATCTGCAAATCAATAAATGTGATACATCACATAAACAAATTGAGAGATAAAAATCACATAGTCATATCAATTGATGCAGAAAAAGCATTTGACTAAATCGAACACCCTTTCTTGATAAAAACTCTCAGCAAAGTGGGAATAGAAGGATCATACCTGAACATCATAAAAGCCATATATGATAAACCCACAGCTAACATCATACTCAATGGGAAAAAACTAAAACCATTTCCCCTAAGAACAGGTATAAGACAGGGATGCCCACTCTCACCTCTCCTGTTCGACATAGTACTGGAAGTATTAGCCATTGCAATTAGACAAGAAGAAGAAATAAAAGGCATCCAAATTGGAAAAGAAGAAGTAAAGCTGTCCTTATTTGCAGATGACATGATGTTGTACATAAAAAACCCAAAGTACTCCATCCCAAAACTAATTGACTTAATTAATGAATTCAGCAATGTAGCAGGATACAAAATTAATGCTAAGAAGTCTGTGGCATTTCTATACATTAATAATGGAATTATAGAAAGAGAAACTGAAAAAGCAATCCTATTTACCATCGCACCAAAAAAATTAATATACCTAGGAATAAACCTAACTAAAGAGGTAAAAGACCTATATGCAGAAAACTACAGAACACTGAAAAAAGAGATAGAGAAAGATGTTAACAGATGGAAGAGCATACCACGCTCATGGATTGGGAGAATCAACATCATTAAAATGTCCATACTATCCAAAGCAATCTGCAGATTCAACGCACTACCCATTAAAATACCAAGGACATATTTCACAGACTTACAAAGAATTCTTCATAGATTCATCTGGAACAAAAAAAGACCACGAATAGCTACAGCAATTCTGAGAAAGAAGAATAAAGTAGGTTGGATCTCCATATCAGATTTTAAGCTATACTACAAAGCAACTGTTCTCAATACAGCCTGGTACTGGCACAAGAACAGACATATATACCAATGGAATAGAATAGAGAACCCAGATATCCACCCAAACCACTATGCTCAATTAATATTTGACAAAGGAGGCATGAACATTCAATGGAACCAAGATAGCCTCTTCAATAAATGATGTTGGGAAAATTGGACAGATACCTGCAAATAAATGAAATTGGACCACCAACTTACACCAAATAGAAAAATAAACTCAAAATGAATACAGGATTTAAACATTAGAAGGGAAACTATTAAAATACTAGAGGAATCCACAGGCAGCACAATCTCAGATATATGCTGAAAGAACTTCTTCACTGATACTGCTCCAAAGGCAATGGAAGCTAAAGAAAAAATAAACAAATGGGACTACATCAAAATAAAAAGCTTTTGCACAGCAAAAGAAACCATCAACAAAACAACAAGAAAGATCACTGTATGGGAGAACATATTTGCAAATGTTATCACTGATAAAGGTTTAATCTCCAAAATATACAGCCAACTTATACAACTTAATAAAAGGATGATGAACGATCCAATAAAAAAATGGACAACGGACCTAAATAGAACCTTTTCAAAAGACGACAGAAAGAAGTCCAAGAGACACATGAAAACATGTTCAAAGTCATTAATCATCCGAGAGATGCAAATCAAAACAACAATGCCATACCATCTTACACCTGTCAGAATGGCAATCATCAACAAATCCGTAAATGAGAAGTGTTACCGAGGATGCGGAGAAAAAGGAACCCTTGTGCATTGTTGGTGGGAATTTGTGCAGCCACTGTGGAGAACAGTATGGGGTTTCCTCAAAAAACTAAAAATGGATCTCCCATTTGACCCTGTAATCCCACTCTTAGGGATTTATCCTAAGAAATTACAAACACCAATCAGAAAGGATTTATGCTATGTTCATAGCAGCACAATTTACAATAGCTACAATTTGGAAACAGCCTAGGTTCCCGTCAGCAGATGAGTGGATTAGAAAACTGTGGTACATCTACACAATGGAATTCTATGCTGCCATTAAAAAGAAGGAATTCTTACCATTTGCAGCAACCTGGTTGGAACTGGAGTGCCTTATGCTTAGTGAAATAAGCCAGTCAATGAAGGAGAATCATCACATGATCTCACTCATTTGTGAATAATAAAGAACATTATAAACTGATGAACCAAAGGATAGATACTGAGGCAGTAAAGCTTCAAACAGACTGAAATTACAGCAGGAATATTAAAGTTAAGTGAGGTAGATAAGAGATCAATCAAAGGACTTGTATGCATGCATATAAGCATAACCAATGAACATAGACACTGGAGGGTTGGGCTATGCCTGGGAGGGAGGGGGGGCAATGGGGAGATATGTATAAAAAATTAATTTAAAAAAAGAGAGAAAAGTGGTGTAGTAGCTGCTATTAGTACTTTATTCAAATTCCCTCTGCTCCCTTTACCATATCATGCACATTGAAATCTTTCCCTCAAACATACTGGATGCAATGAAACAGTGCCATCATTGTTAATTCCAATAATGGCTGGGTGATAGATTCAAAACATTTTACAACATGAAAGTCATCAAATAATTACTTCTTAAGCCATCCTTTTAGCAATATACTGGAAAATGAGCTCTAAAAATCAATGTAGCAAATTAAAAATGAAAAAGTGATAGGTACAATGAAGCAGTGAAGCCTTGCCTTCATTTTGTTTATTTTATGAGAAGACAAGGAATTAGTAAGTATAAAATAGATGATGAAAAAATTTACAGAGAAAAAGAATGGAGAGTAAAGAGACAATGGTTAGAAGGTTACTTTGATACAGGTGCAAGAGAAATTTCTCTGGGACCTGGATGAAGTTTAAGAAAGCCTAATGAATACATGGATGAAAAGTGTTCTAGGGAGAAAGTGCAGCTATAGGTCACTGCGAGGGAGCATGTTTGCCTTGGTCAAGAACAGCAGAGTGGCTGAAGTAGATGATGAGCTAGCATGGAGGTGGAGTGACAAAATTTAAGTGATAAGAGGCAACGTCATGTGGGCTATTTGGCCTTCGAGAGGATATTCGTTTTTATTCCAAGTTGAAAATTTACTGGAAGATTTTAAGCAGGGTAGTAATATAACCTGATTTACATTTTAAAACCTTGCTAAATGGAGATTAGCTGGTAAGAAATCATGCATAACATCAGAAAGTCAGGTAGGCTACTATATTTGTTTTTATTCCTCCTTATTTCTAAGTATTTATTATGACTCTTTTGTTCTTAAAATAATATTTTATATCAGTATCATAACCTTATAATTTTCACTTATATCTGAGACATTTTAGCACATAAGTCTATAAATATGACAAAAACAACAACCAACCAAAATTCCCTAGGAATTAGTTCCCAGGTAATATAATGATTTTCTCACAGGTACTGTAATGACTTTCTCATCTGTTACTATCTATTATGACTGTTTCCAACAAAAATTATATGTAAACATAAAGTGGCTGAAGTATATTTATTATTTTTGAATAAGCTATCAAATGGCTGAAATATTTTAATAGCACATGGTCAGCTAGGAAAAATAATAATTGATTTGTTTACATGCTTCAGAATTTTAACTCTTGAAGTAATAAACTTGAATTATAGTCATCACCCGATTAAATCACCTTCAGCACATAAAGTTACCCTGATTGTCTAATTAAATCTATGAAGAGTCAATTACCTATAGATACTTATGTCAATTTTATTTTGTTTTTATTTTTTCTGGATATGATTTTCTTTTCTCATTGAGTAGACAGAATATGTTTAATTAAAAAAGGAATACGTCTTAAGTGGGAGGAATGTCAATTTTAAAGCAGCCATCACCACATGAAATTTACCCTGAGACATATGCTAAAAGTGGAAGCTGGTATCATAATGCGCTCTGGTTCTCTGGAAATTTTTTTTTCTAATTCAATAGGCTATGAAGATCATCATAAATCCTTACAACAGTAATAAAGAAACTGCTAATGATGGCACTCTTACATGTTAAAGAAGACATGCAGGGTCAGCAAAGAACTACTAATGACAAGCATGAAGAAGACGGAAATGGTGGCCCCCCAGCACAAGGGAATCTTTTCATGTAGACTGGTTTTCAAGCTTAAAAGTTGTCAAGAAACTCCATTGCCACGAATTCCAAATGATGCACTGATTAAGAAAGGTCAGTATGTCTTTTGGAAAGTTGACAGTCTTGATATAGTAACTATGCAAAGCTGCAAGTCTCTGGAGTAGTATTTGTGTCTAATCTAGATGGTCACAGAAAATATAACTGCCAAGAATGCCATATCCATCATCTTGAGTAGTTTTATCAGCACTACCTGATGTAGCACTCGAAAGAAAAATCACCAAAAATCTGCTTGGCTATTCAATCGTGAATCCATTATGAAATGCGCTTGAGGCAAACTCTGTGCCTGGCAATCAGAATATAATGATGAAAATAAGATAGCGATCATGCCTTCATTGTGCTAATATATACAGAAAATATAACAATGTAGTGTGAAATTTGCTTTTGTAGAAATAAAATAAAATATTAGAAAAGTGCTAAGTTGTCATGGAGGAATCTCCATTAAATGTACACCTGTAACCTGTGAATAGGAGACCCTATAGAAGATATGACTAAAGATGTTTATTTATTCATTAGGAAAAAACATTAAATGATGTTTTTCAAATTCTATAAAATCTTTATACAAACAATTCTTGTACTAAAATCCCTGTTATGATTCTAACTTTATTGCTTTTCTATTGGTCATTCAGCTATTGCTATGAAGCAAAAGTCATTTCTTCATTAATTTATAGACCACACAAATATTTATTTTATGCCTATCAGATATGGTTTTCTTTCCTAGAATCTGACATTGGCATTGTAAGCAAAAATAGACATAGTTTGTGTTATATAGCCTATATTCTCTAAGAGTAGGCTAGTAAGCCCATTTTAGAATTTGCAAAGCTGATTCTAATAGATATGGGGAAAGTCAACATCTTATAATAATCAAAACAACAACCACAGAAAAAGGAAACTATAACACGTATACTAAGTGCATTCAAGACTTATTTTATATTGGTTTTTATCCAGTAGTATTAGATTCCTGTCAAGGGCACATACCTCCATTGCAGGTTCAATCTCAGGCCCAGATCAGGGTACATGAGGTGAGTATCCCATCAATGTGTCTCTCTCATGTTGGCCTTTCTCTCTTTCTGTCTCTCCTCATCCCTTCCACTCTCTCTAAAAAAAAAACAAAACAAAACAAAAAACAAACAAACAATGGAAAAATATCTTTGGGTGAGGATTAAAATAACAATACAAAAGCAACATAGTGATTCCAAAAATCAAGTCCCAACTGAAAAAATAATGCGAAGGCACTTATTACAAAGGTGCTAAAAAATTTAAAAGGATAAAATACATGTTAGGTGTTTTGAAATACACAGTTTCTGTTTACTTAAGCAAGAGAGAAGGCCAGAAACAACCCTGTGGTCAGAGAGATGTTGGTCTTAAATGGGAACAAGGGAACCTTTGGATTAGAGCCACATATTTCGTCTGGGAAAGAGATATCTGATGTGGCCAGCTCAAGGCTTAATGTACCATAAGAAAGGGCAAGCATAGACACCTGACTGGGGTAAAAAGTGAGGACTAAAAGGTAAGAAAAAAGATGGATTGTAGGGAGACTCTCTTTATTCACAGGCAAGAAGAAAAAAATGATAAAAGAGCAAAATAGCAGATTGAGATAAAACAGATTACACTGGAATAACTAATAAATTGAAATAATAGAGTAAATCGGAATAACTCTAGGAACCATAATCACAGGATTCAGGGTCTAATTTAGCTTCTAGCCTAAACAGCAATAACAAAACAAGGACCTAGAAGGTGCATGTTTCCTTTTCTTTATCCACAGAGATGTAAAAGCTATGTTTCTGACTGATTAGCAGCTCACAAATTATCATCTGAATCTGGAAGCAGCTCTACTTGGTCATTCTCCAGGGAATTTCCCTGCTATTAGACCTGTTATGAAAACAATGAGAATTCTTAAAGAATTTGTAGATTCTGAAGTAGAAAAAGAAAAAAATGGTAATATAAATTATGAAAAGCAGAAAGGATATATACGGAAGATTATTCTGAAATGAAATTGCAAAGAAGGCCTCTCTCATTTTATTGGATCTTAGCCCAATTATCTTTCTACAATACTGGAATGTTTGTCTCCATTGCTACAAACATTATGGGTTTTCAAAATGAAAATTAAATTGTCTGACATGAAGAACATTCATCATTACAACTTAATGTGCATAAACTTAATATGAATAGGTATCATGAGAATTTCTATAAATTGATAATTAGTTGAATTATGGAAGTTTTAATTACATTAAGGCAAATAATTTGAAAAGACAGTAAAGAGAGCAGTGAAAAAGTAGTAGTAAAACTGAAGAGAAATAGAGAAAAAACATAGGAAAGTGACTGGGAAAATTACAGAAAGTAAGTTTTCATTAACATTTTTAATGTTGATATTAGTGTAGATGGTCCCCTTCCCCTCCTACTTTGTCCACCTCCACCCACCTTCATATCCCCCTGCCTTGGCCTTCTCTGTCTATATTACAGGACCAGAAATAGGTCAAAGTAATAGATACCAGGAATAGATTAGTTGTGATTCCATAGTCAAGTCTTACTAAGGACTAAACAGGCTTAACTGGATTGTTTGGAGGAAAATTAGCATCCATTATAATATTCCTGTGTTTCTATGTGATAAGTATGCATTTTACATAAAAAATAATTTATAACTTGAAAAGGTGGAGAATGGTAACATACTTCAATTATTAGTAGTGGGCCCCTATACTTTAAGATTATAGTTAATTAAGGTGTGGTCTTTAACTCTCTCTGTTTGTAAGCTTTTATTATTTTGAGATGAGCCTATGAAATGCCATAACTTAAAGCAGAAACTGTATCCAAAAGAAGAGAAACAAAAAACATGCCATTGATGACCCGATATAACCCCAAAAGAGTCAAGATAATAGCTTTGAGAAGAATTATTGTGAACTTGCATATCATCACTGATTCTTACATTCTAAGTAATCACTGGTACCAAGAAAAATTTAGAGAGATATAGTGGCCTAATTCTAATTTAAGTCTAATAATGTATAGTCTAAGTATCTTTGGAGTAAAAATTTGATAATCAGATTTGATATTAAGAATATAAAAACAATTGTTGAATTACACTGAGTGGCCAGATTATTATGATCTTTGAATCCATAATAATCTGGCCACTCAGTGTATATCTTATATGATAAAAGGCTAATATGCAAATTGTCCCCTTGACCAGGAGAGTGACCAGCAGGCAGCCTGACCAAGCCCCCATGTCCTCTCCTTTGGCCAGACTGGCTGGACCCCACCCATGCATCAATACATGCACTGGGCCTCTAATATACACATTCAGAAATCATAATTATCTGGGATCTCAGTGTATATTTATGCTTTGGTGGAGTGTTTTCAAATCTGGTGGCCATCACCTAAAATCAACAACTATATGAGTTTTGAGTTTGGAAGTTTCCTTTATGATCATCATCCCATCTGACAGTACTGTCCTGTGAAACAGCTCTCATTTATTTGCCAAGTGGTGAGAATGACACTTCTTTAAGCGTTTCAGTGTCCTATATTTCTGAACATTTTAGTGGTTTGACATTTTATAGAGAAAGGTATGCCAAGAAATAGCATCAAGCTATTTGCTATTTTATGGCTAAAATTCACTTTGCAGTGAATAGCTAAGCTTTTAAAATATCTCCCAAAATGAAAATCTCCAAGGTAAAACTATCAGGCTTACCATATACACATAGATAGAAGCCAGGGAAAAGGAAAGAGTGTGTTGGAGGAACTCAAGTTA
This sequence comes from Lasiurus cinereus, assembly GCA_011751065.1. Taxonomy (NCBI): domain Eukaryota; kingdom Metazoa; phylum Chordata; class Mammalia; order Chiroptera; family Vespertilionidae; genus Lasiurus; species Lasiurus cinereus. The sequence continues at coordinate 39,219,609 of JAAGEH010000226.1, forward strand.
TTTGGCTGGCCAAAAATGTACATAAAGTTTTATAATAAGATTTTAGGCTAAAGATTGAGACACAAGACTTATTATCAAAACATTAAATTACACATTTGACTTCCTGTTAAAAATTGAATTACTCATGGCACCACCCAAATCTGGCATCAGAAGTAAATTTAAAACTATTAGCGGAATAAATCTTGAAATTGCCATGACAGTATTCCTTAACACCTTCACCAAACTGATCAGCTCGATCACTAATTTACATTTCAAAACCAGATAGCCTTTATCACAATGTTTCTATGCAAAAAGTAAAAATATGAATCAAAATGCCTTTGGGCCATAAATTAGTGAGAGGTGGCACAATATGCCAGCATTAAATTGATGAAATATCATCAGCAGGAATCATCTATGGGGATCAATACTACTTGTTATAAGATTTGATGCCACAAATATCTGTCCTTATAGATGCTAATCATTCTTGATTACTGTTGTTTAATCATGGAAATCTGGTAAAGCTAACATTATTTTTTATTTAATCATTATATTTATCATGGCATATTAAAATGAAAGCAGACTTTATTAATTATTATCAATGTTCCCCAGAGGTATCTATATTTTATAAGGGAAGAAATTCTTTGTTATTCATGGACACTTACAATATATAAAGTTACCCATTTATACCATGGTTTAATCAGTATCAAATTATTGTCAAAAAATAAAAGTTTGCCTTTTTATAAGTATACTAGAGACCTGGTACACAAAATTTGTGCACAGGGGTGTGTGTCCCTCAGCCCAACCTACACCCTCTCCAATCTGGGATCCCTCACACAATCCAGGACTGCTGGCACTCAACCACTTGCCTGCCTGATTGCCCCTAACCACTTCTGCCTACCAACCTGATCACCCCGTAACCACTCCCCTGCCAACCTGATTGACACCTAATGGTTCCCCTGCTGGCCTGATTGCCCCTAACTGCCTTCCCCTTCCCCTGCACACCTGGTCTCCCCCAACTGCCCTCCCATGCCAGCCTGGTCACCTCTAATTGTCCTTCCCTACCGGCCTGATTGCCCACAACTGCCCTCCCCTGCAGGCCATCTTGTGGTGGCCATCTTGTATTCACATGGGAGCAATCATTTTTGAGCACATGAGGGCAGTGATCTTGTGTGATGGACTGATGGTTAATTTTCATATTACTCTGATTATAGTAATAAAAGATTAATGATATTATACATACAACACATCTATATGTATAATATATACACACAAATATATATATATATTCATATGCATGTTCTTAAAACAAAAATATATATAGTTTTACAAGAACCTAAATTATGTCTAGATTCAATATCACTAAAAAACATTGACACAAGTAGAAAAATTCCTTGGAAGACATTTAAAATTGCATCAAAACAATGAGAATTTTGGTATGCAAATTTAGAGAATATAAAATAAAATGAGATACAACTGAATAAAATTGATATTAATATGCTCGAGAAAACTAACATTCCATTAAAAATAGACAAATATATGACCAAAAAAGATTTACATTTTTAAAAAAATATCTGACATCTAAGGAATATGAAAAAGAGATGGTCAATTTTACACCAAATAAATGCATGTGTTAGTTTGCCCCCTTTAAATCATGGTTCTTGCACATCTCAAAGGAAACCATCTCGTGTTCTGGTTACTATGCAGGAGACTTTTATGAGTTGCATCTGAGGTAGTTAAAAGTCAAAGCTATGCTCATTGTGATGACAATGTGAGGTGCATACACAAGCCTGATTTAAACACAGAGACACTGGTGCCAGAGATGGGAGCCTAGGTACTGCCAAAGACAAAACAAAGGACAGTCAGGTTGAGTTTTTTATGTAAATACTTAAACACTTAAATCCAAATATGCATTTTTTAACATATCTGCTTTGTTCAGTTGTTTCTCCATCTCACTCAGGTTTGTCTTATTTCAACTTTTTTAAAATTTTTCAATGGATACCGATATAAACTCTCATTCTTAGATTAGACATCAGAGAGTATTATAAATGCAACACATAAGTTTACAACATTCTGGCTAATTCTTATGTGTTATTATGTCTATATAAAAATTTAATATTTTCATTTATTCATAAAGAATACTACTCAACAGGCTTTTTCTTAAAAACTTAATGATTTTCTAGAGGGGTATAAAGGAAGTGAGAGGATTATAATCATAAGTAGCATAATGAAAATATAGAGATCTAGAATATTAAATAAAACCTAGTGGGGGAAAAAGTGAGGATAATTTCCTTCAAATTTCTCATACCTGGGATCATTATGTATCTTGGAAGATCACTAGTTAGAAAATGACACTGAGGAATGTACTGTATCTCTGAATATACACTGAATGGCCACATTATTATGATCTCTGAGTGCATAATAATCTGGCTACTCAGTGTATATCCTATATAATAAAAGGCTAATATGCAAATTGTCCCCTCGACCAGGAGTTTGACCAGCAAGCAGAGAGAGACTTCTTTCATATGATGGGGAATCTGTATTCAGCAGTATACTATCTATCTTCAGTGGGCAGCTTCACCTGACTCTCTGTGCAGATAAGTTATATCATAAAAAAGAAGTATACGTATCTTATGTGTTGCCTAAATTTGGAGACACATGTAAAAGCTCTAACAAAATTTACCCAACTTGTGTTTGTTATAATATTAGAAAATTAGCTCTCGGGTGTAGAGGATGACACAAAAATAATCCATGCTAAAATATATTTTGGTGAACAAAGGTAAATGAATTCTTCAATCAAGGACTCTTTAGAGCACATTTCAGTATAAAACTTAGGTCTCCTGCTTTTAGAATCATTGCCTTTCACATCAACAAAATGCTCCTCTATGTAGTTCACAGCCCCAAGCCCTCAGTTTGAGGCCTCTGTGAAACCATTATCTTTGAGAAATGATAACCCCCCATCCTTACCATCACAAATTCAAGGGAGATGACCCAAAAAGGGGTACAAATATAATATATAAGAAGAGAGAGAAGATACAGGAGTTGAGGATTATCTCTCCAGACAGAAAGTCCTGGATGGTCTTCCTGTGTCATGGAACACTAGCTATGTGAACCTGAATCAGTAAGTTCCTTAAGGCCCAGTTCTTCATCATTCACATATGGTTGCTTAAAGAATATAACATTTGAGGTTTTTAAAACATTGTTACTATTTTTCAAATTTTTGTTAAATGTCTAATAATCCATCACATTTTCAATGTGTTTATCTGTGTTATTTCCAATTATGAATAGAAGCTTACTCACTGGTTACCATAAAATGTTACCAAAATGAAACAAAACAGACTTGCCTTAGAAGAAATTGAGAGGCATTATAGCCAAAGACACTGTATTAAAACAGGTCCAAAGTAGATATTGTTACTTATTTTAGTTTAAGTATACAAATATCTCTATCTTTCTCTTTCTCTGTCTATCACACACAACACAAATGCACACACAAGAGTTATTTTTTTCTGCCTCTTATTTTGTGTGAAAGGACCTTTAACTGACTGGGCATCATATTAATGATTGATTTTCAGATAGTGATCGATTCTAACAATGACTTTAAGTATGGTTTTCTCTATTAAAATGCTCTATACCCTGGTGAATAATGCTGATGCCAATCTCTTCTCAGAATCCAGAATCTGCATTAATGAGCAAAATCTTCCTTTGTCAATCTGATCACTTAATGCGTTGTCAAGTTAATTACTTTAAAAAACTTATATTTTTCTCCCTGAAGGATTTATCCTTTAAAATTATAATTCAAGTGTCTGTTTCCTAAACTTACTTATATTAAAAACAATGGTCCAAAAATAATAAAAAAGTTAAGCCTAAAAGCTCCTCAACATCCATAGACAAATGAAAACGCCCTTGAAAACTACAGTTAAAACAGAAAAGCTGTGGGGTAAAAAAAAATTAATTGAAACTAAAATTTAAGTTAGCCTTCCTTATAGTAATGAAACGTTGAGTATGTTATCACTATAACACAATAGAGAAATGATCCATTTGATCTCATTTAAATAAGTTGTTTCTATCCTAATTAAGCTTTAGAATCATCTGGGAAGCTTTTCCCAGGTGGCAAAGCATGAGTTGCATCTAAAATCATAAAATAAATTGGTGGAGCCAATATTTTTATGAGCTTTCTAGATACTGTTAATAATGTGCAAAAATATATTCAAATTACTATTCTTGTTAAATTAACAAGAAGGACAATTAGACTGAGGGGGTTCTAATACCTTAGCAGCACATATGCAAACCAAAATCTAAGCCTATAAATGCCTCAAGGCTAAGAAATCAAAATGGAAGGATAACCAATCACAAATAGCCAACTAGGCTTTTCTAAATAAGGCAAACACTTAAGCTATAGCCAATCAAATGATGCCCTTACTTTGTTTACATTTATTTTCTTTATAAAACTTTTTTCCCTAGGCGAGGTATTTCTAACTACTTCTGGTTTGGTCCTGCACAATTTCAATTAATGTTTTCCCAAATAAACTCTAAAAATTGTATATGCGTTTACTTTGTAACTATCTAAAACATTGCTCCCTCTAAACCAACTAGGAGCCCAGGTGCACAAAATTCATACATGGGGGGAGGAGAGGTCCCTCAACTTGGCCTGCACCCTTGTAATCTGGGACCCCCTCCAGGGATGTTAAATTTTTGGTTTGTGGGATTGGGCATAAACTGGCAGTTGGACATCCCTCTCATAATCCAGGGCTGCTGGCTCCTAACTGCTCACCTGCCTGCCTGATCACCCCTAACCACCTCTGCCTGCCTGCCTGATTATTGCCCCTAACCAACTCTGCCTGCCTGCCTGATTGCCCCTAACCAACTCTGCCTGCCTGCCTGATCGCCCCTAACCACCCTGCTGGATATCCCTAACTGCTCACCTGCCTGCTTGATCACCCCTAACTGCCTCTGCCTTGGCCCCCACACTCAGGACCCAACCACAGGCAACCAGGACCCGGGCTTCCCTCTCTCTGGCCAGCTGCAGGCACCTGGGACCTGGGTTGGCTTGGCCTGGGCTGGGCCTGGCTTTGTCAAAAAGGACATCCAGGATGACGTCCAGTCTATCCCGTCTAATTAGCATATTACCCTTTTATTAGTATAGATGGCTTGTTTATAAACTTCCTTTTTTATCATGGACATTTTGAATATTAGCAAAACCATTGGTTTTTCTCTCCCTTGAAAAAATGAACCCAAGCACATTCACATTTACTCACATATCCAAATGCCCACACAGACACATTCTCACACTCACATAAACACATGATTTTTCATAAAATTTAAAGTCAGAGCCAAAATTCTTGAAGCCCATGTTAAGAAACTGACCCTCATAAAATAACAGTTAAGCCCAGCCAGCGTTGTTCAGTGCTTAAGCATTTACCTATGAACCTGGAGGTCACAATTCAATTCCTGGTCAGGGCACATGCCTGGGTTCCATGCTCGGTCCCCAGTGTGGGGTGTGCAGAAGGCAGCCAATCAATGATTCTCTTTCATCACTGATGTTTCTTTCTCTCTCTCCGTTTTCCTCCTTCCCTGGAATCAAGAAAAACATATTACAAAATAAAAAAAGAAACAAACAAACTCATGAGGAAGACAAGCTATTGTCTTATCAATTTAAAAGAACTTTACTCTTTAAAAATTTTGTTTTAATGACATTCCTTTGTAGTTTTATCTTAAATCCATTTCACTTACTCTCATTCTCAAGATAAATGTAAATCAGAACAATGTGTGAGAGTTCTGTGAAACTATAAATAATTTAATTCTACTCTCCAAATCTCAGTTTTCCTGGATGATGAATGAAGAAATTGATAGAGCATAGTATATTGATTCAATGAAACATTATATTGGCATTTAAAACCATCAATGAATATTAGCTGTTATTAGTGTTATTATTTTATTATAGTCTATTAAAGACTGTGTCATATGCCTAGTCTTAAATAAAATTTCTCATTTAGTATTTTCATTTCTAGAAATTACACAGGAAAGCAAGGAAAACAAAAACAATCCTAAATAAACAAAACAATGTTGATGATGGCCATTGCTATCTCCTTTCACTTTGATTTCCTTCATGTTTACTCTGGCCAACTTTTTGTTACTTTTTCCTCTTAGATGAGACTACTTCTACAAAACAAATACATTTTGGTTGTTAATTAAACCTCATTTTCTCATTAATATATTTTGCACACTGAGTATTAGTATTATTTCCAGATTATATCTTTAATGGACTGAGATTCCTTTGAATTTGGACATCAATATCCTGGCCCCTCTTCCAAATAGTTGTTGCAAGGACATGGGAGATTTCTATGCAAATGCATTAACTTCTATTTTCAGTTTTTTCTATTTCCCTTCTTCAAACTTCCAAAGGCTATATACAACTTTTAAGCTAATTCAATGCTTTCAACAAGCCAAAAAATCCTTGAAACTGAAATGGATGAAGTAAATCACATTCTGCTCCCAGTTAAGATCTACAGAGGCAGAGATCCAGAGATCCTCATGATAGAGATCTCTCTCTCTCTCTCTCTCTCTCTCTCTGAAACCTGACTTACTTGTATGCTAAAGTGACCTTTAAAATCTGAGTCCTGCCCTAACCGGTTTGGCTCAGTGGATAGAGAATCGGCCTGTGGGCTGCAAGATCCCAAGTTTGATTCCAGTCAAGGGCATGTACCTTGGTTGTAGGCACATCCCCTGTAGGAGGTGTGCAGGAGGCAGCTGATCAATGTTTCTAACTCTCTATCCCTCTCCCTTCTTCTCTGTAAAAAAATCAATAAAATATATTTTTAAAAAATCTGAGTCCCAAACTTGCAAGGTCTTGGTGTTCAGAGAATATGGAAAAGTGTTTCTCTTCTGTGGTTTTACTAAATAATTTAAAACACAAATGTTTATTTAATTACCAATTTCTTTAAGAAATGAAGATGATACTATTTGAAGAAGGAAATAATAATTACATATAGCCTAGTTTACATGCATAGAAAGCATCCTACTGGACGTCAAGCCATCTATTATTTGCATTACTGTGTCTCCTCACAACCACAGCGTAAAGCAGATATATTTAACCCCACTTTAACAGATGAGTGGCCAATATTTAAAAGGGGTCCTGTTTCTTTTTCTGGATCACAGTATGAAATGGGATTTGATTCTTCTTCGTGCAGATGCTCCATTACCAGTGTTTAATTATGATGTACTGTCCATTTTTGTTTAAAAGAATAAAAAAAAAGTTAGTTTTAATTTTCCTGTACTTAACAGATTAAAAGTGAAAATGACAGTACTTCATAAATCATAGTGTTGCAAGAAAGATTAGTACAACAAATATTTAAAACTAATTTTAAAATGTAATTACAAATGTGAAATAGCAATAAAAATACTAAATAAGAAATTATGTTATATCTAATTCCTGTAAATGGCGCTATAACTTCTCAAGTCTTTTCTCTATATTTTGATGAAATTTGAAACTATCACAATTCTACAGCCCACATATGAAACTCAGATTCTAACAGGATATTTAAAATATCCAAAATGATTAAGAGAAAAATGCTCTGCTTATAAAATTGTAGATAGATTAAAAAAGGCTTATGAGAGATAATCTGGTAAAATAAAAAGAGTTGTAGAAGACAAAATTTGATTAAATTCATTTTATAGAAGGAAAAGTAATAAGAATAAACATTATAAGTATGACTTTTAGTCCTAGCTGAAGATTATGTGTAAACAACATAAATAATATCTGTGGATAATAAGTCAATGGAAATAACCAAATCAAAGCTGAACATTTTGGTCTAAATTATGTGATTTGACTATTTCTTGTAAGCAAATTAATGATATTCACTGGATTTTAAAAATATCCTTATAATATTAAGCATGGCCTCATACAATTTGGACCTCAGTGATTTTATTAACCCACAAAATTTTGTGACATAACAGAAAAAGTGATACAGATATTTGAAAATAAGGATTTTAGATCCTATGTAAATGGCTTGAGATTAGCACTCTTTCCTTGCTTAAAAATAGACAATCCATTAGAGAAATCAAGAATTCATGTATTTTAACAAAATGTATATTATAGTTCTTGAAAATTTCTTGACTAATTTTTTTTCCCCTCTTTCTTACAGGGTATTTTAATTGCCAAATGCTGTTATTCTAGCCTATTAATGTTACCTTGGTTATGCTACTTGTTATTCTTTGCAAACTAGGCTTAGGATGGGCATATTAAAAGACCATATTTAAAGGCATATTCTGGATAATTCAAAAATAAATATCTCATTTTAATACTTACAGAGGAATAATATAGCTCCCAGACTAATTAATATTTTGATTTTTGTATTCAATTCAAAAAATCATGTAAGATTCAAGCTGTAAAAAACTTAGCTCAGTTTGGTTCATATTTCTTTCCTGTATGACTCATGTCCTATGGATTTTAAAGAGAATGACTACACAGGGAGAAAGAGTATTGGAAAAGTGCCAGTTGAGGAACTCTGTGGGGTTTTAAAGAAGAATGATGACAGCAGCAGGCTAGTAGAGAACAGTTTTGTCTAGAACTTCACTGTACAGGATGGTGGTTAAGAGCTCTGGTGTCTAACTTTCTGGGTGTGAATACTGACTGTATCATTTATTAGATGTGTAACAACAGGAAAGTTAATTACCTTATCCATGACTCAGTTTCTTCGCTGGAAGAACTGAGATAATAATAACATCTGTGTCATAAATTTTTTTTGAGAATTTAATGATCTAGTAGAGGGGTTAGAATTATCCCTTGAACATGGTAACTGTATAATAAATGTATGTCCACATTTTATAAGTCATCTTGATATATTTCAGAAGAGTAAAACATTACCTACTGCCAATCAGTATAACATGAGAAATCATTTTAGTTGGAGTTCTATTCTGGCCTCCACTTCCTCCACTGACATTTAAATGTGAGCATTTAAAAAAAAAATGTTTATTTAATTTATTGAGGTGACTTGGGTCAATAAAATATATAGGTTTCAGGGGTACAATTCTATAATACATTCTGTGTACACCACTTCAAATCAAGTCTCCTTCCATTACCATTTATGTCCCCTTTACCCTTTCCTACTACTCCAACCACCCCCCTTTCCCTCTGGTAATTACCATGCTGCTGTTGTCTATACATTAAAAAAATGTGAGCATAGACATTTTTTTTCTCTATTTACTGCTGTATCTTCCGGGCCTAGATTAGAGTCTGGACCATACATCTATAATAATAAAAGTATAATATGTTAATTAGACTGCACATCCTTCTAGACAACTTCCGGATGAAGCCAGGGCTGTGAGAGAAACCTGGTTCCTGGGTGCCAGAGGGAAGCTGGTGCCAGCAGCCATGGAAAAGAAGGCCTACTTTTTCATGAATTTCTTGTATCAGGCCTCTAGTAGTGTGATGATAGTAAATATTTGTTAAAGAAATGAATCATTAGTCAACTTTCAGTTTTTCCATGCCAGGAAAATTCTCCATAATACATTGTAACAGACAAAATGTTTATTTTAAATATCCACCGTTGATTATACTCTAACACAGCAGTTCTCAACCTGTGGGTCGCGACTCCTTTGGGGGTCGAACAACCCTTTCACAGGGGTCGCCCAAGACCATCGGAAAATGCAGATATTTACATCACAATGCATAACAGTAGCAAAATTTCATGGTTGGGGGTCACCACCACATGAGGAACTGTATGCAAGGGTCGCGGCCTTAGGAAGGTTGAGAACCACTGCTCTAACATGTGCTAACATTCAATCTTATCTTTCCTTTTTCTTTAATATGCTTCCAATTCTCTAATCTGCTTCCAGTTCCCTAATAGACAAATGCCTTGGGTTTCAGGAAAATTCTAAAAATCTCTTTGATATCCTACTTGGTATCTTCCAATACAGGGAATCCCTTATACAGCAAAATAATCCCTCTATACCAAACTATCAAAATGACCATTTCTGGGCAATATGAAAATAACAATAGTAGGTGAAATTTACTTGGTGCTTGCTATAAATATATATGACAATGAGATAACTTTGTTTTTTCTTGTTTAATCTTCACAACTTTTAAAGATAGAGATCCTCCTTTCATAGAGGAGAAAATTTAGATATGCAAAGGATAAGAATTCATTATTAAGTCACAAATTATGAAGGACAAAACTGATTTTCACCAGTCTAATGTTAGTATCAATATTCTTAGGAATCAAAGAACTTCTTCCTCCTAGGTAGTTATTATTAAAGCTATAAGGAAATATGATGATTTTATACACACAAAGGTATTAAAAATATACAATACATTGATTATCAGTTGAAAGTTTATCATAATGAATGTGTTTTCACCCGAAAAAAATGTTACCTTGAACAAAATATACAGAATTGAATGGAAGAAATTTTGATGCTGAATTTTAGATCCGATGACAAGTAAATGCCATAAATAATTGGGGACTGGAGACTGTCCATAGTTAACAACATGAATATAACCTCATTCCAAGTTTCGTTTTCAAATTTCTTTATATACTTACCCTTTAATTCCCTATAAGTAAATCTATATTCACCACATTAAACATTTAATTGTTCAATTCATAAAGGTTTTGAAATGTCTACTATGTGCCAGACACTGTATTAGACTTGGAGTTAAACAACTTTAGAAAATTTACAACTTATTGTAAGACAAAGCATTTGATTACATAGTTATAGTATAATAATTACTTTAAGAAAGACACATACTGCGAAGATGGGGACTAATAGTACATATATCTATTTGAGAAAAGACAATGAGAAAACTTTTACTGGAACAATTACATTTACACTGTAGTAGCATGGTGGGAGAGGGAGTACAGCAGAGTGAAAAAAATGATTCATTAGATCTAATAGTTTGGTGTGGAATTCTAAGCAGAGCAAGTGGCATATTCAAAGACATGATATCTTGAAAGAGTCCAAATTTTCGGGTAAATTAAGATTAATTGGCTACAAAATTTCCCTGATGACTTCAATCACAACACTCACTATTGGTTCTTCCTCCTCTGAATTTGTCTTAAATGTTGAGGCTACTCATTAGACTGTCCTCCCATCCCTCTCAAGCTTCAATTAGTTATCTTAATTACTTGAGGGCTTTAATTAGCAGATACTGGTGGTAGGTCTTTGGGAGTTTCCAGCATACTGTTGGATGAGACAGCCTCATTTTAAGAAAAAGATTCAGAGACATAGAATAAAATTAGGAAAGGTGAAAGGAATAAAAATTTAGAGGTGGGAGAAATTTAAAAGTAACTATTTTCAGTAAGAACTCATGTTTACCTCAATCTTATTATACATGGTTATATTGATAGATAGATGACAGATAGATAGATAGGAGTTAGTATGCAAACATATATTTACTTGTGTGTGAGGTAAGAGAACCTAAAAAATGTGATACCTCAAGTACAATGCACACACCTATGACCTATATCTTGAATTTGAGTAATATTCTCCGATTAAAGAAATAAGAGTTCCTTGGAGAAATGGTTGATTCTAGAACTAGGGAAGAAAATACATAAATGAATCTGGAGAATCATCCTGTTCCAAAAGTAAGGAAGTGCTAAAAGGAAAACAAACACATTTATTGTGATTTACCAAAAAAGCACATGAGCTAACAGAAAGAGTTTCCAATGGCAAAAGCTGGAATAATTAGAGAAAAAAAAAAAGTAGCCCTGGATTATAGTGCAAAGTTAAAATAATTATCTGTATTCGTACTAATATAAATACATAATTTAGTGAATTAAGAATGGGAGAGAAGTAATCAATCTTCCATATAGAAGAATTTATTTAGATGCTCCATCCTAAAAGAAGGGAAAGGTAATTTCCTATCACAAAGAGTGGCCTATGCATATATATTTATTTCAAAAGAGAAAAGCATAGAAATTGAGGGAAAAGAGTAACTTCATACTGGGGGAACAAAGCAAATATTACTTCAGGGAAAGTCTGAGGTCAATATCAACAGTCATAAGTCATGTTGATATAATACCCTTAATATGATATGAAAATTATATTTAACCTCTGTGATCTTCCTCTCTAAAACTTAAAACCCAAGTATAATGGAAGAAAAACATCAGAAAAGTCCCACTAGAGAGACATCCTACAGTATATCTGACCAGTACTCCTCAAGAACGCTCAATGTCATAAAAAATAAATTAAGTTTGAGAAACAGTCATGGTCAGAAGGAGCCTAAAGGGTCATGACAGCTAAGTGAACATGGTATCCTGCATGGGATCTTGGAATTGAAAAAAGACATAAGGTAAAAATTAGGGAAATAGAAATTAAATTTTCTTCTAATATCTATTTCTTATTGATTTTATTTTCATTTTTTTATTGATTTTATTTTATTTTTTATTGTGTTACATGTATACATATCTTCCCATTGCTCCCCCTCCCAGTCATACCCCAGCCCCCTAGTGTCTTGTGTTCATTTGTTATGCTTATATGCATGCATACAAGTCCTTTGGTTGATCTTATCTACCCCACCTCTCCTTAATCTTCAAAGTGACCTTGATAAAATGTGGTGTCAAATGATATTGGATGAGTGTGTTTTAAGGAGGTACTGACCAATAGTTTCTGAGACATGGGGTGCCATAAACTGGGGATCAGTAAATTGTATTTTTTGGTTCAGTCACTTGCTTTTTGATGTTGGAGAAATCATTCTCACTTGTCTGGATCTCAAAATCTTGAAACATAGCTTTGCTTACCTTAGGATTCATGGATACAGGAGTTCCACTGAAAGCACTGAGGACCACGTCCAACTGTGAATTATTTGTATTAGGAGGTATGAAACTTCTGGGGAGACCAGGAAAAAATAGAATGTAGGCACACACAACCTCAAATATATGTCTCAGGGTTTAATGGGTAAGAAGGAAGTTGGGGTCATTGGACAGCCCAGTGTTTATTTCACATAATTTCTAGCCTTAATCTTCACTAAATGTGACTAAATCTGAAGAGAAAGGATTGGTAGAAAGAATTGATTTAGTTCTTTTGCTAAAATCTCTGAAAGTCAAAGCACTGCCTAAGGAGTCCTGGATTAGTGTAGTTAGAAAAGTGAGATTTTTTTACCCAGATGTGAAAGGGACACTCAGAGACCTCAGCTTTCTTAGCAGACTCCAACAGTTATGGGATACAGACACATCAGCACAGTTTCTATCTATTGAGGCATGGTGTGGTAGTAACTCCATGTGACTTCAGCAATTACCAGAGATAGCTGTGCAGGGACTCCACAGACTGGAAGGTTTGGTGTTTTTAATTCTATTGTGTATACCTCTACAGATAGGTTTATAAAAGGATAGGGCCTTTTCATGACTTTGAGACAAATATGGAATTAATTAAATGGATTCTGATATATTGCATAATAAATAACCTAGACTTAGGGAAATAAATTTATCATCATGCTTGAACAATAAAAGTTGAGAAACATAAAATAAGAATTTTTAAGAGCTAATCACTAAAATTGATACTTCATAAAAGAGGAAGTGAATCTCCAACATTTGATAACAGAAAAGTGATAAGCTTTCTGATTTTTAAGCTCTCAATTTTAGTCTCTCCCTTATCTCTTGAGAAGATCCAATAATATTCTCAATGGAACATAAGGGCAATTCAGAACCCACACTGAAAAATTCCCAAATGATGGCTAAGATTCTACCTACCTGTAAATATTTATGCTTCCTAAACTAGGAGAAGATTAATTACAGGAATATTGTAGCTAACTCCCGCTGTTGTGAGAAAATAAGAAAAAAATATCCTTAGAAGCAACTGAAATTATAGTGTGGCTCTTTGAAGGTCACACTGCTTTTCCATCCTCAAACTGGTAGAGATCTCTATATATAAAAGCCAAATATGCAAAGTGTCCCCTTGAGAGTTCAACTGACCAAGAGTTTGATCATTCGCTATGATTTGAAATGACCACCAGGGGGTGGTGTGGAATGAAGGAAGGTCCAGGCCAGCAGCTGGTAGCCGGGGAAAGGAGGCCCCAGTTGGCAGCTGCTAGGGACCCTACCTGTACACAAATTTTGTGCACTGGACCTTTGTATATTAATAGTCTGAATCTTGGGCCCCTTTCCAAGTCTCCATCCAAGTTTCCTAAATTAACTATTTATGCATCAGCGACACACTCAAAACAGGCTGTTTCTACTTTAAGAAGGCTACTTTATTTAGCACATCACTAAAAGTGCCAGGAATATAAAAATAACAGCTTTGATATACAGTGGTACCTCAAGATACGAGTGCCCTAACATACGAGATTTTTGAGATACGAGCCGTCGAGCAAGAATTTTTTGCTTTGAAATAGGTGCAACATTTGAAATGCAAGTAATCTCGCGGATCGGCCGGCTGCACAAGACCCACCAGTTTACCGCGACTTGAGCATCTCATAGTTTCCCACACCTCAGTCAGTGTGCTTGTTTACCTCCTTGTCGAAGCACATTTTGTGCATTTACATACTTTATCACATTTCTTTTTATAACCATGGGTCCAAAGAAAACGAGTGGAAAGGTCAGTGCTCAGAAGAGGATGATGTCTATTGAATTTAAACGTGAAATCATAGAAAAATATGAGCAAGGTGTGCGAGTAGCTGACTTGGCGAGGCAATATGGGCGTAGTACTTCAACGATATGCACTGTGCTTAAACAAAAGGAGTCGATAAAGGGTATAACGCCAGCTAAGGGCGTTACAATAATTTCTAAGCTCTGTAGCTCTCTCCATGAAAAGATGGAGAATCTACTGATGGTGTGGGTGACGGAGAAGCAGCTTAAAGGAGATGCATTAATACAGGGCATCATTGGGAGAAGGGGCGAGCGATTTACGGTGATTTGCTGGAGCAGACCCCATGCACTTCCATGAACAAAGCATCAAAAGACTCATTTAAAGCCTAGAGGCTGGTTTGATAACTTCAGGAAGAGGTCCGGCATTCACTCCATCATCAGGCATGGTGAGGCAGCAAGTTCGGATGTGAAGGCAGCTGAGGATTACCTCAAAACATTTTCTGAACTGATAGAAGCCAAAGGATATATCCCCCAGCAAGTCTTCAACTGTGATGAGATAGGGATTTTCTGGAAGAAGATGCCGATTAGGACTTATATAATGGCAGAGGAGAAGGCGATGCCAGGCCACAAACCCATGAAGGATAGGCTAACTCTCGCACTGTGCGCCAATGAGAGTGGTGACTGCAAGGTCAAGCCTCTGCTCCTATACCATTCGGAAAACCCCAGAGTCTTTAAGTCACATAAGATTTTAAAAGATAAATTGCACGTTATGTGGAGGGCAAACCCGAAGGCATGGGTCACCAGGCAGTTCTTTGTGGAGTGGGTAAACCTGGTTTTCGGCCCTTCTGTTAAGAAATATGTATAGGAAAACAACCTAACCATGCAAGCCCTCCTCGTCCTTGACAATGCTCCTGCTCACCCACCAAACCTCGAAGATGAACTCCTGGAAGAGTTCAAGTTTATAAAGGTTGTCTACCTACTTCCCAACACCACTCC
Source organism: Lasiurus cinereus (assembly GCA_011751065.1). Lineage (NCBI taxonomy): Eukaryota > Metazoa > Chordata > Mammalia > Chiroptera > Vespertilionidae > Lasiurus > Lasiurus cinereus. Next base: position 39,235,094 of record JAAGEH010000226.1, read on the forward strand.
TATCCTGCAGCCCATGGATCAGGAGGTGATTTCTAATTTTAAAAAGCTGTACATCAAGCACCTGTTCTGGCGCTGCTTTGAGGTGATGGAAAACACAAACCTCACCCTTCTAGAGTTCTGGAAGAACCACTTTAACATCGTGATATGCCTCAGAATTATTGAGCAGGCCTGGCTGGGTGTTACAAGGAGGTCTTTGACCTCTGCGTGGAAGAAGCTGTGGCCTGAGGCCGTAGCCGAAAGGACCTTCGAAGGATTCGAACCCGAGGTGCCAGTGGAGGAGGAGATAGTGTCTCTGGGAAAATCCATGGACCTGGAGGTGGACGAGAGAGACATGAATGAGCTCGTCTAGGAGCACTCTCTGGAACTCATCATGGAAGAGTTACAAGAGTTGCAGTCTCAGCAACATGCAGAGGTTCTCCAAGAAATTGGTTTTGAGGAGGAGCCAGAGGTGGAGGAGATCTCTACAAGTGAGATAAAGGAGATCTGAGGAATGTGGGAGAGGGTGTCACACTTCGTGGAAAAGAAACATCCCGAAAAAGTTGCTACTGGTCGTGCATCGGAGCTTTTCAATGAAACTTGTCTCACCCATTTCAGAAACATTCTGAAAGAGAGGAAGAGGCAAACCTCGTTGGACATGTTTTTCTTTGAAATTGGCCAAAAATGCAAAGACCAGTAGCAATTAAGTTCAGTGAAGATTAGTTAAGTTACATTCAGTTTAGGGATAAAGTGTAGCATTAAGAGTGTAGCGAGCAGGTAAATACACTTTATAAAACCAATTTACTCTTTTACATTCTCTTTTATTATGTTTTTATACAATATTTGCCATTTATAAATACATTTTTCTTATTCAAAAACACGTAACAAGAACAACTGGGGTGGTATTTTGGGAGCTGGAATGGATTAACGGCATTTCAATTGATTTCAATGGGGAAATTTGCTTTGAGATATGAGCAACTTGATATACGAGCAAGGTTACGGAATGAATTAAACTCGTATCTCGAGGTACCACTGTAGTTCATTTTGGGAGAAGTTAAAAAAATGTCTAGAGAAAATGAGTATTTTATAACTGAATTGCAGCAAGTACAGAGAAAGGAGAGATAAGATATCCAAGACTCCCAGGGCACTTCAAATGAAAGACCAATAAAAGGAAAACATATACAGAAATAAGTGATAAGGTCTGAGTTTTTTAAAGGTGGACTGACTGCAGACTACTTGTCAATCAGTGAGTGTCATAGGCTAATCAGATGGAAAAGAAGTGCACTGGGCTAGAGAAAAAAATTGATTGTATTAAGTTATGGCCTTTGTAATATAAATAGAATGAAAAACTTACTAGGCTTTTCATTTACATTTGTTGACAAGATTCTGAAATCAAATGGTTTATCTTTTAGTATATTCAGTAAAGGTATTTATTGAGATTCTACTTCCTGTGTCCACCCTCTTGTGTCACTTTTCCTGAACAGTGCTATATAGAAGAGATATTTGGGAAGTGAATTTATAGGTGATAGTCTCTAAAACACTTAGATTTGGCATCATTCTAGTTTGAAATTGTGAAGTAACAAAACACACTTTCACAATTCAATTGGTAATATGATACCAAAAGGAGGGGTGGTAGAAATAGTTTTAATCACTTAAATACTAAGGTAGGAGACCCTTTGTGAAAGTGTCCTAAAGAAATACTTTCATTAGTTTATGTAGTCCATTAAATTCCACAAATGAGTGAGATCATGTAATATTTATCTTTCTTTAATTGGCTTATTTCACTTAGAGTAATGCTCTCCATCTCCATCCATGTTTTTGCAAATGGTGAAACCCCTTTCTTACCACATCATAGTATTCATTGTGTATTTTAATCCACTCATCTGCTGATTGGCATTTAGGCTGTTTCCAAATCTTAGCTATGTTCAGTTGTGCTGCTATTAACATAGAGGTGCATATATCCTTTCTGATTCATGTTTCTAGTTTGTGGAATATAATGAATAACATAAACTGATGAACAAAAGTAGATGCAGAAACAGAGAAACATCAATCAGAATGTCAAATCTCAGGGAAGGCAGGGGATGATGGGAGTAAGGGGTAGAGATCAACCAAAGGACTTATATGCATGCATATAAGCCTAATCAATGGATACAGACAACAGAAGGTGGGTGCATGAATGGGAAGTCGGAGATAATGGGGGAATAAGACACATATGTAATACCTCAATCAATAAAGAAATTTTTAAAAAGATAGAATTACAAAAAAGAAATACTTTCTTTGGCTTCACCTTTGATATATATATTGCAAGTTGGATAAGTATTGAAGAGTAAATATGTCAGCATATTACCTAAGTAACTGTTAAAGGTAATATAATGCACCCTGATCATGTAAATATTACTTTTTCAGAAAGTTTAAAAAAGCAGTCAATGTCTCTGGCTCTTCCAAATACATATGAATAATCATCTAGAGAGAATTTTTACATATCTTATGAAGTATAATGATTTTATTTTTCCTTTCCATAATTCAACTGTGTTCTGCATTAGAAAGTTAAAAATATACTTTTAACAATGAGAAAACTTAATTTGAGGAATAAATATGTCATTGAAAATCCAAAATAAGATATTCAGACTTTGGTTTCACATGTGGGAAAACTATATACAGTGGTACCTTGAGATACCAGTGCCCTAACATACGAGATTTTTGAGATATGAGCCATCAAGCGAGTGACTTTTGCTTTAAAATATGAGCAACAGTTGAGATAGGTTTAATCTCGAGGATCGGCGGGCTGCACATGACCCACCAGTTTACCTGACTGGAGTGTCTCATAGTTTCCCACGCCTCAAGGTTACGGAACGAATTAAACTCGTATCTCGAGGTACCACTGTATTTTTCATTTGTACGTCTAAAGGCTTTAGTAAGATATTTTCCTTAAAGGCAATTAGCTAACCAAGATAATTACTTCATCTGCCATGTATAAAGAATTATTGATTTGTCTAGTCCATAATTTTGAATTGTGGTCAATTTAAAAAATGACCCTGTGTCCAGCACCTCTAGAGTCAATGAATGCAAATTATCTTCAGTGTTCTGGCATGATTCATCTTACAGCATTTGTTTACCTACATGATCTTCTAGAGATCAGGCTTACTTAAGTACAGAATAAAAAAAATCCCATGTCAGAAAATCAGTAACTAAATATATTTAGCTAAATAATTTTATGTACAACAAAATTTTTTCACAGTATCTTCTTAAAATATATGATAGATGATCACATTCTTAGTTATGTTTTATTCTGACCATGAGACATTTTCTCTTTGAAAGGAACCATTAGAACCATTATTAGATTAAACACTGAAATGTGAGACCTGAAACCATAAAACTCCTAGAAAAAGTCATAGGGAAAATGTTCCTTGATATTATACTAGCAACATTTTTTGGATATGACACCAAAAGCACCAGCAATAAAAACAAAAATAATCAAATGGGACCACATCAAATTTAAAAGCTTCTACACAACAAAGAAAACCATCAACTATATGGAAAGGCAACCTATGGAATGTGAGAAATATTTTTAAATCATACATAGGATAAGGGTTTAATATCTAAAATATATTAAAAACATACAACTCAGAAAAAAATCAATGCAAATAGAAGCAAAGAAACTGAATAGACATATTTCCAAATAAAATATGCAAATGGCCAATAAGTACATGAGAAGTGCTCAACATCATTAACCAGAGAAATGCAAATAAAAACTACATGCTCACACTTATTTGAATTGCTATTATTAAAAAGGTAAGTGTTGACAAGAATGTCAAGAAAAGAAAACCCTAGAGCATTATTGTTGCAGGTGTATATTGGTAATGCCACTGGGAAAAAAATATGGATGTTCCTCCAAAACCTGAAAATTTAACATATGAGCCAGTAATTCCACTTTGGGTTGTTTATTCAAAGAAAACAAAATCACTATCTCAAAAAGATATCTGAACCCTATTGTTCATCACAATATCCTATCTAATAAAAGAAAAACATGCAATTGACCATACCTTCGCTATGCCTACAAACCACAGCCATCAGTCAATCAGCAGTGAGTATGCAAATTAACCCAACCAAGATGAAAGTTAATTTGCATATCCAGGCACAGAGCAAAGACCGAAGACAGCATAGAAGGAAACCAAATGCTGCAGAAGGGAGCAAAGCTGCAGAGAAGCAAGCAAGTGGGGCGATGGAGAAGGGAGGGGAGCAGGTGGGGCATTGGAGATGGGAAGGAAGCAGGCAGGGTGGTAAAGATGGGACTGAAGCAGGTGGGGTAGTGGAGACCACTGCAGGAAGCCCTATTCTTACAAGAATCTTTCTGCAATGGGCCTCTAGTCTATACACACACAAACTCACACACACACACACACACACACATTTGTTTACCTATAGGATCTTCTAGAGATCAGGCTTACTTAAGTACAGAATAAAAATATCCCATGTCAGAAAATCCATAACTAAATATATCTAACTAAATAATTATATATATATATTCCTAAGCTACTGTCTAACTTTTTAATTGGTAGCTATGGCACACAATGGCCACCAGGGAGCAGATGCAGATGCTCCAACTGGAAGCTATGACATGCACTGACCACCAGGGTCAGATGCTCAATGCAGGAGTTGCCAAGCTGTGGTGACTTGGCAGCTGCGGTTCTTGGGTGATTCACCCAGAATCAGAGACGAGGGAGCCCTATTCTGGTGTGCATCACCCAAGAACTGCCCTCTCACTATCCAGGACCCCTCAGGAATGTTGTAAAGCTAGTTTTGGCCCCATCCCTGTAGGCCAGGCAGAGGGTCCCCATTTGTGCATGAATCTGTGCACCAGGCCTCTAGTCTATAATAATAAAAGTGTAATATACTAATTAGACCTTCCTAACACCCTGACATCCTTCCTTCCTGACAAAGCCACAGCAGGTAGGGGTCGAGACACAGGTGGCAGAGGAGCAGCAGCAGAAGACAGGGGCTGGGGCCAAGCCCTTATGTGAATTTCATGAATCAGGCCTCTAGTTACTTATAATAGGCAAGATATGGAGAAACATTAAGTATCCATCATTGGCTGAATGGATAAAGAAAATATATGTACATAAAAAAGTAATAACTATGTGAGGTGATAGATGCTATCTTATAAAAGGCTAATATACAAATTGTTCCCTTGGGAGTTCGATTGACCAGGAGTTTGACTGTTCACTATGACATGCACTGACCCCCAGGGGGAGGCGCGAAACAAAGGAAGGCCCCAGCTGGCCCTGATCGCTGTTCAGGCGTAGGGACCCTACCTATGCTTAAATTTTGTGCACCAGGCCTCTAATATATTAATAACTTGATTGTGCTAATCATTTCTCATTATATATGAATATCAAGTAATCAGATACCACACCTTAAATATATGCATTTTTATTTGTCAATTACAACTCAATAAATTGAGAAAAATAAAATAAAAATAACAATAAAAGAATATTATGCACTCTCTTTTGACTCAAGGTTTTGAGCATTTGTAAAATATTTTAGATAATATAGATTTACGTTTTTTATATATGATTTATTTATTTATTTTACTTAATTATAATGTTTTTATTGATTTCAGAGCAAGGAATGGAGAAAAATAGAGATAGAAACGTCAATTATAAGAAATCACTGATTGGCAGATTCCTATACACTCCATACTGGGAATAGAGCCAATAATCAGAGCATATGCCATAACCAGGAATAGAACCATGATGGTTCATAGTTTGATGCTCAACCACTGAGCAACACTAGCTTGGCTATACAGAATTATTTACTATAAAATTTTTTAGATGTGAAGAATATTTATTGCAAAGTAAATTTATATTAAGCAGTCTGTTTTTCAACTAAAACATAAAAATTGAATATTGTCTGTGTGTACCTTTTAGAAATGTTTAAGTAGCAAAAAATTTGACTGATTAGGAACTCATTCTTTTCTGTTATTTTGTTCTACTGTCAGTTTTTCCCAAAGCTCAATCTGGACAAGATCCTGGATTGACATGACTCTCTTAGCATCCCTAACAGAGGCTTTTATACTCCATTCAAGAAAAAAGAAAAAAAAAACATCAACAACACATGCATACGGACATATCTGTTTTTTTGTTTTGTTTTGTTTTGTTTTGTTTGTTAATATTTACCTGAGGTTATTTTCCATTGATTGAGAAAGTGGAAAAGGAGAGACACAGAGAGAGAAACATAAATATGAGAAAGACATCAGCTGGTTACCTCCAGCACTACCCCCAGTGATTGAACATGCAACCTAAGAGTATCCCCTTGACCTTAGTTGAACCCATAACCCTTCAGTGCAGGGGTTGGTACACTATTACTGAGCCTAATCGACAAGGATGACAGATCTATTTATTTTTATAATAAATCAGAATCTTTCCTAGAAGTCTTGCTCTTCCAGTGAACATGCCCTGTCATCCCACTGGCAATGACTATATCATGCAGTCATCCCTAAATTCAGGAGAGCCTTGCAGTAGAGTATTTGGTTTCTTCAGCTGCTATAACAAAGGTGGTCATGGAAAAAAAGGAAATGCAAACAGATGATAGCTGCTGCACAATAGTGTTTGTGTTACTGTACTTCTTAAACTCTATTTTATGGAACACTTGAATTGAAAATAGCTGATGTGGCAAAAATAGAAATCTGTATAATATGATTATTATTTTTCTTCCCTTCTAGGTATATGACATTTCCCAATTGGACTAAATTTTAGCTAATGGAGTTTGGGTGGAAATGATACATACTACTTCATGGTGTAGCCCTGAAATCCTCCATGCCCCTCTTTTCCTTTTCACGATGATTATGGAGACCTTAGGGCAAAGACTATGTGCTTTCAAGATGAAATAAACCTAGATTCTCAATTAGCTCCTTGGAGAACACTAAGAAATCATTATACCAGGATTATACAGATTTTGCTTCTGTATGATAAAAATTTCACTCTGATAAACTTCTCACATGATTTCAAAACTACTTTGAATTATATTTTCCATATACCAAACCTATTCTAGCTTTCTTTGTTTGTTTCAACTTTAATATTATTTACTATCGGATGTCCCTTACCAGTAGGTTAGGTGTTCCTAGGCATATCCATATTAAACTCCTATAACATTTGTCCCACTCTTCTAAGTTTTTATTTAATATTCTTATTTTTACTAAAATCATATGAGGACAGGCCTTATCATTATATTTTCCTGTTTTAGTAGAGGATGTAGTTTAGTACATAAAAGTAAATATTTGTTTATTAAATGAATCCTGATATTCTGCAACTATATGCTCATGAAGTACTGGACTATTTCCAGTTATTGAAAGAGGAGGGGGAGGAACTAGAATAAGTTAAGTCTTGGAAGAGCAGTAGTATAAGAATAAATAGACAATAGAAAATAAATTCATGAAGAAGAAAGTGAGGTATGGGAAGACTAAATAAATAAAAACTTGGAGAATTAAATGCAAACGGTCAAAAAAGATTAGTGAGTAACAGTTTTGTTTTCTATAATGTGTTTTTGGAAATTGTAGGTCAAGGAAACATTAATGCTATTGATAGTGAGTTGAGGTGGCAACTAACAAAATTACTGCAGTTTCTCTTTGGGCATAAGTCTGACTTGTCAGAAATTTCTGGTTACCTTCAACATAAGAAACATCTTGAGACATTTAGTTCTTTTGTAGTCAAGATCTGCAAAAGTTCATTTAGCCTTGCTTAGAGAGTCTAAAACCAATCAAGTCTCTGAGATACATGTTCATTGATTAAGAATGTGAGTATTTTTTTACTGGAGTATATTTTGACTCAGGTCTAAATTTCTATTTAAACTTAAGTCCTATAAACTGTCTGGAACACAGTTCAGTAGAAATATATATCCCAACTATAGGCCCAGTATACAAATTCATGCATCAGTGGGGTCTCTCAGCCTAGCCTGCAGGGTTGGGCAGAAACTGTCTCTCCGAGATCCTCTGAGGGTACTGGATTGCGAGAGGGAGCAGACCAGGATGAGGCACCCCACCAGTGTATGACTGGGTCCAGGGAAGGATGCGGGAGGTTGGCCAGCTGGGGAGAGACTGCGGAAAGGCTTCAGGTCATGTCCAGCCTATCTTGCTCAATCCCAATCAGGAGACCCCAACAACAAGCTAACCTACCAGTTGGAGCACCTGCCCCCTGGTGGTCAGTACATGTCATAAAGACTGGTCGATCGGTGTTTGTCTGCCTTCTGGTATTCAGTGCACATCATAGCAAGCAGTTGAGCAGCCTTAGCATATCATTAGCATATTATGCTTTGATGGTTCAATGGCCAATCCATCAACCAGAAACTTAGCATATTAGGCTTTTATTGTATAGGATGATATGACCTGGAAATATTTAATTCATTCAATACCTACATGATACTTTTACTGTGCTAGATATTTGCAAGATTTATTTCTAAAAATGGGATAGTACAGAACTCATACAACAAAAGGAAGATAAACAATCCAATTAAAAAAATGGGCGATGGACCTAAAAAGATACTTTTGGACAGAGGACATGGAAGGCCAAGAGACATATAAAAACATGCTCAAAGTCACTAAGCATCCCAGAGATGCAAATCAAAATGACTATAAGGTACCATCTCATACCTGTCATAATGGCCATCATCAACAAATCAACAAATGACAAGTGCTGGCAAGGATGCAAAGAAAAAGGAACCCTCGTGCACTGCTGGTGGGAATGCAGACTGATGCAGCCACTGTGGAGAACAGAATGGAGTTTCCTCAAAAATGGAACTCCCATTTGACCCAATGATCCTACTTCTAGAAATATATCCCAAGAAACTATAAACACCAATCAGAAATGACATATGCACTCCTTGTTTATAGCAGCACAATGACCATAACTAAGATTTTGAAACATCAAAATCAGCAGATGAGTGGACTAAAAACCTGTGATACATCTACAGAATGGAATACTACATCGCTGTAAAAAAAAATAAAGAATTCTTACCACTTGCAATAGCATGGATGGAACTGAAGAGCATTGTGTTAAGTGAAATAAGCCAGTCAGAGAGATAAATATCACATGATCTCACTCATTTGTGGTATATAATGAACAATATAAACTGATGAACCAAAACAGATCCAGAGGCAGAGAAGCATTGATCAGAGCATCAAACCTCAGAGGGAAGGTAGAGAAGGATAAAGATAAGAGGTGGATCAGCCAAAGGACTTGTATGCATGCAAATAAGCATAACCACTGGACACAGACACCAGGCAGGTGAGGGCATGAGTGGCAATTAGATGGGCACTGGGGAGATAAAGACACATATGTAAAACCTTAATCAATAAAGAAAATGGATTGTATAAAGAATAAGATGCAACACTTTTCTAAAGATTAAAAAAATTACAGTATGTAAAATAGTGGCATATATATGTATATATAAACCTATAAAATTATCAATATTTGGTTTTATTTTTTAACTCATTACTTAATATGAAAACTTGTAGGACAGTATAACAGGTCAAAAAACATTTCTAAATCCCACACATTTAGAATCAGGAAATAAATTCTAAAATGAATTTTTAAGTGAATAACAAAACTGGCTAATATTCACAAGATAATAGTCAAATTATACTGGATATAATTTGTATTACATCAGCATTCTACAAGTTGTTTTCTATTTCTATATCTGTAAATCAGCTTAGTGAATGACAAAGACAGAGATAACTCAGAAGTGGAGCTGGTCATGACACTCATTAAATTTCAAAATCTCTCACAATTTTTCCTTCCATCTATAAGAAAACCATGGTTTACAATCTTGTCTGGAGGAGAGAGTAATTAGTCAGTCATCGAAGCATGAATCAGGGATCTTCATTTGGATGTGTGAACAGGGTGGTGGAAATGGTATTTAAGTTAAAGCTGAAAAATAAATGCTTGGCTTAAATGGAGAGGAGAGGTGTTCTTAGAATTAAGTAAAGAGAGCAAGACAAAATTATTTCTCTTGTTTTCTTTATGAGCCATAGGCATTGACCATTTTGTTGACATTTATTTGCTCAGGGGAAATTAAAGTACAGAAAAATATCTATGTATTAATGCTTGGATCTGCCTTATTGGCAGGTACTTTCCATGCAGTGCTACTTGACTTTCATGAAATGCAAAATGAAGTGAAGCGATCATACATTTTCAAGGACTCAATTCTGTTGAGTCTAATCATTTAGACCATCCATTTCTTCCATGGAAAACTAAGATAAAATAATCAGTGTAATCATTTGCAAAACTAAATCTCATTGCAGACAGAGTTAGATATTCATTAGAACAGGTATGTCAGAGAAATTTATAGTTTAAAATTCCCACTCTTTTAATAAACTTGTCCACTTCATAAGTGTAGGCAGGTTACTTATCTCCTTTGTGTCTCAGCTTTCTTGGCTGTAAAGTGAACACCAATAATATAATGTAATTGCAAATATTTTACATAGATTTTTGGTTTTGCCATCTAAGTGATTTGTGTAATTTTATGTGAGGATATTTGCAAAGATCCAAAATTGTGCTGTCCCTTTTTCTCTACCTTCTGAAAATTCCATATACATAGTTTTACTTGTTTACTGTTAAAGTACTTACCTAATTCACAAAATATTTTTCTTAAATCAGCCTAGTTGATTTACAGGATATTTTTTGGCATACCAGAGAAAGCAAATATAAATTGTCTATGTTTTATTTTTAAAAACCCCAATATAAGAGATGAGAACTATAATTTTTTAGCACAAGAAAAAGCCTCATTTAGCATCATAAATTGATTTTTATTTTATAATTATATATTATTTGAATTTATATTAGTTAATAGTATGATGTATTTTCTTATTTCTGAATATTTAGTTGTCATCAGTGAAAACAAAAGTGCTTTATTAAAAACACTCTGTTTAAACATGTTAATGATCCGTAACAGAATTTGTTCAGAAGCTAGGAGACTTTTTTTTTAAATATATTTTATTGATTTTTTTTTTTACATAGAGGAAGGGAGAGAGATAGAAAGTCAGAAACATCGATGAGAGAGAGACATCGATCAGCCGCCTCCTGCACGCCCCACAGTGGGGTTGTGCCCGCAAGCAAGGTACATGCCCCTGACCGGAATCGAACCTGGGACCTTTCAGTCCGCAAGCCGACGCTCTATCCACTGCGCCAAACCGGTCTCGGCTTTTTTTTTTTTTTTTGCTAGAGAATTATATCACATACAACAAGAGATTTAATATTGGAACAAATATATTTGTTCTGGGAGGCTTTACCTCATCTTTTAGATCATTGTAAGTGCAATGCTCATTCAATTTTGTTATGTTCTTCCCTGTAATAATACTGAGTTAGCTAAAATACTTAAAGTATACAAATTTTCCATTTTTAAAGATTAAAAATCAATTCAAAAACCATCAGAATTACTGTCAGTTTCTAAGAAAATAATAAATGTGGACGTGTTTTTTTTTAATATATTTTTTTAACATCTATTGTTACATAGCTACATCAAATCAATCAATAAAATACCATTGACTGCCGAGACCAGTTTGGCTCAGTGGATAGAGCGTCGACCTGCGGACTGAAAGGTCCCAGGTTCAAGTCCGGTCAAGGGCATGTATCCTGTTTGCGGGCACATCCCCAGTAGGGGGCATGCAGGAGGTGGCTGATCGGTGTCTCTCTCTCATTGATGTTTCTAACTCTCTATCCCTCTCCCTTCCTCTTGGTAAAAAATCAATAAAATATATTTTAAAAAAATACCATTGACTTTAATAGCATTTGACCTTCATACAATGAAGCAACATGCTTACCAAAGTAGAGTACATTTTCAGATACTTTCCCTGATAAGAATAGCTAATTCACATAATTCTAACTGCTTCTGCATAACTGGTAAAAATTAAAAGTCATATTTTATTATATAAATTAAAGTATCATCTGTCTAGAAGATCCTGAGATAGTGTTACCACTGTGAAACAATTATGCTTTTAAATACATCAAAAGGTTGAAAAACAAACAAATAGTTCTGAAACCAAAGATAGACTTTTTTCAAAGTACAAAAGACATTCTATAGGATATTAGTGTAATGCAACTAAATTGAGGGGGTAAAAACTCCAGTGGTCTAAGAATACCGTATTTCATGAAATAAGAAATCCCACTCTTGAGAAAGGTGACAAGAAGCCTTTATGTTCCCTTCAATTTCTACACCTCATAGGTCAGAGCATGGTTTTACAAACTTTCCAATGTAAGGCCTTAGCCTTTTCAGTTTACAGAGTTTGACTAATTCTTTAAAAAATGTATGTGAAGTTCCTTCCATAGAAGTCTGGTCCATTTTAGGACCTCAATAAATAGTGCATATGTAACTAGGATTTGTTCAATAATACTCTCAAGTATTAGCTGAGAATATCTCATGTATGCTCCTTACATTTACCTGCTTTAGTAGGAAGCCTAAATCTTAGCCTTCTTTGGTTCCATAAATAACTATAATTTAAAACTATTTTAAAAATAGCAAATACTTGTTAAGATTTTAAAAATACTTTACAACTTATAGTATGCAAGATATTTAGGTTCACACACACATGCACATATACACACAGATAATTGTGTTTTGTTTAAATGTTTAAATGTTTAAAAAATCCACCCAAACAGCATGGCTCAGTGGTTGACCATATCCCTGATTAGGTCACATGCTTGGGTTGTAGGCTTGATCCTCAATGTGAGGCATGTAGGGGGTAGCTGATCAATGAATATCTCTCTACATTGATGTTTCTATTTCTCTCTCCTTCATTCCTCTCTAAAATCAATAAAAAATATATTTTAAAACATTTAAAAATATCCTATAAACATCTTTAAAAACCATTTCCCCCTCCCATTTCCCTATGTGTTACAGCTTACTTCTTCAAAAAATTATCTGGCTTACTCTTTGCTTCTATACTTTGTGATTCAGAAGATGATAAAGATGGTATTACTGATTTCCTAGACTTGTATTCCAAATTTTCTTATTTGGTGAAATAATTATGGGGGAATAAACCAAATGATGGCGAATTTCCTTTCAATTTCAACATTCTCTAGGAAGCTAGGATCCAAACTAAATATCTGAATACTCCCATAGTCTCTTCATGTTTGAGGACCAACCAATTTACTTCATTGGAGTATCTTGAGTTAGATATAGATTCTACAGAAAGGATATTATTTAGGACATACCTACATGGTACAACCACAAACTTGTAAAGAAGTTTAGGCATTTTTACTGCTGCCAAATGTATGCTAGACCATGAGTATATGTCCTGATTATGCATTATAAACTGCTGTATTATCTTGATTTCTGGAGCACACTGCTGGTCAAATAATAGATGATATATATGAAGTTCAATATATATATATGAATTGAACTTTCCATTCCCCAGTTAATCCAGTATTGAGCAAATGGCTTCTATGTTAGGGAGCCCTGGAGGGAGTGAGGCTAGTTAATTGTTTTACTACTGCTTATCAGGTACTCAGTAGGAGTTCAGTAGCTCTGTTGTGATGATGGATGATGCCTAGTTTTATGCAAGACTTGGCTTTATATAGGTCATAGATTTTGATAATTCCTCTTTTGCATAACATCTTTTTTTGGACTAAAGGCCAGGATTTTTAATTGATTGCCCCCTTTAGTGGATGGACCTGTCGTAGGACATTTCAGGCACCTTTGCACTTCTACAATCTGGCCGTCCAAATATAAATATTATGTATAACCACAGTAAAACATCAAAATCCAATATAAAAGTGGATGTCAATAATTCTATCAAATAAGACATCACCTTTTTCTCAAATTTACCACAGAGCAATGGATTTTGGATGTGGTCTTCCCAGCCCAGAAAGGTTATAGTGGGTAAAGATGACAGACAGCTGTATACATACTTGATAGGCTATAGGTAGTAAATGGAATGTGAAATTTTAGAGCACTTCTTTAAAAGTATATCAACACACTTAAAAAATCTAGTGACTTAAATACTAGCAATAATGCTATGATTGTGTTTATTAATAAAGCAGTTATTTATTTAAATACTTTTTTTTAGCAAAGAATCTATTTGTAATAAGCACTAAGATGGTTAGTAGCTTTGAGCCTTGGGTTCCAAAATATCTGCAATGACTTCACTTATCTTTTTGATTCTCCCAAACTTTTTTCTCCTTAAATTTAACATGCTGCATAGCTTGCTAGGAATGTTGAATATCAAGCACAAGATAAGTAAAATGAGCTAAATAATTAAATAGCAACATTCATTCTGTAGTTGAGTCTAATCACATAGGGTACTGACATAATTTTACTTATTTACATGTTTATTTATTTCTTATAGGCTTAGTTTATGTGTCTATGAGTGACAGAAACCTAATGTAGATCAACAAGATGTTGTTAAGTAATAAGTTAATCAATTCACACACTGGCAATGGTTCTTAATCTGTATTTAAATAATAATCAGTCTGCTTTCACTATGGACCCCTTGTATCAAAAAATTCTGATGTGTCAATTTAAATAGTGCATATATTTTTAAAAATATATTTTATTGATTTTTTTTACAGAGGGGAAGTGAGAAGAATCGAGATTTAGAAACTTCAATGAGAGAGAAACATCCATCAGCTGCCTCCTGCACACACCCTGCTGGAGATGTGCCTGCAACCAAGGTATATGCCCTTAACCAGAATCAAACGTGGGACCATTCTGTCCACAGGCCGATGCTCTATCCATGGAGCCAAACTGGTTAGGGTTAAATAATGCATACCTTATGTTTATTCAGGAATAATTATTTTAAAGTACATTTTTATATGCTATAAATGCTTTAAACAGACAGACTATATTAGTATATAAAAACATTTTTATGTTAGGGACAGCAGTACCAAACTATAAACTGATAATTTATTAATTATTGATAAATATTAGGTTGTAAAGGAATATTAACAGGGACACATACAGGTGCATTTTATGAATGAACTCAATCTCTAGAGATAATATCACTTTCAGTGTATGACCATTACTATGATTCTCCAATATTATCATATTTTATTCAGCAATTATAAATGCATAACACTTAAATTTAAATTATACACTAATTAAAAAATACATAGGACTCTTAAGTTCACTGAGCATTTTTTATAACAATAAAGATATGGAAGCAAATTATTTTTGCAATATGAAGAGAAACTATAGTTTCAAAAGATGTGCTACATAAATATAATGGAATATTATATGGCCATAAAAAGAATGAAATCCTTACCATTTTCGATAATGTGGTTGGACTTAGAGGATATTATGTTGAGTGAATAAGTCAGACAGAGAATGACAAATACCATGATTTCGCTTATATGGGGACTCAAAAGAACAATATAAATGAACAAAGAAAACAGGAACAGACTCATAGATGCAGAAAACAGATGGTTGACCATGTTCAGGGGGCCTAAGGAGCTGTGTAAAAAAAGGTGAAAGAATTAATAAGTACAAATTGATGCAAAATAATTATAGGGATGTAAAGAATAGCATAGGAAATATAGTCAAGAATATTGTAATAACTAGTATGGCCCAGAGGAATACTAGAATTATCAGGGAATCTATAGATTATATAATTGTCTAGCCACTATGCTATACACCTGAAATTAATATAAAATAATTTCCGGTGTTGCCATGGTTGGGTGGCACAGTTGGTTGGAGCATGCCTATACACCAAAAGGATAAGGTTCAATTCCTACTCAAGGCACATACCTAGGTCCCAGATTCCAAGCCTGCTCAGGGTCCATACGAGAGTCAACAATCTCTCTAATCTCTCTCAAAAAAAAACAAAAACAAAAACATAAAAACATCAATAAACATATCCTTGGGTGAGGATCAAAATAAATAATATTGGATGTCAATTATAATTGAAAAATAAAATAAATGTAAAACAATCTGCTAAATATGTGGTTTATAAGCTATTTACAAACTATATTTACATGAAGGTTTGCAAATTTTGATTCTAGGATTGCAAATATATTATAATAGAGGCCCAGTGCATGGACTGGTATACTGATGGGTCCCTTGGCCTGGCCTGCAAAGATCTGGCTGAAACAGGCTCTCCAGCATCTCCTGATGGGTCCTGGATTTCGAGAGGGGGTTGTTGAGTGAAGCATCCTGGAATGGGGCTCCCTCCTTTCTGGTTCCTGGTGTGTCACTGGAGAACTGCAGCTGCCAAGTCACTGCAGCTCAGAGCTCCTGCGTTGAGTGCCTGCCCCCTGGTGGCCAGTGCACGCCATAGCTACCGCCAGACAGTAGATCACAGGCTTTTATATACAGATAGATGATTAAAGGTTTAAAAAATAATGCAGGTTATTTTTTGTACTTCTGTAGGCTACACATTTTAATAAACACCACATTAGATTATCACTAACCACAGCCAAGAAAGCAAACACTGAGATCAGAAACTCTTAACAGGGTACAGAGAATGGTAAGACCTAATGAGGGTCATTTCTCCCTTTGCACTATTTTTCTCAGCCATCATTGGGTTTATCACTGTAAAATACTAGAATCTCAGTCAGTCATTTGGCAGGAAGAGATAAGTGGGTAATCAGTTTGTTTTATTTTCTTGTAATGATACAAATCTCTGACAATGAATTCACAAATTCATAAAATCCCAAAATTACTGGTCAATTCCACACTTGGTAAAGTTTCTGTGTCTGAGTTATCATTTCATCTTATTTAACTAATTGCACATATATACTATTTTATAGGCATACTCTAGATATTGTGGGCATATCTAGGAATTACAAAGGTATAGTCTTAATCTTCTGGGAGCCTACAATCTAGTAGAAATAGAAACTTAAACCAGTAATTCCAAAACCAATGACAATGCCAAAAGAGAAATATCTCCTCTTTAAAAAATTGTCAAAAGCTTTTGCTGAGGGACTTAAAGTTTACAGAAACGACAGTAACTTAAGAGCTGTTTGAATGATTGCAAGCTTATAGATATCTATGTGTGTTTGATTTAGTATTAGGAAATTCCACAGATCTGAAAACACTAAAAAGTAACAAAGATGTTGAGTGCAATAAATGGAAAAATGGGAGAACCAATGGCTTTTCTTATAATTCTAAGGTAGAAGCTAAAATGTAAACCTTTGCAGGGTAAAAGTTAATAGGACTGTTTAAAAACATATGAGTTTACTATGTGAATTTCAAAACATAGAGCTAGTTAAGATAATTTTGAGTATTTCTATAAATAATTGAAAATGTAATTAAATTGATAGAACAAATCTTCGATTTTTATAAATTTTTGTTATTAGAAAGTTATACTGTTTTACATCTGGATGTTCACTTTTAGAAATAAGTACGTTCATTGATAATTACAAAAATATAATTATTATATTGATTTTTTTCTCTTATAATTCAGGATGTTCCTTACAGAGTTAGATTTATCATCATTTCAAATTAATCAGCATTTAAAGTTTTCCACATGGTACAAAGAAAGATTACACATATTTGAGAACATGACTATATTCAAAATATCTGCCTCTTAGCATTTAGTTCAGGGGTAGCATATTTCTTGGGTGGCAGTGGAATTCTGTTGCCAAGCTGATGATAAAATATTTATAAATATTTTGTTTTTCTTTTCTTTTTGTTTTTTTGTTAATCCTCACCGGAGCATATTTTTCCACTGATTTTTAAAGAGTGGAAGAGAGACAGAGAAAGACAGAAAGGAACATAGATGTGAGAGAAAAACATTGATTGTTAGCCTCCTGCACACATCCTGACTAAAGCCAGGGTCTAGGAGGAGCCTGTAACCATGATACCTGCCCTTGACTGGAATAGAACCTGGGACCCTTTGGTCCTGTGCAGGCCAATGCTTTCTCCACTGAGCAAATCTGGCTAGGGCTGTTTTGTCTTGTTAGTACTTATTAGAGAATCAGTTTGAGAAAAAAAAGTAGCCATATTACCTGCAAAAAAATATAACTGGAATGCCTTAAAATATTGTAAAGTTTAACTCAGAAGAGTAGTTGTACATAACATATTGCAATGATATATGTTCAGACTCATTTGTATTTAAAAGATGTTCCATTTATTCTTTTCTGTTTTTCACAATTTCTATTTTATATTCTGTTTCTAATCCACATGCAGGACAAATGCCAGCAACAAATTAGGACAGATTAATGATAATCATAGTCTTAATTAAGGAAAAATTGCTACTGTTTGCATGCTATTCTAAAAACAAACAAACAAACAAACAAAAAACAAATTGTATTATGTAGGAGAAGAAACTAGAGTAAAAGTGACATTTCATATTACAGACTTATATGTGATCATATTGTAGAAAAGGCCATCATGCAGCTGAGTGGGGTATAATAGGAAAAATATTACTGTAGATGCCTTAATTTAAAATAGAATTAGATTGTTATAAATTGCGAAGAAAAAAAAAGTATAAAATAGAAATATTTTCTGCACTCAAATAGGGATTATAGGGCAATTTCAGATAAGAAGATTTCCTGTTTTATTCAACTTGAGTTTATTTTATATACTGTGTGTTGTTTTTTTCTTGTTTTGCTTCTGTATTTACTCAGGCAAGGTCAACAGTCTATTTGGAGTGTTCTGCAGCCGCCCATTTATTTTAAATATAATGAACCTTCTGTAGTGTTAAAATCCTTCCTATGCCATTTGTGAGATATTATCTTGCCTTTTTCTTGTGTGCGTGCATCTAAATGACAGATGGTCTATTTCCTCCAACCCTTCTGAGAGTCAGCAGACTGTGATCGGTCAATAAATATAGTATTATTTTTGACTTTCAAATATATATCTAATATTATTAACTGGATGACTCACGATTAAAAATGTTTCCTGACCTAGGTTCAAATAATGTATTATATATGTAATACAAAATGTGAAAATTTGCTATTGCTAGTATTTTTTCACTAAGAACTAAAACATGGCAAAAAACAAAAAAGTTCCTATCAGAATTTAGCATTTTCAAGTAGTTTAATAAAAGAGAAAAGACTAGCTAAATTGATCTTTGAGGAGTGGTAAAGGGGAAGAAAATTAAAATTTTGCACTTTATATATGAACTATAAAAAATAAAATTGAAGTCTCCTTCAAACACATATTCAAAAATTAAGTAAGATGCTCATTTAAAGCACCATGTGCCTATTAGATATTATTTATTAGCAATTTTCCTATTAGATATTAATTATTAGTGTTGTGTAAGTATTCTTCAAAGAAAGATCTTTGCAGATGCTTTGACCTCACCTCTTCCTTGATTCTTAGCATTTTGAGGTCAATAATGTAGCTTATGTCACTCTATGTACTTTACAGTGATTATAGTATATAGTTGATAGAATATATAAATTGATTGACAAGAAGTTGTCTTCTAAGTATTCTATAGAACACATATGCCGGGTTTCAAGGGCATGCAGTGTTTAGAGGCATTTCCTCCCCAATAAAGTGTATTTCCTCTGGATTTTAGGAGCTAGAAAGCCATCTAATTTGTATGTTTTCAGGGTATATTATAATCCCCAAACCCTGATTGTTTTTCTATTACATAGTTTTATGGTAGTCAAAGGAGGGCATGTTTGGAGCAACATGTGTTTTCAAGATGTAATTTCTGTATACATATTTACTGAATAAACCAAAGAATGAAAAAATGTGTTTAATAATCAGCTTACCCTTATTCTTAATTAATTAACCTAACCATGGAGTGCTTTTTCAAAAACACAATTCTCATCATTTCATTTCTTTATTTAAACTTTCTGATGACAAACTGTTTTCTTTAAAATTCAAATTTACAAAAGGAAGTATTAATATATTTGAGCATTTTATCCTCATCACTTCTTTTTCTGCTGCTCTTCGCTTATTTTTTTCTGCACCAGTATGTCTGCTTTCATGACTTTGGTTAACATGCATACAAATCTCCTATATACACTTTGATTTTGAGAACTCAATTCATAAAACTAGAAATGTTAATATAGTCATGTAATATGTAATCTCCACTATTCCTAATTTAATTTCACCATCACTTGAGTATTATCAAGGCCATGGTATAGTAGAAAATAACATCCCCCTATCCCCAAATCTCAGCACCTTACAAAGTACAATAATTTGTTTCATAATCTTACAGGTCTGTGTGGCTAGGGCTTTTGTTTTGCATTGATATTACTCAAATACCTAGTCTGTTGGAGCAAGCGATACTACATTATTGGCTATTAAGGCAAAGAGAGAGTGTGTGAAAAAATCATCCTCTGGATTCCAAAGCTTCCTCATTGAAGCAGACGTGTCACTTCCTGAATTCTGTTAGATAAAGAAAGGCATGTGACCACACTTTTTCACAAATGGCAGCTTCATGTTCTTAGAGAGAAAAAAATGTAACTCTTGTAATATAAAAGCACTGAAGTTTCTTATATACACCATCTTGCCTGAGTTATAATGTTATTAATCTTTGTACTTCTAAACTATTACTTACTGTCCATAGCCTATCATCAAACTGTATTAATTCCTGTCACTAAACATCTCTCATATCTGTTACCTCATGTCCAACCCATCTTCTTCTTTACTGTTCCTCAGATCTGATCATCATTCCCCTAGAACAGTGATTGGCAAACTCATTAGTCAACAGAGCCAAATATCAACAGTACAACGATTGAAATTTCTTTTGAGAGCCAAATTTTTTAAACTTATACTTCTTCTAATGCCACTTCTTCAAAATAGACTTGCCTAGGCCGTGGTATTTTGTGGAAGAGCCATACTCAGGGGGCCAAAGAGCTGCATGTGGCTTGCAAACCACAGTTTGCCTACCACTGCCCTAGACTGTGGCATCAGCTTTATTACTCTCTGTCTAAACACTTCTCATGCCCTACCAGGGGTGGGGCCATCTGGCCCTTGGGCCGGCTGTATAAAGTCCATGAAATCATTTGGTCTGACCCTGCCAAGGCATTTGGGGTGAATTAATTAAATGTTTGACCAAATATAGCAGGCAAAACTTTAAGTTAATAATTTTGTATGGCCTGGGAATGATGTTATAAATACCAAGTGGCTCTTTGCAGAAAAAAGGTTCTCCATTCCTGCATCCATTCTCCATACTGTAACTAGAAAATGCCCTAAAATGTTGTTCTAATCCTAGCTGTTCTATTCTTAAATTTCTTCAGTACTATGGATTTCAGTTCCATTCCCAGTTTCATTTCTAAGCTTCCTAGCTTGGAATATAAGGTGCTTTATTGTCAGATCCTGTTCTACCTTTCTGTTCTCAACTTACACCTCTCTTCTCTCACACTTCTTTTTTAAGCCCCTAAAGTAATGCACTACTTGTTATTCTCCCCAAGAAAATCACCTTTTCTCATATCATTAAACATTGTACATTTTCTCTCCTTTCCAAAATGTTCTTGTTCTTAAACTTCTATTTATCTTTCAAGATTAATTTCAAACATAAGCCCCTTATCATGACTTTCTTGGCTTTTCCCTTCAAATAGCAGAATTTTCTGAGCCTCTGCTTTCATACAATAAAGCACTTAATGAACAAATCTATTAATTCATTTCTAAAGCTGTTTTCAACTATACTTAGACTTATGAGTTCCTTCAGGGCCAGGACTGCATCTTATTCAGAACCTATGGCATGGGATATGGACTCAATAAGCATTTACAAAATTTACAATAAATATATGTCTTATTTTTAATTTTATACTCTTTTGAAGGCATTTTTAACAAGTATTACTTTTTATAGAATTCTATGTAATTTCCCTTAGATTAAAAATAGTGGTGATTGGGCAAATCTTAGAAAGCTACAATTTCACTTAAACTATTAAAGCCCAGTGCACAAATTCATGCACCATAGGGGTCCCTTGGCTTGGCATAAAACATCGGGCTTAAACTAGCTCTCTGATATCCTGGAGGGATCCCAGATTGCGAGAGGGCACAGGCTAGGCTGAGGGACTCCACCAGTGCACCACTAGGGCTGGGAGAGATGCGGGAAATTGGCCAGCCAGGGAGGGACTGTGGGAGGACTTCAGGGCATGTCTAGCCCACCTCCCTCAGTCCCGATTGGCCAGATCCCAGCAGTAAGCTAACCTGCCAGTTGGAGTGTCTTTCCCTTGGTGGTCAGTGCACATCATAGTGAGTGGTTGAGTAGCCCTAGCATATCAGTAGCATTTTATAATTTAATTGGTTGAACAGATTACCAGATGACCAGACATTTATCATATTAGGCTTTTATAATATGGGGTTATCCAAATTACTTTTCAAAAACTGTTACAAAAATAGTATTTGGAGGCAACCTTTTAAAATTTCCTATGAAAACTTCTCATTTCTAAAACAAATTGTCCTAATAATGTAGCTTAAAATATAAACTTTAATGTGTCACCTGCTAATTTGAATTTGACTTGTAGGACTTTAAAGAATATAATGACTATCTGGCTTTTCAGTTGGTGATTTACTGCTACCTAAAATAATAAGTCCACCTTGTTATTCTTTAATGGTTTGTTATACCACCAAGAAATTACCACAATCAATGTTGCTTTACATATTTTACAGCAAAGAAGTATATATCAAAATGTGTAGTAGAAACAAGGTTTCATAATAAAGTTGATGCCCAATTATTGGAAAACTTCAGCACCTATACCATATACAGTGACCAATGGATGCTTGCTTTGAAATCATCAACATTCTGATTAATTAAATCATTACATTTTACTGATTGACTGAGATATTCTTGGAAGGAGTTTTTGCTAAGAAAAGAAATGGCAAAAACACATTTGGGAACCATGCCAGGTCCTCAGAGAGTCAAGGCTGGTAGCAGCACAAAGGCTTTGTTATAAATACACCAGAATGACCAAAGGCCACTCATGTGCCTAAATGGAATGTTTAAGGACTCTATTCCTGGGAATTCTAATCAGGCCAAGATTCCATGAGTAGGTGCAAAGATACATGGTACACTGGTACACTGTGCCTTTCAGTAGCCAATATGATTGATATAACTATTGCCATGAAGCCTTCTTTTTCTAAATGGAATAAAGTAAGTTACTGACCAGTGAGTTGGCTGGAGTAGGCTGGAGTAAAAATTCTGCTGGAATATGAAGAGAGAGAAAGCAGCTGGACAGGAGAGACAGGAGAAGCTGCTGAGCCTGAGAGCTTAGGTACCACCACAATGTGAGGTGGTAAGTCTAGGAGGCAGCATGTGCCTGCTCAGATAACACCTCTGAGTATAGAGACTGATGCTGTTTTATGGAAAAGATATGTATTCATGAGCCAGTGTCTGACCACCTGCCTGTGTGGACTTTGCTATGAGGACTGTTCTTGTCTGATAGCTACTGACTCAAGCAATAAAGCCTCATTCTTGCACATCTACAACCTCTCCTGGCTTCTCCATCTATGATCCAGTCTCCTAGGAGGTCCAGCTCCAGGCAGAGGGGCTCAGAACAAACACCTGTTACTATTAAGCAGAGGATAAAGTAGGAACTTGGGCTAAGTTCCCAATACAGTGGGCAGGGTTCAAGCAGAACTAGCCCTGGAGTAGTCAGATAGGAGAGTTTAGAAGAATTTATGAACTCACAGCCACTCAGAGCCAATCAGTCTAGCAGAGCTCCTGTAGGGCTCTTGCTGCATGGTCTGACACAAATAATTTTCCCAAGACCTTTAGTCTAGTAAGAGAGATAAAAGTGCATATAAGTGATTTCCACTGATTAGAATAAAGACAAGTATAGAAATAATAACTTTTACTAAAAGTTCTTCATAAAGAGCCTTAATACTTTCAATAGCCATGTGAATTCAATGTTATTATTCCATTTTACAGGTGAGAGAAATTGAAGATGAATAGTATTATGTCTATTGTACAGCTAGTCATTAAAGATTGTAATCTCCATGCTCAATATTATCCTAGATTTCCATCAAAGCCAATGCATCATCATCATAATCAGTAACAATGACCATGATTTGAGTCCCTACTACTTGCATATTACATGCTTCCTTTATTTAGGTAACTTATATTTTTAATGAGGATACCTTAATTAAATACTTCAACAACCACAAATGCTATATTGATTCATATTCCATGCCTTTTTTATACTTTTATTTGGGGGACGGGGAATTCCATTGTTATAAATTTGGTGAAGTTGCTTGGCAAGGAATACTCTATATGTTGGTTGATTCAGTCACTAGGTCACTGACTATGTGACCCAACTCAAAAAGCAGCCCTGCCTAAATATTAAATGTGACTGAATCCCAACATTTACCAGTTCTGTCTGTCAGCTATTTCTTTTTACTTATTTTCTAGTCTCAAAGTGCATATATTTGACTTATCTCATGAGACATTATAAATCTTGATGAAAATTATTTACTTTAGAAGAAAAAACGAAAGCATTGAGTCTCTATACAGAGAGTGGTTCTGAAAAGTGTTGGTTGAAATATACATAACTGGTCCAACTTAAAAATTATGTGCTTTAACACATCAATACTTATTTATGTTTGAAGATAAACATATTTTGATCACCTACATATTCACAAGTGATGGGAAAGAAACCTTCTAAGTTCTGCTTCAGCACATATGTACTCTCACTAACTTCAAGTTGTATATGTGCTTGCTAGCTAAAATCAATTCTGTTATATCTGTGTGACATACCCATTAAAATAAATCCTAGATACTGAGAATTATTTATCGAGAGGAAGCAAGAATAAAAGTCCAAATTAAGAACCACTTACACAAAGAGAAGATATACTTTTCTTTATTTTTTATTTTTATTGAATTTGAGAGAGAGAAAGAGATTTGTTGTCCCACTTATTGATGCACTCATTGGTTGATTCTTGTATGTGCCCTTACTTCTAAAGTAAACTGGCAACCTTGGTTATTGGGATGATGCTCTAATCAACTTAGCTACCTGGCCTGGGTGAAAAGAGATACATTTAAGCCACACTGTAGAAGCAAGATGGACTCCTAAGATGTGGTTCAGATGGCAAGCCTAATGATGCCCTACATAAACCAAGAGGGTATGAAGAGGTTCATTATTTATATAATCTGAGGCCCAGTGCACAACATTTGTGAAATGGTGTGGGGGTGTCCTTCAGCCCAGCTTGCACTCTCTCGCAAACTAGGACCCCTTGGGGGATGTCTGCCTGACAGGGGGGAGTGGCCCTAAGCCAGCAGGCAGACATCTCCCAAGGAATCCTTAGCGTTGCTGCAGAGGTGGGAAAGTCTCCTGCCACTTGCCAGCCATGAGCCTGGCTTCTGGCTGAGCAGCGTTCCCCCTGTGATAGCACACTGACTACCAGGGGGCAGCTCCTACATTGAGCATCTTCCCCCTGGTGGTCAGTGCGTGTCACGGTGACTGGTTGTTCCACCATTTGGTCTATTCACATGTTAGTCTTTTATTATATAGGATGAGGTTTTCTGGGGAGAGCAAGTTGGCTTCAAGCAGTTCTAAAAATGACTTGAGAGCAAGCAAGTGAGACTGGCTTGGTGTTTTTATTGTACTTAGACAGTGTGATAATTCCTGCATATGGTTTGTACTTACCTCAGATGGCAAATGTATACCCGGGGTCTGCCCAGATGTGGGTCAAAGAAGAAATTGCATGAGATAAGACATAAAAGCTGTCAGTAGTCAAACATCAAGAATGAAGTCAGATTCTTTTTACAGATATATTTTCCACTGTATACTACAATTACATCCCTTTCTCAAGATTAAGGCAGCCTGATTTTTCAGCCTGCATATTAGAGACTTAAAATGCCCACATTCTAGAATACCAACTATAGTTTTGTCTCTTTACAACTAGCTCCTAAAAGTCATAGGGTTTCCTTCTCACATTATTCATTAATGAGAAAATAGAATATAAGACAAGTTCATCTTGGCCCATGTCAAAAGAAATAGATAATAAATTTACAAAATTAATTAATTTATAAAATTGATAAATTTCCAAAAGTAATTAATTTCAAGATGCATAACAAGTAACTCACTGGCCCTGTAGCAAAGAGCACCAATATATGCTGATGATGTATCTTATCTTTTCCTTATCTTGACTCACCATGTTTAATAGAAAGCATATTATACTTAAGCATTTATAGTCATTAGCAATTTTTCCTTACAGATACAACACCAAATTGCAGTATTGGTACATGTGTTATAATAGTTATATGTTTAATCAAAGGTCTAATGTGAAACACTCGAATATGACTGTGGAAAGGACTTCTCAGCAGGTCTTCAATTAGCTATATAGTAGAGGCCCAGTGTATGAAAATTCGGGCATTTGTGGGAGGGGGAGGAGGGTCCCTCAGCCTGGCCTGTGCCCTCTCATAGTCCAGACCCCTTGGGGAATGTCCACCTGTTGGCTCAGGCCCACTCCCTGGCAGACAGACATCCCTCTGGCAGCCTGAGAGCCCTCAGAGGATGTCTGACTGATGGGCTTAGGCCTGTTCTCTAAGCCACAGGCAGACATCCTTAGTGCTCCTGAAAAGGTTGGAGAGACTTTCATCACTACCGCTGCACTCGCAGCCCTAAGCCCAGCTTGTGGCTGAGCAGAGCTCCCCCTATGGAAGTGCACTGACCACCAGGGAGCAGTTCCTACATTTAGAGTCTGCCCCCTGATGGTCAGTGTGCTTCATAGCAACCGGTAGTTCCCAGTTGTTCTGCTGTTAGGGTCAATTTGCATATTGCCCTTTTATTATATAGGATTGTGTCCTTTCATTTTATCATTGTAATCTCACTGAAAGAGAATTTAACCATTCTCTTTGAAATTTTACACATATGTTTTAGTTTTTCTTAGTTGAAGGGTTGATTTTCTCCTTAATTCATAGGAGGAAATTTATAGCTGAGACTGAAAATAAATTCATTAAAACTAAACTCAATGGTCATATTTTGAAATTATAGTGATTATCATATTCATGGCTTTAAATTGCACAAGGGATATTTCATATTGTTATTATATTATTTGAAAAATAAATAATTATAATACCAGAAACATAACTTTAGTTCACATTTTATTCTAATTTTAACATATGATGTACTTAAATTAAAAATAAAATTTTGCTGTTCTTAGAAAATCTAATAGATTTTTATAGGTTCAAATATTATGTGGTTATTTCTAAATATTTCCAATAAAAGTTTACTTTACTAGAAGGGAATAAAGTAAATGTGTTTCTGGATATAATATTTTTATAACTTTAGAAAAATATTTTTATTCTTATATTTCAAAGAGAAATATGAGCCCTGACGAGTGTGGTTCAGTTGGTTGAGAGATGTTCAACCAACTGAACCATGCACCAAAAGATCACCAGTTCTATTCCAAGTCAGGGCACATGCTCAAGTTGCAGATTCGGTCCCCATACTGAAGGCCACTAATAGATCTCTCTCTCTCTCTTTCTCTCTCTGTCTTTCTTTTACCTCTGTCTCCCTTTCTCTCTCTAAAATAAAAAAAAAAAACATATTTTTTTAAAAAGAGAACCATGCATATATGAGTTATTTAACAGCTTTATGTTTAGATGCAGAAATGAATGTAAGTACAAGATAAAGAAAATACACTAATTTAGGAAATTTATCTTTCCTTTAGAAATTACATTGTTTATTAGAAGAACTGATTCACAGGATAAAGAATTTTATGAGAATTAAATTTATAAAGATGATGAAATTTAGAAATTAAAATGCAGAATGGCATTTAATTATATGTTTGTTACTTTTGGCATAATCTTCCTATTTATAGAGAATCATAGTAACCACAATTTTCAGGAATAATAGTTATGTAATGGAGGTATTCAAAATATTGATGAAAAAATATTTTGCTACTATTTAAGTTCCTTCTGCTGGTACTAAGAGACTATACTGCAAATGTTCTAGTTTTATCCTATTTATAATAATTTAAGGCCTTATAAAGGAGTCTAATATCAGTATATTAATTCTATTTTCTATGATAAATGAGATCATTTCCATGAGAATATATATATGATACCAGTATTATACTTATTTTATGATCTGTGATTAATTAAGTCTTATTCTGTCACTTCCTGACATTGAGAAAAAAGAAAACTTTTCAGAAAATAGGAACATAATGAACAAAATTAACTGACAAATAAAACAGATCCAGAAACATGGAATTACAAAGGGAAAGATAGTGGGGGGAGCAGAAAGAGTTTAACCAAATAACTTATATGTATATATGCCTAACCCATGGATACAGAGAATAGTGCAGGGAAGGCCTGTGGGGCCAAGGGTAAGATGAAGTACCTCAATGGAGGGGAAAAAGGGGAACATTTATAATACTTTCAACAATGAAGATATATTAAAACAAACAAACAAACAAATAAGGTAAAACAACAACAACAACAACAAATTAATTTAGTAAAAATTTGCCTCAAAAGGATTTATATTTTCTCAGAGAAACACAATTGTCCTTTGTAATTTTCAAAGTAATTTCACATTCATTATATTATTTGATCTTCAATAAATTTCAGTGGAATAGATATTGCTATCATTATACCAATTTTGCAAATGAGAAAATCAAGCCTTGGATTAAATACTTTTTTAATATATCAGTTTAGATATTCATCCAATAGAATTTCATTGAAAAATCATCATATGCTGAGCATGTTCTAAGTATGTAAACATAAACAGACAAAAAGAATCTGATGTAATGGAGTATTCATTTTAGAAGAAAAGACAATCAGAAATCAAGTGCAACATATAGGTACAATATATTATAAAGATACTAGAGCCCCAGTGCACAAAATTTGTGCATGGGTAGGGTCCCTAGCAGCTGCCTGCTGCCAGGGAGGATCTTCCTTCCTGGCTAAGGCCAGGACCATCCTTCATTCAACACTGCCCCTGGTGGTCAGTACACATTATACTGAGCATCAAATTCCTGGTATGTTGAAATCCCAAGGGGAACCATTACATATTAGGCTTTTACTTATATAGACTAGAGGCCGGTGCACAAAATTCGTGCATGGGGGGGCAGTGTCCTTCAGCCTAGCTTGCGCCCTCTCCAACCTGGGATCCCTTGAGGGATGTCCAACTGCCCATTTAGGTCTGATCCTGGATTGAGCCTAAATGGACAGTTGGACATGCCTCTCACAATTCAGGACTACTGGCTCCCAATTGCTCACCTGCCTGCCTTCCTGATTGCCCCTAACCACTTCTGCCTGCCAGCCTGTTTGTCTTTAACTGTCCTTCACTGTGGGCCTGGTCACCCATAACTGCCCTCCCCTGCAGGCCCAGTCACTCCCAACTTCCTTCCACTGCTGGCCTGGTCACCCCTAACTGCCCTCCCTTGCAGGCCTGGTCCCTGCCAACTGCCCTCCTCTGCTGGCCACCCTGGAGTGGTCATCTTGTGACCACATGGGGGCAGTCATCTTGTGTATTGGAGTGATGGTCAATCTGCATATTCCTCTTTTATTAGATAGGATAGAGGCCTGCTGAATGGGTGGGGGCCAGTTGATTTGCCCTGAAGGGTATCCCAGATCAGGGTAGGGATTCCCTTGGGGCGTGGGATGGTCTGGGCAATTGCCCTGTGGTGGTTTGCAGGCCATACACACCCCCCAGCAACCCAAGCAGAGGCCATAATATCTGATATCTGGGATTTATTTATTTTCTACAATTGAAACTTTGTAGCTTGGAAGGGAGCCAAGCCTTCTGCTTGCACAGTCATTGAAACTTTGTTGCCTTAACCTCTGCCAGCCAGGGCTTTGCAGAAAGCTTGGTTCTTCCATTGCCAGGGGCAACCCAGGCCTCTCTCCTATGCTCTCTGTGGGCATAGCCATCTTGATTGGGTTAATTTGCATACTCATGCTGATTGGGTGGTGGGTGTGGCTTGTGAGTGTAGCAGGGGTGTGGTCAATTTGCATTTTTTATTAGATAGGATATCGATGTTTATTGATATAGTATTAACTATTGGTAAAGAAGACGAAGGAAAAGGGTCTGGGAAAGAGAACAAAGTATGGGGGACAGTATTATTTTAGACTAGAGGCCCAGTGCACAAAATTTGTGCACAGGTGTTGTGTCCCTCAGCCCAGCTGCACCCTCTCCAATCTGGAATCCCTCGAGGGATGTCCAACTGCCCATAGGGATGTAGGATCAGGCCTAAATGGGCAGTTGGAAATCCCTCACACTATCCAAAACTGCTGGCTCCCATATACTCACGTGACTGCCTTCCTGATTGGCCTTAACTGCTTCTACCTGCCACCTGATCACCCCCTAACCATTCTTCTGCCAGTCTTATTGATGCCTAACTGCTCCCCCGATAGCACAATTGCTCCTAAATACCCTCCACTGCAGGCCTGGTCACCCCTAACTGCCCTCCCCTGCAGGCCTGGTCCTTTCCAAACACTTTCCTCTGCAGGCCTGGGTCTCCTCCATTTGCCCTTCCCTGCAGACCCAGTTGCCCCCAACTTACCTCCTCTGCTGGCCTGGTCACCCGTATCTGCCCTCTCTTACAAAATTGATCATCCCCCCTTGTAGGCCTCATCCCTCCCAACTGTCCTCCTTTGCTGGCCATCTTGTGTCCACATGGTCACCATCTTGTGTGTTGGAGTGGCAGTCAATTTGCATATTACTCTTTTATTAGATAGGATAGAGGTCTGGTGCACAGGGTTTGGGAGGGAACAGCTGGTTTGCCCTGAAGGGTATCCTGGATCAGGGTGTGGGTTCTCTTGGGCTGTGGGGTGGTCTGGGCGAGGGGCCTATGGTGGTTTGCAGGCTGGTCATGCCCCTCAGTTACCCAAGCAGAGGTCCTGGTATCTGGGATTTATTTATCTTCTACAATGGAAACTGTAGCCTTGAGTGGAGGCCAGGGCAGGCCAAGAACTTGGCTTCCTAAATCTGTGAGGAAACCCCAGCCTTCTGCTCGCCCCATGGCCACAGCCGTTTTTGTTG
Source organism: Lasiurus cinereus (assembly GCA_011751065.1). NCBI lineage: Eukaryota > Metazoa > Chordata > Mammalia > Chiroptera > Vespertilionidae > Lasiurus > Lasiurus cinereus. The sequence goes on from JAAGEH010000226.1 coordinate 39,265,888, forward strand.
TGATTTATTTATCTTCTATGATTGAAACTTTGTAGTCTTGAGCAGAGTCCTGGGCCAGCCAGGGCAGGCAGGAAGCTTGGCTTCCTCCATTGCCAAGGAAACCCAAGCTTCCTGTTTGCTCTATGGCCACAGCCATCTTAGTTGGGTTAATTTGTATACTTGCTCCTGATGGGATGGTGGACATGACTTGTGGGTGTATGGTCAATTTGCATATTACTCTTTTATTAGATAGGATGGGATGGGTTGGGAAAGCCTCATTGAGAAAGTGGCACGTGACCAAGACATCTATTGAGTGATGCAGTAACATATGTGAACATTTGGGAGAAGAATAATCAAGCAAAGGAAAATTAAGAGCAAAGTTCTTGAATTTGGAGTATGTTTAATGTGTTGTAGGTAAATCATGAAGGTCTTATAGGCTATAAGAATATTCTAGGTTTTATTCTAAGAGATATGAGAAGAAGCCATTAGAGAAATTTTAGTAGTAAAATAATTATCATGATGTTTATATTTTTACAAGTTTATTCTAGTTCAGTGGTTCTCAACTTTTCTAATGCCATGACCCTTTAATACAGTTCCTCATGTTGTGACCTCCAACCATAAAATTATTTTCGTTGCTACTTCTTAATTGTAATTTTGCTACTGTTATGAATCATAATGTAAATATCTGTATTTTCTGATGGTCTTAGGGGACCCTGCTAGCAGTGCTCAACCTGTGGGTAGTGACCTACAGGTTGAGCTCCACTGCTATAGAGCCTAAGGCCATAGGAAAACACAGATGTCTTAATTATCTTTATGCTTTTAAACTTTTACTCTTTTCATCATTTTTTAGCAACTCCAATGAAATAATGAGATGAACCATAAAAAGTAAACATAGTGATTTCAATTCCACTCTATTAAAAATAGTGAGAGAAAAGATGAAAAAAGTAAAGAAAAAGCACAATAAATTAAATAAAATGAAGTATATTATGGCAGAAGATGGCCTATATAGTCATTCACACTCACGGTTTCACTAAATACTTAGAGCCATGGTAGAATATATTTACATGAAATTATGTCAAAATAGTTTATGAGATAACATGCAAAACAATTTCAGGGTATGTTCTTGAGGACATAGAAGAGCACTAGGTATAGAGGGACAGGACCATGGTGGCTGGAAAGTGGAGCATTGCAGATTCTGAGAGAATACAGCTTGCTGACCGCACTACAGAGACAAAATAAAGTAAAATAAGATCCATCTGGGAGGGGAAGACGAGGGGAAGGCAACCTAGCTGGGCAGGTAAAGAAGAGCAGCAGTAGGTGATATAAACTTTAAAATGCATGGATGTTGCTAAAACAGGCAGCTTGCAGATAACCAGTCACAAAGCAGTGAGCCATTATAACCAATCTCAAGAATGTTAAGACAGAATTCTTTGCAAGAACCAACCAGAAGCACTCTTCTTTCTCCCTCCTTTCCTTCCTCTCTCCCTTCCTTCCTCCTCTCTCTCTCTCTCTCTCTCTCTCTCTCTCTC